>VZTM01039651.1:73216-135380 GCA_013400555.1 Jacana jacana | reverse complement strand
GGACCGGCTCCACCTCCCGCAGGTGCCTCCTTCCAGCCCCGATCCCGCTGGTGGCTGTCTCCCCCGCTCCGTTCCTCCTCGGATGTTCTGGAGCCGGCACCCAGCGGGTCCCTCCCCCGAGCCGGTCGGGGATGGCTTTGCCTCCCCCCCCGCCCTCCCCCGGGGGGGGGTCGTTCCAGCTGGGCAATGGCCCCCGGCGGACAAAGGGCAGGGGATCAGGACGGGAGGGAAAGCAAAACACAGCTCTCTCCGGGGAATATCAGACCCATAACCTCATAGAAGCATGGAACGGTCTGGGTTGGAAGGGATCATCTCGTTCCACCCTACCCTGGGCAGGGATACCTCCAACCAGAGCAGGTGGCTCCAAGCCCCCTCCAACCTGATCTTGAACCCCTCCAGGGATGGGGCAGCCACAGCTTCTCTGGGCAACCTGGGCGAGGCTCTCACCACCCTCACACCAAAGAAATTATTCCCCACATCTCAGCTCCATCTCCCCTCTTTCAGTGTCAAACCCTTCTCCCTCGTCCTATGGCTCCCCTCCCCGATCCAGAGTCCCTCACCAGAGAAAGAGGATGGCAGTCCCTGTTATCAAGGTGGATCAGGGACTGCCATCCTCTTTCTACCTCCAGGAAAACACACCGGCACAAAGAACAGGGCCAGGAGACCTCCGTTCAAATTTATCCATGGCTTATCCTTGCGCAGGTCTAAACTGCAGCTTTAAGCCCCAAAAACTGCAGAGAAAAACTGAAGTAAGGGCAAAAGCCCAATTTGATGAAGACTGCAAAGGTCAGGGGTACATCCGTGCTGTCATCAGTGCAGGTCGCTCCCTGCAAATCCTCACGCCCACGGGAAAAGGCTGCCTCAGCACATCCAAAAGGCAGGGAGGGAGGGATGCTGAGGATGCCTGAATTCTTCCATGGAAAGAATGTTGGAACCCACAGACTAGACATGAGCTGAGCCCCACACACATCAGCCCCACCTGCCCCCAAGCTCCAGGGACAGCAGAGACACTTTGCACCCAGGGTGTCCCTGCAGCTAAGCTAATTACAGCGCTAAAGAAATTACATCCCCTCCCACTCTGAGTGGCTGTTAACCAGCACGGTTTGTGGCCGCATTGATCAGATCACCAAAAAAAACCTCAATTCAAAATTCTCCAGGAGTGCTGCTATTTAAAACCCCAGCAAAATCATAGAATCAATTATAGAATGGTTAGAGTTGGAAGGGACCTTGAAGATCATCAAGTTCCAACCCCCCTGCTTTGCCCTGAACACTCTGGGATGCCCCTTTTGCTTCTTCTCAATCTCCTAATTGGAAAAAACATAACATCATCTTACATGTCAGTCTTATTTTCTGTTCCTATTTTCTTTTGCCCATCAATTTGAAGGAACCAAGTGAAAGAGATGTGTTTTCTGCTCTGACGTGCTCAGAGGCAGTGGAGCAGAAGAGGTAGATAACGAATGTCTATCTTTTAAATACAGCAAACAAGCCCAAGCCTTGGGAATCATGGACAAAAATCACATACATGCTGCTTGTCACAAATCCAGTCCTTAAAGCGTTCTGAAGTTGAACTCATCCTCCAAAAGTAATTTCAATCAGAAATACTGGGAAGGCAGAGTAACCCAAAAAATGCTATGAATATACCCCGTAGCTTCTTCCACTCTCTAGTTTTGCAAATTTAACCACTGAGGAAAGCTTCAAGCCATCATTAGAAGTCAGGCAGCCAGTATTTTCTAATGCTGCTTCTTACTCAGCTGGATTCATTCTGCAATCAAATACTCTCAAAACACAAAAAAGAACCCCCCAAATAAACACACACACACACCATTTTTTTAAAAAAAAAAAAAAAAGACTGGTTTTTGGGAGAAACTATGGGTCTAGATGAAAGCATAGTGGGAGATTAAAAAAAGAACAGGACACCATGCAACAGGCTGCCACAGGACAACCTCAAAATTATTTGATTTGACTCACACAGCTCTCAGAAACCAGGTTTGACACCAAGGTGCCTCATGTCCCGAATACCTGGGCAATCACACAGTGATTTGCTTCTGGTGGCTGTAGTCAGGGTCTGCTGTGGCCATTAAACTTTGTAAGGGAAAATATTCCAAATATTTCATTTGCAAAGGTAAAAACACAGTTAGGAATGCTGCAGCACCCAGTTAGGTGGGTAACAGGACTCTCACTTGCCTTCCCTTTAGCCAAAGCAAGTTCCCATGAGAAGAAGTCACAGGATTTGATATGAGGTCCCCACTGCAGCTACAGGATTAGATGCAGGAGAAGAATGAGCATGGCACTGACACAGGTTCTTAAATGAAATCCCTGGGATGAAACTCCAGATCAGCTAAGTCTTCTAAATTAATCGCAGAGACAGGCTGATGCATGAGCTGGTGAAGCAAGTCCAAAAGGCCACAGTAACAGCCTGATCTGCAGTTTGCAGTGGGTAAATTCCCTACTGGGGAAAGGGGAAGGAAAGGATGGAGGACAAGAGGGAGATGGAGAGATGGAGAGGGGCAGAGGAGGAGTCCTGCCTCAGCTGCTGGTCTTTCCGGTGGAAACACGCTGCAGATCTTCTGCAAGCAGCAGAAAATATGCATTTCTACATATTCACTTCCCAAACATATACCATTACTATGCCCAAATAAAGACCTTCTGAGAAAGTCAACCAACCATCCTGGATTTCCCAGCATTTATTCTCCAGCTCCACTTGCTTTTAACACTGATCTCTAGTTTCACACAGACACTTTTTTTTTGCAGTTTAGCAACATCACTGGTCCCTGTGAGCACCACAGCAAGGGCCGGATGGGGTCAGAGTCCAAGAACCTCTTCTTGGCATTGAGAGGTGACAGTGGAGCTGCTCAGTCTTTGGGAACTCAACAGGACCAGGTTTAACTGCAGATTTGCAATTTGCACCGCCACGACTCTTGATAAATCCATCAAGAAGAGATCAGCACTGTGTGCTATTATCTAAGGTTAAAGCTGCTTGAAAGTATTTCTAAGCCACAATTTGGCTCCCACGCTAATTTACAGAATTATTCAGGAGAAAAGAAGAGGAAAAGCAGAGCAGAACAAACTCCCTTTCCCTGTGATCTCAAAGATCTTCGCATAACTGCAGTTTCACTTCAGCCAACTATTATTAGAGTGAAGTCCCAATTTGATACAGAGCTTGTGAGAAAGGAAAAAACATACCTAGTTTAAAAATAACAAAACCCCCTCAACCTGACTAAGTGGAGAGCAGGCAGAGTGAGAACGAAGCAGAGAACATGTGAGAAGAAAAACGGCTATTAATAATAGCACCATCGATGCCTCCAACTCCCCTGCACTCAGCCATGTTTTACCTACCCCTTTATTTCCCAAGGATTCATCAATTTTGGTGGATTCAGCCTCTAGAAAAGGTTAAGCACACCAACCCTCAAACACTGTGGATGGTTGTCTAACAGAAACACAAGCATATCTCCTTTTTACCTGCACAATACACAGATCTGTGTAATTATTTCTGAATCGATGTGCTTGGTCATATTCTTTTCCAAATAAAATTCCCCAGAAAACATGGCCAAGGCTTGCCACAAAATTACCCATGAAAACGTGGGATGTGTGAGAATACTGTCTATGGGTTTGAGTTCTCCAGAAAGGCTCTGAGGGACCATGCAGGAGGAAGAAACAGCACTAGAAGAAATACAGAAATTAATCTGCCTCTATTTTCTACCTGTGTCAGGTGTTTCCCTGTGCTTTCAGGAGGCTGGGGGCTGGTTTTCAGTGCTTTAATTACACCAGGAGTGCCTCCCAGTGGAGATGCAGGATACACTGATGGAAGATGTTTCCCAACTGGGAAAACCAGGATTCCAGTTGTGGCCTCACCAGTGCACAGCAGAGGGGGAGAATGACCTCCCTCCACCTACTGGCCACACTCTTCCATATGCAGCCCAGGATTCCATTGGCCTCTTGGCCACAGGGGCACATTGCTGCCTCATGGATACAAGGATAGTTAACTGTCTACCAGGACCCCCAGATCCTTCTCCTCTGAAGTGCTTGCCAGCAGGTCCACCCCTAACCTCTATCAGTGCCCAGAACTCTTCCTCCCCAGGTGCAGGACCCTGTGCTTGTTCTTGTTGAACCTCAGGAGGATCTTCTCTGCCCAGCTCTCCAGCCAGTCCAGGTCACACTGGATGGCAGCACAGCCCTCTGGAGCATCAGCCAGATAATGACACAGGGCTGATGCTGCTTGGCTTCCTAAAGCAAAATTGAACTTTTGCTGAATCCACACCCTCAGAAAGGGATGAAAAGAGACTGTTTAGCACCCAGGGTTCGACACCCATCACTGCTGTTGGGATGCTCCCTCGTAAACAAGCACGTGCCCAATGAACACAGCACTTATAATTCGGAGTTTCTGCCAGTATCTGCTCCAGGGAGCTCTTCTCTCCAACTCATACTCTCTGGCAGAATCACAGCTTTTTGGTGCGACTTTCATAGGAGACCAGATGAATCCTGTAAATAGCAGCATTTTCGCAGAACAGCCCATGGTGCTCGGCCCTTTCCATTTCTGCCAAAAAACAGGAAGGAATAAAAAAAAAAAAAAAAGAAGGGGGAAGAATCACTTGAAACAAGGGAAGGGAAAGCAAAGATGAAGGAGGACTCCAAGGAAATGAAATCTCACAGGAAAAATTTTGATTTATACTTCAATTCTGAACATGAATTTAGAGACTGAAAAAGACGAACCACAGCAATAGCAGGTCCTGGGCAGTCATGGCAATAAATCCCTTTCTCCTGAAACCCAGTAATTACTGCAGGAGCTCCAATTAAATAAGTACTTTATCAGAATTCACTGCACTGAAAGCAAGCCGGGCAACATAATTATGGAAGACTTGAGTTAGGCATTCCTAACGCGTCAAGATGCAAACTACCAGCAAAATAATACCACTAAAAAAACAGGTCTTTTTTAAAAAGGAAGCACACACTTATTAGAGGAGTAAAATAAAGCCTTAAAGCCTAGTTAAAAATTAAACCTGCCTTTGGTGACTTTAGAAGGTAACAATGGAAATACAGACAAGGATTTCAGCAGAGGCAGAGCTTTACATGAAGGCAGCCACAAGAAGACTCGAGATCGCTTGAAATACAATTAGAGAAGACACCCACCACTTACCAAGCACTTCAAACCCCCTAATTGTACACACATTTGCCTCCTTAATAAACTGAAAGAGAATACAAGTGCCTGTGGACAGCAGGGCCCAAGGGAGCTTTGACTGGCTTTTTTACTAGCATCGTTTCAACATCAAATATCCATTAACGAACTTGTTTAACCCAAAGAATAGATTGGGATGATCTCTACGATGAGTACAGTTACCCTGAAAATTCATCTTGCCCTCAATACAGTGGGACCAGATGGAACAGACAGACATGAGAGAACAGCACCTTGTCTGAACTCTTTGCAATAAATACAATGTGTTGCCCACCTTACTGTAAACTGGGATCTAACCTGCTGGAAAACAGAACTTACACGGTTTGCTACTCAGTCTCTCCTCAGATTCCACCTACATTTTCTTTCAAAGCACTTAGGACATCCAGGAAAACAAAAATGAGGATATGATTTAATGAAATAAAAAAAATATTGAAATGTCTGTTATTAAATAGCCCTCGAGGACTGGCAATCAAACTGGTTACGTGCAAAAAATGTACCAGAGACACATCTCAGTTCCTCAGTTCCATTGGAACCCTTTAGGTTTACTTAATGTTCACTTTGAAAAGCTCGAGTGATGTTGCCATGACAATGCCAACACAATGCCATCATTTTCTGCTATCACAGTGCAACTGGGTACACATGAGGGTCATTTACATTGCCATGAAACTAGAGTATTTTACCACATTGCTTTTCTCTCTTATTCAAGTAAGTTCTTGCCTCCAGAACATGGTTAAACGGGGTTTGGCACACTCTTTGGGTATAGCTTCCTGAGGCACAACTTGAAAGCCTGGGAGAAGAAGAACACTTTATATTTAGAAATTCTGCAGTTGGAAGGGGGGTGGGGGAAGAAAGCATCTAATTTTCTAAATATCTGTAAATGTATTTCTAAATACATGGCCTAATAGCCACATAGGCACCAGTACATTCCCAGTTTGGCTCAGCGGGTCTCTTAAGAGCTGGACCCTCTGACCAGAATGAAAAAAAATGCACAAAATTTGCCAGCGAGAAGGCAGATTCTTAGCATCAGGCATTGGGTTTTCTAACCATCAGATATTTAAAAAAAACAATGAAATATAAAACTAGTTCAACTACATCTAGCTTCTGCAACCACAGCTAGGGTGTTAGTAAATGGTTATTGCTATCACATACGGCGTTAGAGGTGGTTAGGACACAGAGAGACTGGTTGTATGTAACAGGCTCTACCTGAGCTGGGCTGGGACTGGTTCAGAGCCTCTGTAAGAGATGCAGACCCTGGTTTTATACTATCCATCTCCAAATCTGCACATAAATATGGTCAGGTGGGGAGAGGGCAGAGGAACAGACAGAAGGCAAGAGAAAGGACAAAGTTAAATTAAAATATCTCCTGGAACAAACGGCAGGAGACCAACAATTTAATTTATAGAGACAACAACGAGAGAAATCCAGATTTCAGTGTTATTGCATTCTAACGTGTTGCTTCTCTAGTGTGTTCTAGACCTAGTGATGTCTATGTGCAAAAAGAAGTCTAGGTGAAGTAATATGCCAAGCTCCCAGCATGAGGTGAGATGAAATAAGCTGAGTACAGACCCAAATCCTAAGGAAAAATGAGTTGCTGAGGATGAAGGTGGATGGTACTGTAACTGAACAACAGACTTCAAGCTGGCTCTGGTGTGACCACAGTGTGTGCAGGCTCATTCTCACTGCAAGCACACATATTATGTACATGTATCACTGTAAACAAGAGTTTTCAATATAAAAAGAGTTAAAAAAATACAGACAAAGTGAATGGCAATTTAGGTTGGCAAACGCCAGTGGAAGAATCAGTGATTTTGAACAGAGCGGTTGTGTGCACATTAACGGTCTTGGGACTGGTCAGGAGGCTTAAAGTTTTGAGCTCATTTTTGAGGCACCCTATACCAGTTTCAAAGACATACTTCAGCCCTTGCCTCCCTATTCTAATCTCAGCTTATTTTATTTGGGGAGGCTGAGGGCCGAAAAAGAAGTGCAGCATCTGAAAACTGCTTCACGAGCCCGGAAGGTAACCCCAGTGTCATCTGAACAGGACCTCAAAGTTCCCTACTTAAAAAATACGTATAGTATCTTACTGAATGACTAATAATATCCAATAACAGCAATATTCTAAACAAGAACCCCCCAGAGCAGAGCACAGGGGGAGCGCTCACTCGGGCACATGATCCCTCTGTGCATGGCAATAGCCAAGTTCCCACTCTCTGTTGCAATTACATGACTCACAAAGGGACGTGTCTGTCAAGAGAAATTAATTTCACATGAAAAACAAGCAGAGCTACTAAGAAGCCTTGTACCTTTGAGCAGAAATGCTATAGCTGCACTGGTGTTGAACTCTTCCTTCATTCTCACAAACGGCGTGACAAGCAGGGTGAGGTTCTGTGTGAGAACCTCCCAGGTTGTGTTAAGTAACCAGAAATCTGACTCTTCTTTGTTTTCAGCTTAAAAAGGGCAAAAAGCCTGACCCTGCCTTTATTATCTGAAGGCAACTGCTACTCATCCTTAGCAGGAACGGCTCTTTGAAAGGCTCATGGGTTCAAAGAACTTGGCTATAGA
Organism: Jacana jacana; assembly: GCA_013400555.1. Classification (NCBI taxonomy): domain Eukaryota; kingdom Metazoa; phylum Chordata; class Aves; order Charadriiformes; family Jacanidae; genus Jacana; species Jacana jacana. The sequence goes on along the minus strand of VZTM01039651.1, from coordinate 127,648 downwards.
AGGAAAAATCCTCTCTCCACACCTGTATGTCCAAAGGAAACTCGTTGGATCTTACCAGCTTTCACTATCCCAGATCCTACAAACTTTTTGGCAGTTTATTTATGTATCAGTGGATACAGCCAATCATCTCAATACATTTTTCTCTCGTTCTTAAAACCTCTACCCTAGTTTAAATACTCCTTGGCTGTTGCTCCTGGTTTGGACGTGTGAAGTGGAAGAAGCCTCACTCTCTGTGTTCATATCTGAAATACAAACCCTGTTTCTCCCTTTCCTCTCTGAAGCCTCTGCCTGTCCTCCTGGAGAGCATTTGATAATGCCAGAACCAGCTCAGGAAGGTGCTTGGATGGCAGAGTCTTCACACCAGAAACAAGAAGTTCGCTGTCAAATAACATCCTTCTCCTGTGTCCTGGTTTGAGGTGAAATGAACCATTTTTCTGTTTTACAATTTTACTGTTTTAGCTGGGCCTCTTGTAACTCACTAAACTCTGAAATTAACAGCAGATTGGTCAGCAACCTGAGAACCCTGAGGTTCATCTCAGGGTGCTCAGCCCTGATCACCTCAGGGGATGGTGAAGAGAGGCTCTGGCTTGTACTTATTGCTGGAACAACCAAGGGCAAGGAATTTCGTTATTTGTCCCGTTAGAGCGTTGGAAGCGGAAAAGCATCAAGGGGTCACCCCTGTGGGGAGGAAGGGACAGGACAGGTGACCCCAAATTGACCAATGGGGGTATTCCATCCCATCCCCATCAGGCTCAGTATAAAAGCTGAGGGATCAAAGGGTCAATTCTCTTCCTTTGATGGCTGACTTTTTTTTTTAATTTTAGTATTGATATTTCATTAAAGTACTTTAGTTCACTCTAAACTTATAAATCTCCTTATCTCTTCCTCTCCTTTCATGAACTCCAAACAGTATCCCAAGGCGGAGTCAGTGTGTGAATGGGACCTTTATTGTAAAAAATGTTCGATCTGTGTAAAAAGTCTCCAATTATTCTGATGTGAAGTTATTGTTCTGAGATTTAGATTAGCGCTAGCAGGATCTAAAAGAGACCACGGCAATGCCAAGCAGAACTCTTGGGTAAGTAAACCATTCTCACAGACCTTCCCGGCTATCCTTCGGGCAGGGTGAGCTGCCAAGCACAAAAGCATTTTCTCATCTTAAAAAAACCTAAAACACCTCACAGGAATCTTTGCTTTTGAAGATTTTCAAGTTCTAACAAACTTTCAGAGCCATGTTTAATTCCTCTCCCTCACTCATTTTTAACTTCTCCTTCTTTTAAACTGACGTTTGAGTTTGGTTGCCTGGCACTTAATTTCTCTCAGTTAGGGTTTTATTGATTCAGAATGGTTTTATTATCTCCAACAGCAAAACAGTTTCTTTGTTTCCCTGCTGTAGTGCTTTATGTCCAAAGGGCTTTTAAAAAGACACATTAAGACTAACGGTTTGGTTTGCTTTCCCTGAATATCCTTCAAAGCATCAGTGCTGCTGACTTGCATGTATAGAAGAATTAAAAATGAAAGAGAGAGGCGAAGAGAGAGGGAGACAGGGTGAAAGAAGAAAAAAGGAAGAAATGAAAACGTACAAGGGGGGAAGTAGCTCCAAGACGCTGGACGGGCTCCGTGGGCAGGGGAGACTGGGAAGGTATAATTAAAAAAAGACAAAAACAAACAAATAAATAGCAGTTGGTTAAAATATGCACCCACTGAAAATGGGTTCGTTTCATATGAAGAGCAGCGAGGCTAATACCCAGCACAAAATATGGCCACAGACCCAATCCTTCAAGCTCTTTGGTGCTTTATTCCCTTAATACTTTGGAAATTAATTCAGGTCCAAGAATCCCTCACCCAGTGTATCCCAGCTCAAAAAAACCCCAAACCACAAACCCCACGATTTTTTGCATGCTGAGCTTTTGGCAGAAGGCCCGGCCCTGCTGAGCTGGGGAGCAGAGCACAGGATTTGTTTGCATTATTTCCCATATCTGCTGAGCATGTGTTTATGGTTAAACCCATGTTTAAGTACTTGTTTGAGTCAGAAACAGGGCTGGAAGATGTGACATTTCTTTATAGAGAGGGACAATGCCAACCAACCACTTACAAAAGAAAACAACTCCCACATTTGTAAACTGACATTTTTGCGTAATTCGGTTCCTTACACATTTAGCTTTCCCCCATTGCTGATGGTGCTAAAGCTGGCATCTGTTTTATCTTATTTTTCATTCAGTGCAAGAAGAAAACCAAATTTGTCTCAGAGCTCTGTTTTCCCATTGACAAAAGGTGCTCTTCCTGAAAACCAGTAATTACAGAGAAGGCAGAGACTTGTCTCTTGCTGCCCCGGCCCCAAATGTTTAGATTTTTGATTTTGGATTTTGGATGGAGGAGAAGAAAAAGAAATTATTCATTAACAACAGCTTTTAGTACTAACAAGTACCCTTTAAGATGTCCTTAGTTGCATATTTTAAGAGTACATTTACCTGTTAAATCTCTATTAAATGAATGGATGGGACAGGAATTGGAAAAAGCCTTCATAAAGGATGAAGCTGCTGGAGCTTCTCCTTCTTTTCCCCTAAGCAGGACTGAGGAATGGGTGTGAACAAACAAAAATGCTCAATGTTTCAAAAAAAAAAAAAAAAAGAAAGGGAGCTGTTACCTTCTTATCCCCCAATTCCTCATTTAAGCTCTAACTGTCCCAAGATGCCACTTCTTAGCAAAAGACATCAAACAAATTGTGTGTATCAGGTGAAGAGTGATTTTAGATATTGTTAAAGCACAGATATCCAGAACTATGAGAAAGAATGGAGTGGAACAGGTAACTGAGACGCTGCTGCTGAGACTGCCAAAGTGACGAGTGGGGACAATATGAACACACACAGACACACAGTTCCCAGAAAAGACTAACCAGAGATGGACAGAAGTGAACAAGAAGAGTAAACCCAGCCACAACCTCCAGGCAATTCCCAAATGTTCACTCAGAAGGAAAAAACAAAGCAGCTATTTGGTTGGGTTTTTTCCCATAAGCAGCACAATGAATATTTAAAAATATTCACTTCTCACCGAATATCTGCAATTCAAATGCACCTTCACCCTGCATCTTTTTAAAAATCCTGCTAAATACAACCTGATTCCTTCTACTGCAGTACATAAATTCAGCTAAACCGTCAGTAAGTGGTATTAGCTATTTAATATTAGACATATATTCAACATAATAATTTCGGCTAGGAAGGTTTCATTGGAGTATTGGATCTTACTAAGAATACAGGAAGAATTTAGGAAAAAGAGGCAAGTGCTGAAACAATCTGGGACTTGGTAAGCCCATGCTACCTTCCTGGATCTTCACAGCGGTATTTACATAAGTAGAAACAGTCAGGACCAGTGTGAATCCCATCTAAAAAAAAACCCCATTTTCTTATTGCACTGACCATGAAAAAGATGGGGCCAGGACTTCCCTTCAGTCTAAAACTGAAGGGAAAATACCCCTCAGTGGGCAACTCCTGAGAGCCCCTGTATGACTTTCTGATGTGTATGAGGTTTGGAAAAGGAAATGATTTGTGTTAAGCCCTAATGACACTGACTTTAGTTTTCAGGGGACATCCTGTGCATACACACACAGATACATCCACACCCCCGCAAGCGTCCCTGCCCCAGCAGAGCTTTGGGAGGTGACAGCTTTGACAATCCCCACATCAGCGTCAGATTTATTTCAGAAGTGACTCAAGGCAAAACCAATATTCTTTCTTATTACTATGAATTTTCAAAATTGAATAAAATGGATGGTTTTCCTGTATGGTTTGTGTTCTTTCCTTTCCCTCAGGCTCCAGCTGCATTATCACTGCTGTAACTTCTCCAGTCAAAGAAAATATTGTTTCTAGAAGCAGAGTTTGCACTTAAACCCATATTCATTTGAACCTGAGTCCTTATTTGTACTGCATTAGAGACCATTGCTATATTTTATGGTTCTATTAACATGCTGTTCCCAACACTTCTGCAAATCAAACCCTCTAATTATGAATACTAATAAAAAGGCAGGGCAGGAAATTCTTTGCTTTCCAGCTGCTTTTCATTAGATTACTCAGCCCAGCCAAATCTAGGGACAATTAAACAACACAAGGAGTTCTGTGTTTGTAAATTCCTTCATGGCAAAGAGCTTTACGCTGCAGATACAAAATGTCCTAGATGCTCTACACATTGCATTTTGATTAAAGAAAATAAAATTTGCATGTTGATAAGTATGTCTTATCAAGCCCAAATCTAAGAATCCACATTAAATCGAGATGAAACACCCTGCTAATGTCGAGCAAAGAGAAAAAAATCCATGAGTCTCCTTTTAGAAAATTCTGTATTTTATTAGGAAAAGCCAATTGGATGTTTCTAATAGAGGTAAGGGGAGAAAATCAATTGATGTGGGTATTTATGTGCATAAGAAATGCCCAATATGTTTAAGCCATAGATTAGAACTCACTAAATGCATGGTATATGGGTGAGGAAAACGCAAGCTCTTCTGCGTTATCCCAACAAGGCCCTAGAAGAACTGCTGGGAAAGTTCCAGTTTCCCATGTCTGAGCCACCCGGGTGCCCCCGTGAGTCCCTGCTACCCAGTGCCACCCTCCCAGGCTGCACTGACACTCCAGCCAGCTTAGGAACCTCAAACGCCTTCTCCCCCCCACTCCTCCCCCATCTTCTCACCCTTTCAACCTCCTTCAGGCAGAGAGGCACTTCGAGTTCTCCAGCACCACCTTCAACACACCTCAACTATGGGAACCTCCTCCCCATGTCCTCCTGCCAGCTCCCACCACAGTATGACTCTGGTAACAATCAAAGAAGAGTCTTCCAGGCTCCAGCCTCCAAAGTATCATAAAATCATGGAATGGTTTGGGTTGGAAGGAACCTTAAAAATCATCTCATTCTACCCCCCTACCCTGGGCAGGGACACCTCCCACCAGAGCAGGTTGCTCCAAGCCCTCTCCAACCTGGCCTTGAACCCCTCCAGGGATGGGGCAGTCACAGCTTCTCTGGGCAACCTGGGCCAGGCTCTCACCACCCTCACACCAAAGACATTCTTCCCCACATCCCAGCTCCATCTCCCCTCTTTCAGTTTAAACCAGAACCGTTACTTCCCAAGGTGGAAAAAACAGAAAGCATAGTGCTGGAAGAAATGCTCTGACAAATTCCTTGTGCGAGGGATGGGCAGAGAAGGATTACAGGGACAGCTGCAGCCCTCACTCCAGCCACCCTTACCTCTGAAAGCTCATTAGTGTTCCTCTAGAGCGGCCTTTTCCCTTTAATTGTAGGCAAAGAACGACTATCAGGGAAGGTCAAAAGGGACAGCCTCATGACTTGGCAATATCTTTCAACTTATTACTTTTAATAAGGCTTGGACTTTTGGTATCAACTTTGTAACAAATAGATCCCAGGACTGGAAGAGGAAATCCAAGCCCTAGTGTGTTGTTAAAGCCAAATAGCACCTATTAATCTATGCTGCTTCATTATCACTCATTAAAGCATAGCAAGAAAGTAGTCACTTGCAGCTCAGGACATTTAATTGCCTGAGCCATATTTAATAATAAACACTTGCTTATGATTATATCTATCAGTATTTAAGTTTAAAGCTGCCCTTGTTGACATGCTATGGCTGATGAGGCAGGGAGAAGTGACTGATGCTTAGAGTATTTAGAGATCAGCCTTGAACAACAAAAGGCAGATACGGGACTTCCGGAATGACTACCTGCTGCTGCGCTCGGGCTGTGAGTGACCCCTGTGACACTGGTTCTAGCAAACCCATCTGCGTTTTCCCAGGAATAAGAGAAGGATGGAAATTCCAGTGCCCGAGAAAACGATTTCCCTGGAAGCATCTGCCTTTCCAAGCTCATGGGTGAGCGCAGGGCACTGAGGGTGCTCAAGGCTTCTCACCACCCAAAGGTCCCAGCTGGAACCCATGATCGGATAAAATGTACTGCCTTTGGTGAAAGTCAGGCTTTTGAATCTATTTGTTTTAAAGTATCAAGTCAACAATCTTATAAGATAAGGAATTCCATTAAAAGAAAAAATACAGATGGAAAGAACACCAGTTCCCTGGCTTTCCAACACAACTTGCTGGCTGCATAATGCTTTAACAAAGATCAGCAATTTCAAACTTCTTTCTCTTGATATAAAGATATACAGACATATCTTTCTCTACATGAATATATAGATATTTTTTTTAAAATTGTGAGAATTAATCAAAAGCTTAACCACCAGTAAGTTCTGCAGAGTTCTCTTACACCAGCACAATTGCAATCACTTCCAGCATGTACTGGGATGACAGCAGATCCAAGATCTCATTTTCTATTTATTTTACCTTTCATCAGCAAAGCTTGGTATTAATTTGCCTGTATTTCATACAATATAAAATTGTCCAGAATGCAGCAGGAAGGAGACAGAGACAGACACCCAAAACAGAAGCAATTAGGATTCCAAACTCCATCTGACTTTCCATCTGACTTTCTCCATCTATCTCCAGACAGAGAGAAGCTTCCAGTACCTAATTAATCTATTCCACCTAAATCAGCATCAACACTTCTGGGTTGCCTATATGTTCTGTATGAAAAAAGCCTAACATGCAATGCTCTCTGGACATCGAGAGCAGGGATGTTGCTTGGAATCACTTGTTACAGATGACCAATGGAATCTGAAATTCTTCAAAGCTTAAAATCTTTCAGATCAGGCAGGAGATGGACGTTGATATGAGTTTACAAAACACAGCAGATGAAAGACGTTCAACAGTGGCAACTACTCAGAGAGAGGTAATGTGTGGATCATCAACACAGACACAGATAACATGGTACGTACAAAGGGTGACGCAGAGTATAACATGATACGTATAAAGGAGATATGAAACATGGAACAGCAAAAAGATAACTCCATTTGATTTCACTGCATCATAAAATGCAACACTTACCTGGTTTTGGTACAGAGTTGGTCACGGACTGAGGAACTTTGTCATTAATTAGTTCAACGCACTCACTAGGGAAAAATCCAACCTGCAGTAAAAACAGTGAGAGGCAGAATATTGAATGTAGGGGTTTTAAGATCTCAACTGTTAAACCAGCAACTATTAAAACATTTTCCTCCAGCTCAACTTGCCTGATGTTCTATGACATCATCCAGCATAAAATGACTGGTGTGAGAGTAAGAATTTTTCAAAATGGTGCAGCCAAAAATTCTACAAACCAAACAATCAGTTCTATAAATATACAGCAATAGCTCTGTTTTCTAAGCTCAGTCCATGGGACAGATATTCAACAAAGCGGGGAGGACGAGCATGCTACACCCCCCGACATCTCCGATGGAATGACAGAGGGAGAGAATTGACCTCCACCAAGTTCCTGTGTGAAACATGAAATTTAATGAAGAGAGGTCTTAGCACCTCAGTTAGCTGTACTCAAATCTCTTTTTTTCACTCTCAAAATACTGCAGTTGCAAGCCCTTTAACATTTTATTCCTTTAGAAAACTGACATCAAATGCAGGTCGGTATATTTGCATGTCCGTATAGTCCCATCCAGGAAAAATTCTTGTTTTCCCAAAGAAGACGACGCTATGGATTCACAAATTTTTCTCCCATGTCCCAGCCTTGCTGCGTGCACTTGATCTGATGAGCGTGAGTAATAAGCGATACTCCTGAAGGACTTAAATTATGTGTATTTAAAGAGCTTGTTAAAAAAGTTCTACGTGGTTTTAGTTAAACTGACTTCAATCTTAGAATTGAGATCAGGTTTAATAAAATAGACATAGAGTAAAATGAGTGCTACATTGTGAAGTAAGGACCCAGTAATTTGTCTAAACACAAGTATTTTTAGAAGAAGCAGCATGACGTAGCACAAAATCTCTGAGTCAGAAAGCCTGGTGTGTACCCTTGTATCTGCTCCAAGCAGGGAGAAGCCATTGCCACCACTATGCCTCAGCTTCCCTGTCAGCAAAGGATGAGAAGAATGGTGCCACACACCCACTACTGAGACCCGATTCCAGAGAAGAGATGACAAAGGGACCAATGAGCTCTTGACCATCGTGATTTACCTGCTAATCAAGCTGAAATGGGAAGAATATTCCAGAAGCAAAGTCCAGAGGCAAGAACCTCCTTAGCAAATATCTGAAGATGCTTCAGAAGCCAGGACCACCCTGGGCTCCCACACAGCAGCACCACGGCCCAAAATCTGGACAGAATGCCGAATTTTGGCACTCTGCCGCCAAAATCAGTGACATCAGTGAAAATGGAGATACCTCGAGTGTCTGAGTCACCGGGACGCCCTGCCACTGATTGCTTTCCACTGCTGATTTGCAGCCCTCCTGCACTGACCTATTCCACAGCATTCTGCCCTGCACCTTCATCCTGAGAAGAACCTCTTTGGTGTCAGGGTGGTGAGAGCCTGGCCCACAGGTTGCCCAGGGAAGCTGTGGCTGCCCCATCCCTGGAGGGGTTCAAGGCCAGGTTGGAGGGGGCTTGGAGCTGACTGGTCTGGTGGGAGGTGTCCCTGCTCAGGGCAGAGGGGTTGGAACACGATGATCTTTAAGGTCCCTTCCACCCAAACCATTCTATCACCCCTCTAACTCAGAAATGCTGGAGAGACTGTCTAAACCACCATCAGGGTTAAAGACTAGAGGATGAGGAGGATCTTCATGTTTTGTTTATATTAGATGTGCCTGCAGAAATTCACATATCTGGGGAGAAGTGTAATTATTTCTCTTTCACTATTTAAGGTTTTACAATGTGACCAGAAAGGAGTTTTAACATTCCCAACATCCCAACCTTCTCCCTGCTTTCCAGCATCATCCTTCTCACTCTTGTCCCAGGGGAATGTCAGTACAGACCAGAGCCTTGGATCAGTACAGATCAGAGCAACTTTTAGCCTTAGTCCATATCTCCAGACCTTTTCCCCACTCCTTGCCCAACACAGCTTCTGCACTGTGAGAAGTAATTCAAGCCCCACTATTCTTCTGAGCATGTCCAGAAGCAGGATTTCCTGTCCCGTGTCAGGCATGTGATTTGGACAGCTGAAGGCATCAAGCCACTTCAGGCAGCCATGGTTTGGTTAAGTGTTGCCCCAACAGGTGGCAAACAGCCAGGGGACAGGCCCCGGAATCATCCCACCAGCAGAAGTAGGCCAGGACCACTGCCAGTCCTGCCAGCACATTGCTGAAATCCACTGGAGCCACAAGGCAGGCAGCACTGCCAGTCTGGCAAACAGCCCCATCTCTATTTATTTTCTTGCACAATCCCTTTTTGTCTCCAAGGAAAAAACAAAACAAAACAAAACAAAACCAAAAGCACAACATAAAAACTCTCTCCTACTTCAAGCTGATTTTCACTCATAAACCTCTAAGCAATTTAGCACCAGTGCTGTGCACGGTGTGTCCAGGTAAACAGTCCAGGCTTTGAAATTCTCCCAAATTCCTTAAGGGAAGCAACAGTCCATACTAATCCCAGATAACTGCTCTTCCCCACACCCCCAAAATACAGCAAGGCAACGTTTTGTTGAGGATAAACGAGAATCCATCACCCTTATTATTAAAGACTAGGAATATGCTTTTTGTTAAGAGCTCTGGCAGCACAGTAGCAGTAACAGCAGCCCCAGGGATGGGTAGATCTTGCTTCTTTCATCTACAGCTCCCTGTAATTGAGGCTGACCTGAGCTCAAGTGACTCACAGAGATGCAGAACCCATCCAAAACCAAACATAATGTACGGTTTCACCCAACCACTCTCTCAACTGGGAGTGCCAATTTAGCAACGAGATGATATCCTGGAGTTCTATAATGTAGCGGTGAGTTTTGTGCAGTTTATAGAGAGAAATATGCCAATTAGCACCAGAAAACCAGCACAAATCCCAGCATCACGTAGAGGGGCCCCTTCATCAGGCAGCTCAGAGCTCGGCGATGCTGCTTTGCCAGGGGACACTGAGAAACAGACTGATTGATACATAAACAGAAAGCACTGGTTTAAACAACACACATTATATGTTTAGTAAACACTTTCCTATAGCTACCAGTCTCTCTTGGACATTTCCTGTGCAAGAGGTGCAAGAGATGCAGGAGAGCATCCACATCCAGTGAAATCCTCAGCCCGATCCCACACCCGAAACGTTTGGGAGGCTTTGTCGCTAAAGTGACAGAGCCCATTTGGAGGTACGGTAGTAAATTGATATTAGCTAGAAAAATGAAAGGTAGCATGTAATCGAAGCAACCAAGGGAACCTGCTGCTGCTGCTACAAGTCATCTATACAGGCCCAACTATATTTCAACAATTATAGAGGAATAGTATGTTGACACGATTTCAGGATGCCCACAAGCCAGCAATGGGCCCTTGGGGCCAAGGAGAACAATGGCATCTTGGACTGCATCAAGAACAGAGTGGCAGAGGGTGGAGGGAGGTCATCCTCCCCCCTGAGGAGGCTAAATGATGAAGGGCCTGGAGCATCTCTCTGCTGAGGAAAGGCTGAGGGACTTGGGTCTTTTTAGGCTGGAGAAGAGAAGGATGAGGGGGATCTGATCAACACCTATGAATACTTCAAGGGTGGGTGTCAGGAGGAAGGGGCCAGTCTGTTCTCAGTGGTGCCCAGGGACAGGACAAGAGGGGACAGGCACAAACTTGAACATAGGAAGTTCCACCTGAACATAAGGAGGAACTTGTTCACTTTGAGGGTGGCAGAGCCCTGGCAGAGGCTGCCCAGAGAGGTGGGGGAGGCTCCGTCTCTGGAAACATTCAAACACACCTGGACATGTTCCTGTGGGACCTGTGCTAGGAGGACCTGCTTTGGCTCTAATTCATATAGAAAATGAAGAAAATTTGACCAATCATTTCATCATATGTATTCATTATTAGAATGCAATAATCAGTGTATAAAAAGGGAAATATTCATAACAAAATTGTGCTCCCTTGGGACAGGCACCCCATTCCTGCACACTAATGGACTAAACTTGGAAATACCTCTGTCCTGTGCGTTCTTGGCTTGAACAGAGGGTAAAGAACTCGGATTTGGGACAACAGAGGGACACTAGTTAGAAGGGGAACAGGATTGTTAGTCCTTAGCCTGAACTCTACCTAAAGAGAGCTGAATATCTCGGCCACAAAACTCTCCCAATTTCTTTTATTTACAAAAAGGATGTCTGTGTGGGAGGGCAGATGTTAATTACCCATCCCTGACTGGTACAAGGTGAGGCTGGTCAAAGGCTCTTTGTGGCTGCAACATTCCCACCCTGTGGAGCAGCCAAGTGCTGAATGTGACACTCCCAAAGGCCCTGCGCACTCCCAGAGTGAGGTGGGAGAAATCTCCACTTCTCACTCAAGAAATCTCTGCTGCTCATTCCAGAGGTGCCTTCACTCCTAAGGGTGCGGGGGAGATGCCACTTCCCAAGTCCCTGTGTCCATCCCCACATAAACCTCCACTCCCTCTCCACAGAAAAAGGGCCAAGGGGATGTGTGCAGAGCGAGGAACTCATGGCAAATCAGTTCAGACAGAATTTTGCCCAATCTGTTCCTGCAGGTGGCACCGTGCTACAAATGGAAGTGGCCATCTGGCTGAGAAATGACGTCACTGGTGACACGGCCACTGGGCTCTTGCACATCGCCTGCTCTGCAGGTGATTTCATTCCCCAGCCAGATGGCTACTCTCACACTGAGCTCCCAGATCAGCCAGAAATCAAACTTTCACTTCTCATTTAAGGACTGGTCTTTCCAAAGTGACACTAGCCACAAAAACGTGCTCAGCCTTCCCAGGCCATTTTTACTAATTGGTACCCTCTCCCCACATCATATACAGGGTATTTGTTAGGAAATAGAATCATAGAATCATTTAGGTTGGAAGAGACCCCTGGGATCATCAAGTCCCACCAAATGAGGTGCAAGAAAAAAATAAAAGGTTTTAACTAAGCCAGTTTTATTCCTGACCAACCCAAGACAGAAATGACCCTTTTTGGGGAAATCTGTTCAATCTTAAAGCCCATTTTTGGGATCGGTGTGGAAAGGAGGTGGGGGGGTTTGGTCTCTTCTCCCAAGTCACAGGCGAGGGGACAAGAGGAAATGGCTTCAAGTTGCACCAGGGGAGATTCGGATTGGATATCAGGAACAATTTTTACACTGAAAGGGTTCTTAAGCTTTGGAATGGGCTGCCCAGGGAAGGGGTTGAGGCACCATCCCTGGAGATATTTAAAAGCTTGGACATGGTGCTTAGAGTCATGGGTTAGTGGTGATTTTTATCAGAGTTAGGTTGATGGTTGGACTATATGATCTTAAAGGTCCCTTCCAACCCAGACAATTCTATGATTCTATGGTTTGAAGCAAGGGTCTGCAGTTTCACAACCAGGCCAAGTTCCCATAAGAACAGGCAGATGCCAAAATAGTCCATCCTGCCCCAGTGATGTTCTTGTGCACAGTGTCACCTCCAGCAGGTGTACAGCTCACTGTCCTGCAAAAGTGCAACTAATGAAACTATATGCAAAAGACAGAATTCTTCAGAAGATCAAAAGGCAGTTGTGCATGGCCTGTCCCTGGTGATTCAGCTGTCTGAAACACAGGCACTGATAGAAAAGACAAAAGCGTGAAGAAGAAAAACAGAGGGCTGGAAGGCTGGTAACGTGGAGGTGGCTGCAATTTAGGTAACAATCTCACAATGAAAGCAGTGACTCACTCAGGACATTTGAAAAGAAAAGGGCTTGAGGAATAATACCTTTAAAATAATTTTCCTTTAAGCAGAGAAAATTATAAGCAGCCCAGTGGGTTGTTTTGTTCTGCAGAGGATTAAGCGCCTTGCAATTCACTGTTAGATCAGGTATTGCAAGAAAGGCAATCAGAAGGATAAGAAACCTGGTGATTCATTGCTGAAGGATGGCTCAGGAAAAGGATAAACTGACTTCCCTGCAGAATGGGAGCTGCAGCTCAAACGGAACATGCTGGCACGCTCTGAGTGGTGCGTTCCTGTTGACATCTGTAGACCTGCCTCATCTGTATAACCTACAGAAGCCTTTAATTTATTTTAATAGATGGGGCACATGAAGAAACGGATGCACTTCTGCCCAGATGCACAAGTCACAGCAGGTTTAAATGCACAAAAGCTGGTAAGTTCTTTTAAGTCAAGAAGTCTTTTTTTTTCTCCATTCAGCAAAACCTTGCTCTCCTCTTGAGACATGACTTACAATGTCAGCTGGGCTCCTCTTGATAAACTTTGCTCCTTTCCTCACACAGAGCAAAAACCTCATCCGTAACACGAACAAACTGCCCAAACATTTGGTCTTTGGACCTCCTGCTTTTATCTGCTCTCAGAATCACAACTATCTGGCAGGACAGTCTTGGTTGATTTATTTTGTTAATTAAAATGACTGGATCAACAGATTGCTATCATGTTTACAACGGTTGTTGTTCCTAAATTTGAACAGAATTGTTTGCCTATAATAAATGCTTTAAAGGTTGCCAACGTTACTATGTTATACATATTAGTATGACATTTTTCACCTCTAGGGTCTTTTAAAGTATTTATCATGTACTGAACTGCAACACATCTCTAAGTCTGGTGCATCAACACCAGAGATAAATTTTCATTCCCTGATTTCTCTTCTCACTGCAGCAGTTAGAACGGTCAGAAAGCTCCACTGCATCAGGAAATGTACTTTTCCTGTATACTCACAGCTCATGGGCCTTAAACTTGAAACACAGGTTAAAAAATTCTCTCCCTCTTTTTACAGTTCTGGAATTCGCATCTCTTGGTAGCTGATGGCGTTCCATGGACATGAAAAGCTCTTAGAAGTACATTTCAAATAAATGACAAAACCCATCAATTCACAGGAAAAACACCCCCTCGGTTCCATGGCTGTGGAAGGGATCTGCTCAGGCAGAAATCACCGAGTTAGCACAGCTTATGAAATCACTGTCCAGTTATGGAGCTGCTGAGAACCACCTCAGAGCTCACCAGCTTTCCCTGCCACCAGCAGGAGTGGAATGCACCCAGACAGTCTCTCACCCCATCGCAGCTGATGGGGCAAGGGCTCCTTTAAATACACCAACAGCATCTTCTGCCTTTGTGCAAACACAGCCGCAGAGCTACCAAAACACGAATTCTGGTGGCTGCGGTTACAACAGTGGCCCTGATCTGATTCCAACTGTGAAAGGATCTTGCTTACAGTTTAAGACATAAGATTATTCCACTATTCCATTATGGTGCTCTATTTCTACAGCTGCTCCAATCTGTTCTGTCAGGAGACTGAGCCCCGATAGACGAACCCCTTCACAAGCAGTTTGCTCATCAACCTATCTCTGGCAGGAAAGCACAGTAAGACCCCTTGGATCGAAGAGCTAGAAGGCAGAGACAAACTGCACAAGAGCTCCATCGCTCCTTGTGTCTTGAATCACCAGCCATGCTCTTTGCATCCAGCCACTATTCCAGCCAGGCTGATGGCAAATGGGGAGCTCGTCGAGCTGAAGAAAGGAATCTATGTCCCACATGGGGATGCCACACACTTGTAATCCATCAGCTCCATCCAAAGTGTCAGACGCAAAACAACACAAATTTGTTTTGCTTTGGTTTATTGACTCCCTTGGAAGCTACACAGGGCACAGCCTGATCATTCCAAGTAGTACTAATTTCTGATTGTAGGGCAAATACTGGTTTAGGGCTTCTAGGATCATAACAAATGTCCTGCAAAGCCATAGCACATTTCAAAAAGTTTGTTCCAGAAACATCAATGTGTTAACTCTAGAAACAAATTTAATTTCCAAGCAGATACTGTATGTCCACACTGCTCTGACTGTACAAACGAGGTGCTATCTGAATTCCCCCATCTGATACAAAGCCAAGGAAAGCTGTATCTCACAGGCTCTGGCTGATCGGAGAGAAATGTAACCATAGAACTAACACCTCTGTTCAGAGGAGATTTGCAGTGTTTAGGGTTTCAACTGCCCACAGCCCTGTGATTAATGACAGCAGCACGGTGAGCTGTGGCTGGCACAGAAAGAAAAGTCAGGGAAAAGCTGAGGGACTGAGATGACTTTCCAGGCCAAAATATCCAAGCGTCTGGGGTCAACTCTGACCCTCTCCCGAGCAAACTCGTAATTCCACCTACTCACAGGCAGCAACTGCATGATGAAAATCCCTCCTGCTTAAAAGGAGCTGAAATGTGAGACACTGCAGTGTGAGAGGGCAGAAAGTCAGTTACCCTCAACCTTCAGTTGCTTTTGGGTTATGTTTTGTGAAGAGATTTTTTTTTAAATTAAATTTCCTAATCAGAAAATCCAAGCTTGGGAATAACAACTCTTTTGGAAGGAAAGCGACTTTTGACACCAAAGTTTTGGTACCCAATTCCCAGGTATGTTTAGGATCCTTTGAAAATTCAGCCTAAATATCTCTTCTATGACATGTACAGAGACCAGCAACATTAACACCACACACTAAATGCAGACAGGAAAAGCACAGGTCCCTTGAGTGCCTTTTCTGAGTCAGTGGCAGTGTTTTATCGATGAGCTTTTTCCAGATCCTCTGTGTTGTGCCTGATCTAGTTTTAGACAGTGGAAGGAATGGGATGATTTCAATCACGGCATCAGCTGCCTCGGAGGGGGACACAAAAGAAGATTGTGCTAACATCAGGCCAGCTCTCCACCAAAGGTCATGCACAGTGGGGTAGGAGATACCTTCCTCTGAAGGCCACATGTCCACTCTAGCCCCAGTTGAGAGAAAGGGGAAGTCCTCTTACACCACTGCAGGGACACTCTGCTTCTACCTATGAGTTCTATCAATGTGGTGCAGAGCTTCCTGCCTTGATTTAAGTCGCACTCTCGTGTCTGATGGTTGTGCCTACCTGAAATCCATGTTTGCCTCTCCACCAGGTGGTCAGCTCCTTTGGTGGCATGTCAATAACAGACACTATGTCTCCCACCTGCAAAAGATGGGCAACATCAATCACTGCTTGCACTGTGGCCAAGAGGAAAGCACAATCCAAATAACCATGTTCTTCAGCACTACAAAAAAACACCTGTAAAACTTGTGAGGAACCGCATCAATGCTAATCCTGAAACATCTGCCTTTGAAAAACCAAACTGAGTGGTGGGAGAGTTACTGCATTATTCGACACACAGGATACAACTGTTCCTAAGGAAACCAGGCTCAAAGCAGCAGGCTCTCTGCCAAACGGTACAGAACCCTTCTGAGGAGACTGCAAACATCGGTATGCGGTGACAATGAGAAAGGCTCTGGAAAATAATCTAAAGAAGCTGAACAAATTGTTGCTACAAGCCCTATATATGTCTACGCTAGCATGGACATAAGTCACCTTGTTTTCCTTTCACAGAAAAAGTTAAGAGCTCCCTTTGTAGTTCACCAACTGACCAAGACTTTGCTTTTCTGAATTAGAACACGAAGAAGGAGGGGGGTGGTATTTGGTGTTACAGCAACGGGGAAGGGAGGGAAAGCACCAAAGAGACCAAATCGGTTTTCTGAAGCTTCACTCATTCCCATGAAAAATGTCATATGGCAATAATTCAAAAGGAAATAATTATAACCAATACTAAATTCAGCTTGGTGGGAATCAACATCTCTGTGGCCTCTATCACAGAAAACAAGATAGGCCAGAACCTAACTAAATACTGAGCTTGGCATGGCAAAAATCGTTAACAGTAACACCCGACTTGTACACATTTCACAGTGATGGATCTCAAAGTGCTTTACAAAGAAGGTAAGACAACCCCTTTTTTCAGACAGGGATATCTAAGACACAGAGAAGCACAATGATTTCCTCAGGGGAAATGCAAACCAAGAGCAAAGAGGATTTTCATTAAGGAAACCACTGACACTGCAGTGGCCAGAGAAGCCAGGTATTTCCCTCAGTCCTGGGGGATAAATGCCCATCAGCTCCTTTGCAATTGCCTGCAATTTACAATTCGCCTGACCATAAAGAGACAGCACAGGTTGGGGGACTGACTGCAGGACTGTAAAACAATATTCCACTCCTGTTGTGCCAAGGTTTCTCCCTGAGCATGCCTGGGAAGCCAAAAGTGCCTCAATTTCCCCATTTGTGTCCCATGCCTCCTGAGCACCTGTTGGGCTGCAAAACTGTTGCAGGGCTAAGTTCCCGGCTGCGGGCACAGAGCTGGAAGATCAATGAGCATGGAGTGCCATCTCACTGCTTTTATTAATCCTGAGGCACTGACAGACAGCCCATGTCCCGCACTGCATGCATTCTCAGACGATGATGTGCCCACATTAGAATCATACAATCATACAATGGTTCAAGCTGGAAGGAACCTTAAAGACCATCCAATTCCAATCCCCTGCCCTGGGCAGGGACATCTCCCACCAGACCAAGTTGCAGAAAGCCCCATCCAGCCTGGCCTTGAACCCCTCCAGGGATGGGGCAGCCACAGCTTCTCTGGGCATCCTGGGCCAGGCTCTCACCACCCTCACACCAAAGAATTTCTTTGTAGTATCTAATCTAAATCTCCGCTCTTTCAATTTAAAGCCAATACCCCCTCGACATATGGCTACACTCCCTGACAAAAAGTCCCTCTCCAGCTCAACTGTGGGCCCCCTTCAGATACTAGAAGGGGCTCTGAGGTCTCCCTGGAGCCTTGTCTTCTCCAGGCTGAATATATTCCTGGTGTACACAGACACACACACACATCATTCTCTTCTGTTTATGACAATAAGGAATGTCAGCTCCTGTAATTATTTACCTCGAAGGACAGTTCGTCTGCTGCTTGAGCAATATATCTCTTAATAACATGGGCAGCAGCAATAGCAGGAACATTAATGGATGATTCCTCATGGACTAGCAGGTGGTTCCCCTTGTTATCAATCTGAAATGAAGAGCAGAGGAGACTGTGAGGCAGACGAGGAGAAGCGAGGGGCGTTTTCTCAGTGCTCCCACAGGGGAGAGACTTCAAGATGTACAAACATGACAGTGAACATTTACACTTCCCTTGAACACCAAATAAAACTGGTTTTCCTGAAATACTTAAAATGGCAATACAAAAGTGGCCACAAACATTCTCTACAAGGTGGAATTAATGCCCTAGAAGAGGCACGAGGTAAAAACCAGTGTTGCCTTCAATTTTCTCCCACCCTTTTATTTCCTTTTTTTTTTTTTAAAGAAACCATGGCTCCCACCCTTTATCTGCAATCATCAGCCTTCTTTCAAATTTCCTACATTTTGGTGCTCATGTAAAATTTTCTAAGTTTCTGAGTTAATTGGAGATGTTATTCTGCATGTGCAGGTTTGCTGTGATCTCTAGGTCCACTGAGTTGCTGTAAATTCTACAGTTTAATTTTTCTTTATAATTTCCTTTCACCATTCATGCCAAGGAGGCTTCCAAGATTTTCCTCCTCCTAAAGGATTTCAAGGTGAGGAGTATATCAGCAGGGAAAATTGCAGGAAAATGCCCTCAATCCTTAACACAACCATTTAAAAATTAATTGCAACAGCCTAATTGTAGTTGTTTCTATTCCTGGTGTGCATCAATACCATCAGACATATCTCTGCCCAGCCCAGGCAGCCTCGGTCTCTCAGTCCCATTCTTTCCTGAGCTCGTTGCCCAGTAAAGTCTATTGTTGAGGATGGCAGAAGACCATTAACAGAGAAACCAAAGCTGCAGCTGCAGTTCACGATACACAAACAGTGCAGGCTCTGTTGAGCAGTTTAACCAACAGTGATGGCAAATGGCAGCAGATAATATTTATTGTTTCTGTACCTATTGCAAGGAAAAATAAATAATATAAGAAGAGGGCAGGCAAACACCACAACTGAGACAGCTCCAATAGTTTTAGAATCTTCTCCCACTCACAGTTTTGCCTTGCCAAAAAGAAGTGTAAGAATGCAAGAACCAGTAAGAACTGGTTGCTTTCTGCAACCAGTTAGTCAGAGGCTTCAGGTACAAACTGGACTGTCCCAGGTCTTCCATTGACCCCATCACTGTCACCTCCTTTGGTTTGTGAATGGCAGCAGGATGATACGACTTCGGGTGACAAAACCCAAGTGAGAGGGGAAAAAAGCTTCTGTATTTTCCTTTATCCAGAATGATATAGGAGATCCTGGATATATCTGGGTCTGATTCTTTTTGTTCTAGACCTTTTGTGGCCACCTACACGCTGGTAACAGGGGAATGAAGCTTTTAGGACAGCCCTTCAGTGACACCAGAATGTCTGGAACGATTATACCTCTTTCTGGAAAGGCAAGAGAGCACATCTGTGGTTTGCTCTGCTGCTAAGGGCAGGAGATAAAGAACAACCTGAGCTTCACACCGTACCTCCATCCATGTGAGAGCAGGCCCGCAGTTTATCTTGTTGCCTGCGATGGCTGAGAGCCGTGACAAGTAAGCCATCAGCATCTGGGTGACAAGCTGGAACAGAAGAAAATGGACCTCCGGTTTTTTTCTTGATACACCACAGTTTGGAGAGATCATAAGTTATCCACAGGCACAGGCAAACATTAAAAGAATATACTCCCCTTTGCAAGGAAATCTGTCATTTGGAGAAGGACAGCAAACTACACACAGTGTTACAATGATTACACCAAAAAAAATGTGTAAAGAACCAGCATTAATAATAATGTTGTGTTTTTTAAGATATATAGACTTTCGTAATTTCCCTTGTCTGGACACCTTAAATCTGGAGCCTTCCCCTCATGATAAATTTCACACACAAACAAATCATTTGTATTGTGGCCATCAAACACATCTGAGAACCATTTAGCAAAACAAAACATTGGCTGCCATTTCCACTCACTTGCAAACCCTTAAGAATGTGGCAAGTCAGCCTGACCCTTTGGCAAAAGAATAAATACTTCAATTAGTAGAAGATGGGTTTAAAAATACACTTAGTGGCCTCCCTTCTATAATAGTAAACTCGCTTTTATTAAAGAGAAACTGGTGAGGTCCTCCCAAAGCCTCCTCGTGCTGGAGCTATAAAGCAGTTTTGTAGCCCAGAGTTTGTGGGACTGTTTAAAACATTGTTCTCCTCAAACGTGGTAAATTCAAAATAAAATTTTAAATTCTCTTCAGAAATAGCCTGCGTTAAACCCAGGTGACTAATATATCAGGTTCTCCGATGAGCAATGGGGTCACATTCAATGGGGTTTCTTCTATTCAACAGCAGAAGATTTCAGGGGGGGCTCCTGCTTTCTGTGCGTTGATCTAGAGCAATCAATCCTCGCCTGCTTGGGAATGAAAGACACAGATCCTGGTTTCTAGATCCCAGATAGATTCTGCTTCCAATGCTTGGAATCGTCTCAAGTCCTCATTTCCCTTCACTGCACACCTGGTGGGCAGCCAACATCAGCTCTGCGACACAGTGGGGCCGGATTTTCCCAACTTGTGCTTGATGGGAGCGGGCAAACACACATCTAGGGGTCCCAGTGACAAGTGACCTGTGAGAAGAAGCGATGGGCAACATCTGTCACCATCACTTGCTCTGCCCCAAACAGACTGAGGCCAGAGAGGTCTGTTTCTGCTCCACTGGCTGAAGCCACCTCTGAGAGCACTCACTGTGTCACCTCCCTTCCTGCATCCTCCAAAACGATGCAGCCAAGATGCACCTGCCGCCTCCCAGGAGATTATTTTGGATGTGAATAAACCACAAAATTGTCAATGGCCAAGAAGCTGAAGGAATTCCAGCTCACCATATTCCAGGTGAAGACAGCAAGACAAGAAATGAAAGCTACCTCTTATTCATTTAGGAAAAACATCGCTCTTTAAAGACCATTTCAATAATGCACTAATGCAAATGATCTTAAAAATAATTTTCCGTTTGTAAGTCCAGCATTCCAAATGGTGTTACGTGTGTGGTGCTGCAGCCCCAGAGCGGCGTGATTTCCAAGGAATGTTAAATTGCTAACGTTAAGTCAGAAAACATTCACATCATTAAAATAGTTTCCAAAGACATAACAAAATTGTTATTGAAGGTACCAATAGGGCAGCTTCTTTCCTGACACCCTCCATCTCCATTCCGCCTTTAGCAGCCCGTTAATTCCTATCCACTTGGAGGGCATTTCTCTTTAGACCATGGAAATTAGGGTAGAAAACACATAATGATCTTGTTAATAATAATCACTTTCCAAATCTAACTGCACTGAAACTGTTTTGTACATACTGGAAAATATCTCCCAACGCCTTTGCTGGTGCCTCTGCTTTAATGTTTCCAGAGCTGACAATTTACCTCTGGACTGTCCTTCAGGGCATCGGAGCGGGGCAGCTCTGTGAGCTGGGAGAAGCGCCGGTCGTAGATACAGAGGTGAAGATGTTTATCCAGCACCCGGAAATCTTCATAGCTCCGCTTCACGATCCAGCTTCTCCCCTGCACCAACACCAAGAGAGAATCGCACCTTCATAAGCTCCTCGCCAATTCGGGCAAGATTAGGAATAGGAAAATATGTACAGAAATAACAAATGATCTATTTGAAATCAATGAAACTCCCTTAGTAATATTTTTGTGTTTTAGTCTGTTCAATCCTGCTGTTCAGTGTTCCCCTTTTAATTATTTAACTGTCGGTTTGGATGGACCTACTCAAAGCTATTAACTTCCACTCGCCTTATACAGGGGTTGTAGCATTTTCCTACACAAGGTGTCCTTGCACAAATGTAAATGATAAAATGAATGTATAAATAGCATAAAATTAGATTTACAGAGATGGAAGAATATACAAGTGGGGATCTGAAGGCAGGACTAAAGCTCGTGAAATTTCTGTCAGATGCCCCAGGAAAATCTTTGGCTGAATTAAAAAAACAGTCTCTGATGAATGACACAAGCTGAAGATTTACTCCTCAGTGCGTATCATTTCCCCAATTAAAATACTGGCAAGATACATCCTGCTTTGGTGGACAAGGAAGGGACTGTGGCAGCACAGCACAATTTGCCTTGTGGAGCTTTTAATATCTACTGAGTACTTCCAAATGCTCCATGGCCTGTTATGATCAATAAATAAAATGTTGTAATAATGCAGCAGTTTATAGGTCAAAGCACTTTATGACCAGTCATGAATCCTCTCAACACTTGCTGAAATGCAGCCCCTAAAATGAGATTATTGCCATTTTACAGATGTGGACACTGACATGGACCTCCACAAAGCTTCCCCCCCCCACCTTCTATTCCAAATGCAAAGTGCTTTTTCAGTCTTAAAATCCTCAAATCAACAGGACGGCCATATTTTAAAAGAAAAGAAATTTCTGTGTTGGCATGTCACACTCTGCTTCACACTCCCCATGCAGTTGTCTCCCCAGGGAATGGATGAGGAAAACAGAAAGGATGCGACAGATGTGGCCCTGCTGGGAAAGTCCAAGCAATGGACTGGGGAGGAGATGCTGGAGGAAGGGATGGGATGGGATGGCACTCAAAGGCATGGCCAAGGGATGTCTGGCAACCAGCACTTCACAGTAAAAGGAGACACCGCATTGTGGTGTCAGTTTTCTGTGGGGAAAGCAGCTGTGAAGTGTGATCCCAACTACGCACGATACTCCGGGGTGTGTGGGGGTCTGGCCCAAACACTCTCTTCAGCTGGGCTACAAAACAGCGTGGCCTATTGAGGCTTCCCAGTCACATTCCTGCTACATATTTATTTATCAGGAACTCTATAAGCATCACTTTCCTATTAATACACAAAACCTTCAAGGCAATGTAGATGTCCTATAATCCAGCAGACCAGCTATTTTACTGTTAAATTTATTTCAGGCAACTACAATCCGTGCACTTTGCCCATAAACTCTGCTTTCACATCCCAAGAAATCACCTGGATTTCCCAAGCCCGCAAAGAGGGTACCCACACAGGACGTAACCACTTTGTAATATCCCTATGTGGCATTATTTTACTTTTTGTCTAAAGCAGAAAAACACTAAGAGGAGGGCAAGTCTAATTATCTTCAAAAAGATGACAGCCTGTCCAATTTCTCTATCTTTTGCAATTAAGTGGTTCTTGCTCTCTTGAGGTGTTGTCAGCATGACCTTCAGCTGAGCAAGGTTTAGTCACTAATGTAAGAAAAAACAGATGGAGAAATCACTGCAATCCTTTACTCCTGCCCACTGTGCCAGGCAGGACATTTCCATACAATCTCATATCGCCCGTGCAAATAACACACCATTCTGTCAAGTGATGGCAGTTCTCTAATTAATTCCACGTTATTTTAATTTTAAATGCTAGACTGTAGGTTCACAGTCTTTTTTTTATCATGAATTAAGAAACTAAAGAGTTAAATTTACAAGACAGTAATAGCTGGGATCAGAAGACTCCTGGTCCATGTGCAGGGTCAGCTGTGGAAGGGACCCCAGGGACCACATTTTCCATGACACCCACTCTACTCCATCACAGTGATGAGGCTACTGATCGCTAGCATGGAAGCTGATTAATGAGCAAGGACAGCTTACCCCGTGGCAGCAGTAGTGTTTCTTGCCCCACCATCATTCTGGGAGGTCCTTCCCGTGGTGCACAACTCCTGGAGCCAGCACAGCCTGAGTGTTGTGGGGAGAGGGAACCCAGAACCAGCACTCCCCTACCTTCCAACTGCAGCACATCGGTAGCTGCTAAGCAACCAGCAGAGCCATCCCCGAGCTCTCCCTGCAGATCAGTGGCTGTCTGCATCACCAGGGTGGTGCATGCACCCAGGGGGAGAACCACTGCCACCACTCCTAGGTACACCAGGCCAATGCCTGCAACCACAGCCCCAGATCTCAGGCTCGCGGGCAAAAGGACCACAGAGTCATGGAATGGTTTGGGTTGGAAGGGACCTTAAAGCCACCCAGTGCCATCCCCTGCCCTGGGCAGGGACACCTCCCACCAGACCAGGCGGCTGCAAGACCCATCCAACCTGGCCTTGAACACCTCCAGGGATGGGGTAGCCACACCTTCTCTGAGAAACCTGAGCCAGGCTCCCACCACCCTCACACCAAAGAAGTTCTTCCCCCCATCTCAGCTTGGAGCAACCTGGTCTGGTGGGAGGTGTCCCTGCCCAGGGCAGGGAGTGGCACTGGGTGGCTTTAAGGTCCCTTCCAACCCAAACCATTCTATGACTTGCATTAACTTAACCCCACTGAGAAATGCATAAGTTTTACTGAACAAACATTACTGCTTGCTCCCGTGCCCCTTTGGGCTGGTGGAACTGGGCAGTGCTGGGTGCTGGGCACAGCTGCAGCTCCACCCTGGAGATGTCTTTTCACTACTGGAGCTGACGTGGCTGAGACCACCAACAGCGTTGATACCCATTCTGCTGTCAGGCAGCTGCACGTGTATTTAGAAGAAAATGAAGTACAGGGAGGAAGGAGCTTTAAATAAGGTGAGAATGGTGGAAACACCAAAGCTTCCAAGCTCCAGCTGGGATCCCAGGACATGGAGACATGAGAGAAGATGAATTTACCTACAGACAGATCGCAATGCAGAGGAGAAAGTTTCATATATTTATGTAGCAATTCCTTAATAGCTTTATTCCACAGAAGAAATTAATCACTTTCAGCATTAATTATCACCTTACTATCAGTTAATTGCAATCAGCAAGAAAAAAAGATATTTAAATTGAAACTGCTACGGTTCTTCCCCTCTAAAAATTATACTTCCTTTTGCTCCCCGATTCCAATTACAGATAGGAATGCTAAAATCCCACACGTGGGAACACAAGGCTGTCCAAGACTTGGATTGACAGTCACATTATTCCTGCTAGAATAATGGTTCTGATGGATTTTGGAGACGCCACATGGTCAGGTGTGGGCAGGTCTCTGAGCGCTGAGCTGCAACAAGTCATGACCCTCCAGCCGTCTCTCCATCTCTCACAAGAGCAGCTTTGCAAGAAGCACCCACAGTAGGCAAATGCTTGCCTCAGACTTTGGTGGCCACTGGCTTTGCTCAGGGATGGAGAAATAAGGTCACGCTGAGAGGACCCAACGCAAAACTACCACGTGTGTGGCATTTGAAATGGCAACTACCTTCTTTCCTGCCACAAAAAAAAAAGCCCATCTCTGAACAGCAGCCTGTTTCTGACAGACACTTAATGAAGCAGGATTTACAACTCCCAACATGTGAATGAAACTCCCTGCTCTCCTGACATGTCATAATTTAAACAATTCAATACCAAACATCTATTGACTAAAATTATACCACAAGAGCAGCAGGCCACAGAGGGACATGGGTGAAAGGGAGGGCGGTTACGGCAAGGGGGGCTGCTTTTCTACACTTCAGAAAGTGTAGAAACTACTGCTGAGTAATGGGAACTAAAAGTCTCCCATCCTGCAGGTAGCAAGGCAATGAGTAAATGAGTATGAATTTACAAATGATTATATGGGCCACGACACGTATTTAAATCCAACACCCTCTTTGCCCTGTGCCCCAAATGAGCTATAGCCTACTCAGCACTTAACCCCGGAGAAAAAACACAGGGTTTCATCAAAGCAAGGAAGCACCCTAAGTCTTTAAAACAGACCAACCAACAAACAAACAAACAAACAAAAAACCCCAAATCCAACCCTTTGAAAATTACTTGCCTGAAGTTAGTAAAACAAAACAAAACCATCCAAAATTACTTGCCTGAGGTTAGCTGAAGCTTAGCCAAATATAGATCTCAATTTCCTTAAGTCTCATTGCTTGGGCACATCACTGGAGCTGATTATTTTTTTTTAAAGTGACCAAAGCACAGAAACATGTTTTTGTTGACACAAACTGCCAGGAAGAAAAGATTTTGTAGGTCAAACCCCCAAGAAACTCTGTTTGAAAAAAAAAAAAACCTGAAAAAACATACTGTACTCCATAACCCCAGTTCTGGTTCCCACGCAAGAGCACACACATTCTTCACCTCATTTACAAAATTACAGAAACCAAGAAGCATGGAAATAATTAAAAACACGGTGTAGCTGCCACTGCTGCCATTACAAACCCATTTATATCAACAGCCCAGAATGAAGCAAAAAATGTTAACGGTATTTGGAAAATATCAGAATCACTGAATGATTTGGGTTCAAAGAGACCTTAAAATGCACCCAGTACTACCCCCTGCCCTGGGCAGGGACACCTCCCACCACACCAGGGGGCTCCAAGCCCCCTCCAACTTGGCCTTGAACCCCTCCAGGGATGGGGCAGCCACAGCTTCTCTGAGAAACCTGGGTCAGGCTCTCACCACCCTCACACCAAAGAAATTCTTCCCCACAGCTCAGCTCCATCTCCCCTCTTTCAGGGTCAAACACTTCTCCCTCATCCTATGGCTCCCACCCTCATCAAGAGTCCCTCCCTAGCTTTCCTGGAGCCCCTTGAGGGACTGGAAGGGGCTCAAAGGTCTCCCCGGAGCCTTCTCTTCTCCAGGCTGAAGGTACTGCTAAGATGTCAGCAGTGCACTGCAATGCCTCCAGAAGTGGTACTCAGGGATGTTACTTCCTGAAGGCATGTGTGAACTTGGCTGTTCCTGTCATCAATTCTCTGTGCACCCCCCAGAGCTACCAGAGGCCATTAGAGGGAACATCTCTGCCTCCTCCTGCTCTGCTGGGGAGGTTTACAGAGATCAAAAATATGAACATTTCAAGGAAAAAGATGTTAAAGATGTAGCTGACCAAAATTCAAGGAAAGAGGGAGGAAGGGTAAAACATGGTTTAGTATGCACAAGGAATAGAAGCAGCTCTGGAGAAATTTTAACAGAGCTGGAGCCAAAATGGAAAACAGCTCCTTTTCTGGCAGCCTCAGTTTTAAGAACAAACACTGCAAACTGGCACCAAGACCCAGGAGATGAAACATTTAGGACAGGCCATCTTTAATACCTAATATCCCTCATGGGGTCTTTTAAACAGGTAAAGCACAAATTCTGAAATAAATACAGTATGTTAAAACCATAAATCAGTTTAAAAAATGCATCATTATGAAAACAGAAAGTCAGTTCCTTCTCATCTGTCAAAGCCTGAGCCCTGGACCGCAAATGTGCTCTGCAGTCTCTGAACAGCCCCCATGTGTGATTATGCTCCAGGTCTCGTCCCACCACCCCACTGCACCTCCCCAGATTTTCCAGTTTGGAGCCTGCTGGTCCCCGCAAGGAAGCGGTGAACTTGGGAATTCCTAAACCTCTCTTTAACTCAAGGAAAGCAATAATGAATACAAAGATTTAAGGAAGAGGCTCGATTCACATTCCTGAGAATTCTGTCACTGATTCCTCTAAGACAATACTTATTTTTAATTTAATGCACCATCAGGGATAAATCCTGTTGGGTAAAGCATCCCCAGTTATGGAGGAAGACAATGGCATTTAACATGTCAGTGGTTTCATCACCGAAACAAACGAATTCTATTTTTGCTTTAGAATATCAGAGTTTAACTAAACAATGTGCCCTCAGCGTAACTAGTAGGACATAACTCCTGACAACTTTCCAGACAAAAAATCTTGCCACTTCCCTCTGTGACAAACAATGAAAACAGCACATTTTTGATTTAGCGCTAAAGCATTTTACACGTGCTATTTATTATGATGTAGATTCTGTGCCTTGAGAGTGCCTTTCCTTTACTAACCTGCTTGTCCCACATCTTATGTCCAACAAATCCATTGTTTGGAAGAGGAGATGCTCTCCCAAGAGCTACGAGCTTTATCTACACACAAATCATTCAGGTTTGAGGCATCACAACTGTGCACCTTGTCTGCCTCGCTTGGCCACCTAACATCAAAGATCTCTTTGCAGCCTGTGGAGGGTGAGACTGGATGAAACTGATTTGGACTATCTGCCCCAAAAGGCTGTCAGGTTTCTGACATAAACAAGCACTACAATATTGCTATTAAAACCACACACCTGTTAAGCTCCTCTATCAAGAATAAACACCAAGGCAGCTAAGAAAAACAGGAACATCCACCACCTCTTACTTTGGGTTTGAATAAAGCTCCACTCTTGGAGAAACTGTAAAACAAGTAAAATTGCAGACAAAGTGCTCCTCTGCAAGGGCACTGACACTCGCTTAGATACCCAACATCTCTGCAGGATAAAGCCAACTGTCCCCTTCAATTTGTGGCCAGGCCCAGCCTTGTCTATGAATCCCCACACGGTAACCAGAAACCCTGCCAAAATGCACCACTTAAGAGAAAGAAACCATAATGGCCATCCTGTCCTCTCAGATCTCCACAGTGATTTTCACTCTTTCTTCAGAGCTAAGCAGGATACAATTTTGGTACAAGAAGATTGATCTCTCTACTTCAGAATAAAACACCCAAAGGACATGACACTAACAAATGACCATATAATCATAAGAGCCTCTGTTGCTTAAAAAACGCTTTCATGGCAGCATGTTCATGAGATAATGCACTGTATTCTGAGAAACTATTTTTCCTCTTGCTCATCAGCCCTTCCTAGATCAGGGCTTCCAAAATATCACACATCTAGAACCCTGTTACTGTGACTCAAGCATCCAGAGACAAAAACAAGACAGAACCAGGCTGACCCCATTTCCTTCACAGTACACATTTAAAGAGAGAAAAAAACAGAGAGAACCATGGATGGAGAAATAAAATACCAAGTCATTGTTCATCTCCAGTTCCCTGCTAAACGCAAGAGGACTGAAGCTGTTTTGGGCTGGGAAGGGATTGAAGGACGAGACCCATCAGATGGGGAAGGAAACCCCAAGCCCTGGGTGCTGCTGTGGGTCAGTGCGATGCTGCTTCTGGATTCATTGCAACCTCTTGTCCAGTACAGAATAGACAGTGAACTTTTGCTTTTCCACCCAAAAGTCCAAAGGAGCACAAATACACCACAAATGGCCAAAGCAAGCAACGGCACAACCCTTGGAAGCCTTTCTCCTAGATCCCAGTGCAGATGTCCACCTGGCTGCCTGCTTGAGGATAAACAGGCAGCAAAGACAATGGGACAAAAGTCCTCTTCACCTCAAAACTGCTCCTTCCCCTGTAACACATGAGGATCACCCACTGCAGAGCCACACACAAATCCCATGATGAGCACAGGGCAGGGTTCCATATGCTTTGAAAACAGGAAAAGGACACACCATGGCGTTAATCCTGTTAGGTGTGAGTGCTGCCCTACCCATACCAGTGTTCTGTGGCAAAACTCCAGAAACAGTCATACCCTTGTCCTTAGTGATTATGAACCCAATTAATGAATGAATTTATCCTTTAGCATTATCATAACAGCTACAGAGCAATAGATGTTAATTATGGAGTTCTTAAAGGTTTTGAATGCAATCCAATACCTTCTCTCTCTTCCCTATGGATGCCAGTTTCCTTTCAAAGAGACCGGGAGGCACCCAAGTTTTCCAAAGACACTACACCTTGGCAGTGCCCGAGCTTTGAATGCAGCCCAACAGCACTTCTCAGGCTGCTTGCCCACTTCTTACATTCTTTATTAATCCACGTTACTAATGCCACTTTGTTATTATTTATCGCTGCTGGGAGCAGAAGTCATGTAGTGTATGACCCGAGATCAGCCACTCCAGCACAGAACATCCAGTGATGGATTAGCATTTGTGGAAACAAGGATTTAGGCACTTCCTTTTGCCTAACATACAGCAGCCCTCCTTGCCCTCCTCCTCTCCTCGTTTAGGAGAGAGGTTTCAACATTTGGGAACATCTGGAAGGACAGAATGAAAATATTCAGTCCATAAAGGTCAGGTTTTAAAAAGTTTTTAGGGACTTACAAATAACTCCCTGGTATCACAAGAGGGATTTTCGGGCACCTGCCAAAATAAGAGGTACCCAGCTCTCATGGCCAAACCTGGGATGGGAGTTCCATGTCTCCAGGTGCTTTGCTCCTGTCATCTTTGGACTAGTGGCACCAAGTGTCAGAGAAGAAGCAGAGAAAACAAGCGGTGGGGGAATGGCCATGATGGTGACCAGCATTTTAATGTGTGTTAAACCACAGTAACCTTCCGGAGCCCTTCTGAGCACAGAGAGCTTTAGGACATGCTGCGGGTCCCTGTATGTGGTTTGGAGAAAGAAAGCAGGTACACACTCTGGAACCAGAGAGTACCCCTGCAGCTGAAAATTCTATGAAAATTTTATGTTAGGAAACGAGATGCAAGTCCACACACTCTGAAAACAGTTCGTTTTGGGTAGGATCCAGCTTGGGTTCTCCACACAGATATATCCCATTAACAAAGACAAGACCAGCTTTCCTTGGGTTTTGTTTTCATATGTATATAAACCACACACCAGTATAGATGTGTGTGTATTTATGTGTGAATTTGTCTTTTAAAGTTGCCTGTTTAAAGAATAGCTTTTCACAGGAGGAATGTGAGTAGCACTCGCTCAGTAACTGTTCTTTAGGTGTCTGAGCTTTGGTCATATGAGATGAAACTATTAATATATTAAAGAACGAGCCTTTAGGATATAAAACAATCCTACAAAAGATTTCTGAATGTTTGACTCAAAAACTTCCTACTGCAAGCAATTTGTGGGTTTAGGATGGACTAGCACAGCAGACAGAATGGAAAAACATATTTTTGTGAGTCTGAGTAAGACATTGGCTTCTGTGAAAATATATTCCACTTTCCTCCCACCAAAAAACCACCCAGGATGGGGGAGTCCTGCCTGGTCTTCCCGCTCGGATACCATTTTTTCCTGGCATTCTCACTGCTGTCCTTGAAGCAGTTATTATTGCAACCATGCTTCCAGCCGTGGAACAGCGGATGGGGCTGCCTTTGGAGTTTTGCAAATACTGAAGATACCCAGCTCAAACCTCCCACAAGGCAGAGCTGGGAGCCACAAGCGGCCCAGATTTGTGTACATGCCTTCATCCAGTACATCTGAGACCTTATTCTATCCATCAAAATGAACCTGGCACAGAGAGCAATGGCTGCCTTGAACAAAAAACGGGAACAGGGCAAAGCACTCCATCTCCTGCGTGATAAAGCCACGGGGCCCAACCTACTGCCAGCATGGGGTCTGCAAAAACGAGGAAAAAAACCAATTCTTGGACCTGCTTTGAAAACGGCCTTGGAATTCTACCTAAGTTGCAGCAGAAAGAGGCTTCCTTTGAAGGATGCTGGCATTATCCCATGGAAAGCAAGAAATGGAGAGAGTCCTGTGGCTCCATTCTGAGATCCCAACAGTCACTCTGTGTTTAAGGGTCTGTCAACAAGATCACGTCCTGAGATTCTTTTAAACACCACTCACATCTCTGGTTTCTAGTCCCTGTCATTTCTGTTCCAACAACCCACCTGTCATAATGAAAATGAACAAAAGACATGAGAGAGATCGGTTTTAAGGTCTCCTGCAGAACCAGTCTCCTGCTCTCTCCCTGGTGTCAAAAGTTTGCAAAAAAAACGTTTAAAATGTTGAAATGACACAAAGCTCATGTAGTAATTAGTGCTACTTACTTTTTGTTTATATTTTTCAGATTAACAACAACAAAAAAGCTTAGACTGGCCATTCTTCCTTTATAATATTTAAATACCTATGCAGGTAGTTGCTGGTGTAATGTCACATAAATGAAGCCAAAATCCTCGAAAAGGCAGATTTTCCACCTGCTTTACAACTCCACAACACATGTGGGACAGATTAGCCTATTTCAACCTTTTTGAAAGGCTCTTCCTTTTATTGATTTCTTCCCAACACAAGTAGTAACTCCTTTTAAACACGTTGCAGACCATGTAAATTCTTTCCATGGCCCTGTGGAAGTCAGCACGGGCTGCAGACCCAGTCGATGGACCCTCTTGGCCTACCACTCCCGCCTAAGCTCGGAAAGGTTCAGCCGTTCCCTGTGGCCCACTACGGAGCGTGGTTATTGTTAAGGCTTTGCAATTGCTGAGTTCAAAAGGTTCACAGGTAACACTCCTCACACCACACTGGGCAGGATTTTTTTCTACACAAAACCCAGTCTCTACCATTTTTAGAGACATTTTCCTCACTGGCACAAATGCAGGTGTGGTTCTGTCTGCACTCTGTGAAAGCGCAAACCCAAAACATTATCCCCTTTCCTAAAAATCTTTCCTCACACCTGAAGCATTTGTAGACTGTTTAAAAGTCTCCTTTTCACCACTCCTTCCATCCCTTCATCACCGTTCTATGATTCTATATTGGTTATTAGAAATAGGTTTTTTCCTCTGATGGTGGTGGACCACTGGGATGGGTTGCCCAGGGAAGTGGTTGAGTCCCCTTCCCTGGAGGTATTCAAGGGGAGGCTCGAGGAGGCACTAGGCAAACTGGTCTAGTTGGGGGTGTCCCTGCTGACTGTGGGGAAGTCGGACTAGATGATCCTAGAGGACCCTTCTGGCCTGGACCATTCTATGATTCTATGATCTCTCCATCCATCCCTCCTTCTATCCCTCTATCTCTCCAGTCATCCAGCACAGCACGCCTGGGTTCTCCCTCCTGTACCTGCCCTGTCTGTGTGTCTGGTGTGTCCACGCGTGCTCCCCCACCACAGCCTGAACATGCTTGTGTCTCCAGGCTAATCGCTGTGCAGCTCTGCACAAACCATACCGAGAATTATTAGCTCAACAGACTCCTTTTTCTCCCCTCAATGCTCCTTTCCTTAAAATTCCAGTGCCACAGAGAGCATCCTTTGGGAGACTAAGAGAGTAAAGACCTGGAAACTGCCCCCTCTCCCCATGCACACCAGGAGAATATCATATCAAACTATCTGAGGTTGTATTGACAAACATAACAAAATACAGGCCGGAAAATGAGGTGGGGGGAGAAAACATAGTATTTACCTGACAGGAGATCTGTACAAGGTAGACCAGTTCCTTGGATTCACAGCCGTTTCTCGTTACTTCATTCTGTTCCTCTGGGAGCGAAAGCTACACCGAGGGGAAGAAGAGAGAGAGAAAGGGAGAGAGAAAGAGCAGGTCAGTGAGCAGGAATAAGCCAGGCATGTAATAACGCATGAAACACAACGGCCACAGCAACTTGCTCCAAGACATGCTGAGTACAGGGGAACCGGCTCTCAGACAGAGAATACTCAGCATCCCTAGCTTGCGCAGACCCTCGGATGCCACCGGGTTTCAGCACCTCACCTGACAGTTTAAAAATAAAAATATGGTTCAAAAATAAAACTATTAATAGGAAGACAAACTGTTCAAGTCAGGGATTAAACCTCTAGCTTAGAAGTCTGAAAAATTAATTGTTCACTGAAAATATCTCTATAAATATTCATGTATCAGATAACAGTGACACACCCCCCCCATTTAATTCATTTTTTATTGTATATATTCAGACAGACATTAGACAAATAAAACTTATCTCCTCATTTCCGTGTTGTCAATCAATTTACCACAACAGAGCGCTTCACAGCACCGTTCATCACATAGAGAGCCGTTAAATACAACATCAGGATGTGCTGTTTTTCAGAGCAGGGTGGGGAGATTTAACTGTGTCATTTCCATACAGAGACTGAGAGCCTGGACTAATCCTCCCACTAGTCTCAATCTCTGCACACACAGAGCCTCGCTGCTCTCTCTGCTCCAGGTATAAAGGACATGAAATTGCCTGGGGAAAGCAGGCACCAGAGGAGCTCCTCACTCCCTTTCTTTAGCAGAACTGATGCCAGCTTACAAACAGAAAGCGCTAGAGAGTAGCCCAGACCTTTTTCCACAATGGGCTTTCAGAATGACACCCTCTCTTGGAGAATGTGGATATGAATATTTAATTCTGTGAGGAAATCCCAAGTGGCTAAGACAAAAAAACCCACCACCAACAAATGAAAGCACAAACAGAAGAGAGAGGAGAAAAATCACAAATTGCTCTATTTTCATGACTGTAAGCAAGGGGAAATAAGAAACACATGGTTAGAGGCACCTCCTGAGAAAAAGGGAGATATAAGGCAAAATTCGCTCACATATAAATGACCCCTGATACCCAGGGTGTATTCAACTTTGCTTTCTGCTGGCAGTTCTCCTCTCTGTAAGGAAGTAGCAGCACACACAAATTGAGCATCTTCCGTCACCAGATGTAACCTCATGAACACCCATTTTTGGTCTGACGGTTGTATAACACATTGCAGATAATGTCAAAGGTTTCTGGACCAAAGAAAGCCTTTGGATTTCATAGTTTGTTATATTTTTACAGAGTTAAATGTAGTTAGAGAAAGCACGTGTGCCAATGCTCACCACTGTCTTGTGGTTACACAAATAGAACTTTCTCCTGCTCCTCGACGGTCCGGTTTGATCAGCAAATGCAATTTTTCCATCAAAGGATTTGTATTGGAAATGAAGTTTCCACTTCTGGGCTTCACTGTTGCCTAACAGGAGTGGAGCAGCTAAAAAATTGTCCTGACCTGGGGACACCCAAGAGCCTTTTGCTGAGGCTGCTCTTCATATAACTAGAAGAAGAAGAAAAGTCTTAAAACATGGTACAAGCCAATGTCCTCTCCGTTTGGACACTATCATCACTCCTCCATAAATCACTGCTCTAGAAAACCCATTGAATATCTCCCTCAGCCACTGCTAGAGCTTCTCCTGCACCACTTCCTCAGCAAACTCTCCATGCTCTCCTTGCTCGTCTCCAGGGGTGACTTTGGAAGGTCCCTTCTGCTTGCCCTCCAAGAATAATCCCGGCCTCAAATTGCAGCAGATTGGTGTTGGCAGCAGAGCAGCAGGTGTTTCACAGCCTCCTTCGTTTGTTTGGAGTTCCACGTAAGTTTGCTATGTAAAATATAAGCAAGTTAGGCCTCATTAGCAGACCTGCCCCTTCATGCCACAACCTGTCCAGCCCACCAGTGGCTGGCAGCAGAGTGGTCCAGGCAGGAGGGGGCCATGGGCAACTGGAGCTCCCCAGCACGGTGGGATGCACTGGGGCAGGTGGCCATGAATCAACCTCCCAGGCAAGCAGGAGCCTCAGCAGATTTCACCTCAAACATCACACACATCTGGAGACACCTAGAGCAGAGAAATCAGAGCAAGAATGCTGAAGAGGTGTCTTTTGCCAGGAGTTTGAAGTCAGTGGAAAGGCTGATGCTTTTCCTGGCAGGGAAGGTGTCATTGTTCCAAGGAAACCGGTGATCTTTTCACAATTTTCAGAGATGGAATTTAAGGTTAACTCCCTGGTGACCACAGCCAGACACACTCCACTTGCATTTCTGCTGCTCAAACTCAGACACAGCAAAAGCATTAGGTTTCCAAACCACTATTAAATCTGATAATTTTTTCTGACAGTATTAGGAACAGACTTTTTTTTTTCCTTATTTCTCTTTCTAAACGACCACACTTCCCACGTCTCCTTCATGTCTGTCTTCTTGTTAATTTACTATGTTTGTGCAATTTAGCAAATCAGATGAGGGAAAACCACAGGACAAACGTCACCTTTGTGCATCGCTTCGAAATGTACGCATCAGGTGAAAAGTATGTCAGATGGCCAAGAGCAAGAAATATGAGGCTAATTGCTATGTTTTATTAAAACAAGAAGAACAACAACAAACACCACACACAAAAAAATATCCAGGGCCCAAATATCCTTGAGACAAATCCTGAAGAAATGAAAAGCCTTAGCATCAATCAAACTCAGAGATGCAGACTCATTATAAGAAAAAGCTTTTACTACCTCTCTCGGCTCCAGTCTCACAATAGACAATATTTTCATTATCTCCCCAGTCGCCCTGGTGATTCAAAGCCCACTTCATCTTCATTTACCCGAGTGCATTATTTACATTGCTTTGCCTTGTCATGGAGCACCTTCAAGATCTGTTTTTTGATATATTTGAAGTTATTATTTGATTACAAATGAAATTTTAGGTTGGTAAATCTGTTTTACACAGGGAAACATCTTCTAAGTAATTACTCTGACAGCATAAATGTATTTATCTGGCCTTTTTTTCATTTCTCCATATTTATCTTGCTAAACGCTCTAATCATACTCCCACACAGTTCCCCAGTTTTCTCCCACTTTTGCCTTTTCATACTGAACTGTGGCTTCAGAGCAGGAAAAGAACATTTCCAACAGAGCGGCTTCTTTACCCAGGCACAAACATCCTCAAGTAATGAGGAAAGAAATGACAAGAAAGACGTGTTTAAAAAATATTTTTGCTTCCATTTTTTCACTCCTATTTGAAATCATCCCTTTGAAATCTCAAAAGTGGTGTCCAAGAGCAGCAAAAAAACCACCCCACCAAATCAGAGTTGGTGGCAAAAAACATGAGGCAAAAAAAAGGAAATGCATCTTCTGTAACACAACAGAGACTGTGACAAAATCACTAGCTGAACGGAGCACAGAATACTGTGCACTGTTTCCAGACAATCAATGAACCCAGCGAGTCACTAGAATCAGTACCAGGGCGAGAGACATCCCAGCACCATGCTCCCAGAATCACAGAATGAATCACAGAATGATCTGGGGTTGGAAGGGACCTCTGGAGACCATCCAGTCCAACCCTCTGCCAAAGTACATTGCACAGGAACGCATCCAGGAGGGTTTGAATGTCTCCAGGGACAGAGACTCCACCACCTCTCTGGACAGCCTCTGCCAGGGCTCTGACACCCTCAAAGTAAAAAAGATCCTCCTCATTTTCAGGTGGAATAAGCACTAAGTAAATATTAAAAGTTGTGGGGTGTGTATTTTGCCTGTGGTGACTCTCCAACCTATTTTAAGCTGGCACTTCACATGAGACCATTTATTCCTATGGAAGTATGATTATGCAGCAGTCAGCATCCCTTCAACAGAGCTTCATCTTCAAGACTAATAAATCCTACTGTCATTTATAAACATGCACAGCCTGAGAAAAGGGCAGATCCTGGCTCCACAGCAGGATCCTTGAGGTGCTTTAATCATACTGGATGCAGTAACAGTTCCATATATGACTTAGAGGCACAAGATCAGGCCTCTTTCAGATTATTTTATTTTAAATCCAAGCTTCCAACGAAGTAATGTACACATGCCGCACATCTTGGTACTTCTGAGAGAGGCTAGAGTAGCTGTGATGCTCCTCAAGCTCCTTCACAAATCACAACTGTTGTGGAGGAGAACTTAAAAGAGGGAGGAGAGTCCACTGGGCACCCACGCTGACCAGAACACAGGAGAAACAGAGCTCCTGCAGCGTGACTACCTGCTGAGACTTTTAAAATACATATCCACCCGAGAATGATACTTTTGTTTTCCAGGTGGTGAATACCCCCTGGGCTTTCAACATGTCCCTCATGCGATACTTGTGTACCCACAGGCCCAGAAGCATCCCCTTTTTCCAGCTCACATATACGGTGCTGGAGCTTGTTCTCACTTTTAAGCCAAATACTTGATTCCTAAGCCCGTTGAGACACCAAATCTCAGAGAGTTGTATCAGAGATACTTTTCCCAGATCTTCCTGCATTAAGTTGCAAATGTTTTCTCACGTGGTCTCACCCTTTTATTTCCTCTAAATGTGTAAGAAGGTCAATCTTCATAAGCAATGAAATATTCATAAAACCTTCTCAGATGCTGCCATTTGGGACTCCATTAGGCAAAAACAACTTCTCAGGGTCTGAAAACAGAATGTTTCCATGAAATTAAAATATCTGATGTTATTAAAAACAAACTCACAAAGGGACACCCTCTCCTTGAGACTGCGTGCAGAGCTGTGCCTCAGGGGCTCCACAACTGCCAGAGGATGTAATATTCTGCAATGGTCCACAAGCTCAATTTGACACCTGCGAGGTTTCTGGGTGGAATTTGGTGGCATTCAGTTTGTCTTTCGCCTTTAAAGCTCTGAGTTGACCATTAAGAAACTCCCTCACTCCACACATTCCAGGCTACAGAAACAATGGCCATCAGAGAAAGTGGACTAACATATTATTAGAGAGAACTTTTTACAGGAAAGCCACTAGGCTGAAAACTGCTTTTCACCTTAGTTGGGTGAAACCTGGATTTTCTAGGAGAATCTCTCTCGCTTCTAATGCAGTCATGAAAGAATGTGGAAGAAATGCACAATTACTACCAGAATTGCTTCACAGACTTCTTTCCTGCGGTTTGCTGTTTGCAGAATGGCCTTGTTTTCTCCTCCTTTTCTCATAGGGGAAACTACTTCCAGTCCCTGGGGTTTCAGTAGACACCAATGGAACATGACACTAAGCTGCGGCTCTCAAAGAAACATTTGCCATGGACACGTGGTGGCTTTACTTTTGCCAGATGTGCAACAGGGTAATAAGTTCCACATGGTGACATGGAAAGTCCCTGTGTTGAGTAACTGACCACAGCTGGGGAATCACTGCCAGAGCCTGTCTCAGGGTGTGGATGGGTGCAGACAATCGTGTTCCTTCTGTAATTTCATCCTTAAGAGAGTTAGTGAGGCCATACCCAACTAACGATGCCACAGCTGCCCTGATGCACAGGAGTAAACAAGCATGTACACCACTGCATAGACAGGTGTTTCAGGGATTAAAAACTAGAAGAACAGAATCTTTTACTGCCTCCATCTACTTACCGAATCACAGAATTGTCATGGTTGGAAAGGACCTCTGAAATCACCATGTCCAACCCCACACACACACAAAACCCCCCTACAATCTTGGCCACTAGAGCATGCCCTGAAGTGCCACATCCATGCGTTTCTTAAATACCCCCAGGGATGGTGACTCCACCACCTCCCTGGGCAGCTGATCCAGTGCCTGACCACTCTTTCAGTAAAGTCATCCTTTCTGATATCTAAGCTGAACCTCCTGTGTTGCAACCTCAGACCATTTCCTCTGCTCCTGTCCTTATTATCTGCTGACCCCCTCCTCTTCACAACCTCCCTTCAGGAAGCTGTAGAGTGTGATGAGGTCTCCCCTCAGCCTCCTCTTCTCCAAACTAAACATACCCAGTTCCCTCAGCCTCTCCTCACAGGATGCCTCACCATCTTGGTAGCTCTCCTCTGGACACCCTCCAGCTCCTCACTGTCCTTCCTGTAGTGAGGGGCCCAGAACTGAACACGGCACTCGAGGTGGGGCCTCACCAGTGCCCAGTACAGAGGGAACCTGCTGGCCACACTGTTTCTGATACAAGCCAGGATGCTGTTGGCCACCTTGGCCAACTGGGCACACTGCTGGCTCCTGTGCAGCCAGCTGTCCACCAACACCCCCAGGTCCTTTTCTGCTGGGCAACTCTCCAGCCACACTGCCCCAAGCCTGTAGCGCTGCATGGGGTTGTTGTGACTGAAATGCAGGACCCGGCAATTGGCCTTAGTGAACCTCATATGATTGGCCTTGGCCCATTGATCCAACCTGACTCCTCCTGACCACCAAGAGACACACTGTGGGATAAAACACAAAGAAAAAAAAACAGTTTATCTGGCACACCTATGATGGAAATCAAAGCCACAGCTATTGCAAAGAAAGCTTGTAGGGTCAGCCCAGCCCCAGAGCCACGACCATGTCTGGTTTCAGTAAATACAGAGCCTCTATTATGGTGTGTTGGTGATTAAATGCCTGTTTTCTCATTTGGAGCAAATAAGAGCATTCCACGTGGACAGGCAGAGGAGGATGTGCGATGCCTTGCCCCATAGCCTCCGTATTTTCCCAGGGCACAAGGCACTGCCATCCCAACCCAGCGTACCTTGGGGAGAGCAGGGGTTTGCATCGCCTGTGTTCCCACAGGGCTCACAAGGGAAGGAATCAAAGCAGCACATGGAGTGCAGGCCAAAGAAAATGAAAATAACCTCGAGGCACAAAAGTTATCTCTTTCAAATTCATTTTCCATAAAACAGTACCACGTAAATGAAACATTTCCTTAATAAAAGCAATTGCAAGGGTGTGTTAAATGACTAAGGGCACAGATTCCCATTAATACTACACTGCTGACAAAATAGAATTACAATCACTGCAGAGACTCCAGGCGCAGATACCTCCAGGTGCAATATACCAGGCCTCAAGCAGAGGGTTTTGAGATAGTTTTGATGTAAGAGGTTGAACACAAGTTTGAGTGTCTTTACAGAAAGTGCCTTTTAGAGTACGTACATAAACACAAACAGCATTCCTGAGACAGGCAGAGAATTTTGAAGTTCTTATTCTGTTTCAAACTTCAGAGATTTGACTCTTAAGCAGCACAGAACTTGGAAGGAGTTTGTCCCCTCGATCTCCACAGCATATTGAGTTGTTCCCTGTGAATTCAGGGCTTCTAAAATGTGAAAGATAAAAAAGAAAGAAAGAAACAAACAGAAAGCCTGGCTATTCACAGAAGCGTGTTGTAAGGAATCAGTGTAAGGAACAAAATAAAGAAGCCACAAGTCAAACAAACAGATTCCAAATAATTGACTCAAATCTCACAGCTGCTGAGTTTGGTGTGTGAGAAGCACTGCCACGCAAACCCTGCTGTATTTTGAAAGCAGTGAGTCCAAACAGTCCTCCTTACCCTGACTACGTCACCAAACACATCAATAAAAGACAAAAAAGCTCCCAGTTTCTTTGACTTACAGCAAATACTAAGTTTTTTGAGTAACATGAGTACCGCACCATCACTCACCAAAAACTCAAATCAAAGGTTTGACAGCCTGACAAGTAACAGAGGAGAAAAAAATCCCTATGTAAAGAGATTCATTTTATTCACATATGTGAATCCGTGTGTGAGGGATAAAAGGCTTAGTGGGCCATCAGAAAAGCAAGGAGCAAAGATCCGCAGGAAATAGGAAATGGTTTAAGTCCTACTCCCCTACACAAAAGATGAGAAGTGCTGAGCCAGCACAAAGGGCAGACCTTACAACAAGTCCTACAAGCTTACAGTGACTCCCGACTCCCAGACAAAGGAGCAATGGTAATTCCCATCTCTATTTTACAGGGGGCTCATGGATGTTTTGCACTTATTTGGCCTGCTTACCGAGAGCTTGGAATGGGACTGAGCTGCCCGCAGCAGGAATTCCAGAGGTAGCACGTGGACAAAGTCATTCCTAGAAAGCTCAGATGCTGATTTTGTCTGGTTAATACTTTACCAGCTATGAATGAAAAAAAAGCATGCAATCTTGTAAAATTTATGCCTACTGTTTATTTTTCTCTGGTTCCTGTCAGCACAGCATCTAAGATGAGTATTAAATGTCCCTGCACCTGACTAAAGATTTATCCAAATCTGTGTTTCACACATGCAAGTATCTGCAGCAAAAAGAAACACATAATAAAGGCTTACAGAATTACCCAGATAAAAGTTCAGAGCCAACATGCATTCTCTTTATTGACAGACAGTACTTTATATTCCGAGGGTTATTTTTAAAGAAGGATGCGTGAACAATCAAAAAAAAAGAAATAAATTACAAAATCTTCTCGTTTTAAAAAGAAAACTTTGCTAAACCTACGCTGACAACAAAAGAACTGTTCTAGGCATTATCAGCAACAGTTTGGAACAAATCTAGCACCACAAAATGCAGTAAACTCCTTTTCTTACTGGCCTCTGATTTCTCTGATTAGTGGATGGATTAGAATGATGCAGCAGGAGTTTATAAACGTGTATCTGAACAGCCATTCCCTTCTGCTGAGGCAGGAAACCACCACTGGGATGTTCCCCAGCTCCACTCCCAGTTAATCCCTTACACCCCAGTAATACGCCTTTAAGACCGACTCCCTCAGTGCAAAAAAACTTCCACAGGTTAATCTCTGGAGGAAGAGCCCTGGTTTGCATTATCCTCAGCTGTATAATCTGTAACATAAAACGGTCTACCCAGAAATGCAATCAACTCCCCCTTTAAACCAATAATTCTGCAAAGAAAACCCTGCCTGATAAATTAGGATCCAATTCATTCTTCAGTGGCACATTAGCATTTGGTGCCATCCTTGGGGCATTCCTCCAGCTGTTTTTATTTTAGTCTTGTTGTTATATTGTGCCAGTAAACAAAAAGGGTCCGACACCAAGCACCGAGGATCTCTGGAAGACTGTGCATTACTTACCTCTGCTACAATGATCTATTCTTTCCATGGACAGGATCCCTAGCCAAGGCCTAACAGTTCCAGGTCCCTCCAGAGTTTCCCAGCAGCTAATTGAAAAAGACCTTCCAGGCATCAGCTCCAAAAGGCAAAAATTCCAGGCTCGCAAAATCAAATTAAACTCCCCACGTTCGCTCGCTCACTCTCCCCTCTCCCTGCCGCCGCGGCTCCTTCAGATGAACGTGCCTATGAATAGCATTTAGGACCTGCCTCCATAGCCCCGCTCGCTGCTTCCACGCTGCCCATTTCATGCTCAATTTGCGCTGTAGAGAAATCCGTGGTGTTGCTTTCTCTCTCTCGTGCTCTCTCATTGGAAAGGTCCCACAAGACAAGCCGTGGAGTTTAACAAGAGCCAAGAGAAACAGGGAGGGAGGGAATTCATTGCAGGAATTGTGTTCAGGCGCAGCGCAGAACTCGTCTGCTCCAGCTCAAAAGGGGAAAAAAAAAATAAAACAACCAAAAAAAACCCAGCCAAGCCATGACAGCAAACTGCCATCACATGCCTGAAAACCAGCACGGTTTAAGGCAAGCTGATTCCTCATCCCTCTTTTCTTTTCCACTGCTATCAAACTGCTCAGAGCTAAAGCTCTGTGAAATTCCCCTCTGGTTCCCGATGCTGTGCAAACTGCAAATGAATGCAGGATGTGTGCCCCGACTCCCAAGTACAACGGGGCTCTGTTCACTCCAAATATTCCCTAAAGAAAACAAGTATTTAAATGATGAAAAGTTTGTTGTCAAAATCTTCCCTGTTCAATTAACATCCTAAACACGTTAGCTGGGAGGGATCTGTGCTATGACCAGAAGGTGAGTGATCCAAAGGCAAAATAACTTTTATTCACTGGGAGGATTTTGCCATTCATCACCTGAGCACTGACAGCCACCAACAAGGAGCTCAGCCCTTCCCCTTTGCCCATGATTTTGGTCTCAGTTGTAAGCATTCATGGTATTTGAATAAATTTAACCATTCAGAGAACGATTAATGTTCAGGAACACCATGGTGTGTGAGCAATGCTGCTACTGCAATTTCACAGCACTTCTGCTACTCCAGAAATTCAAGGTCCTGTAACTTCTTTTCAGAAAAGGGCATTTGGCAAATTACTGCCCATAGAATTTGTTCTAATTACAGCCAGCATTTATTTCCCCATTTGAAGGGATGGACCAGAATTAAGGTCCCTCTTCTCACATCTACGTTTCTGAACTCACAGGTTAAAATGGAAATCTTAATGTCTATCATTTCTTAGGGCAACCTCATGCTTTTATTATGATGTTTGGCCCAAGAGCTCCCTGGCCAAATTCTAGTTTCATTTTGCAGCCAAACTCCAGGAAGATGTAGAACATTTAAGACCGAGTTGTGTCAGTTCTCAGAAGCTGGAGATCGCTACAAGCGCCTTCATCTTTCCAGAGCCAATAACCCTGGATATCTCAGAAGTACGTCCTCTATTTTATTCCACTCCGGATGGTGCTCTGTCTAAAGCGTCCCTGAGACTGGGGCTCAGGCCCCTGAGACTGGGCTGGAGCACAGCAAATCCAAACCAACAGCAAATCATCACATGCCCACTCTCGTGGTGTTAGTCCTTACACCACAGGCCGTGTTCAAGAAGGGGGAAGTATCTTCCACGTTCCTCTTCAAAGCAAAGTTCAATTATGTCAACGTAATGACGGGTTTCTATAGCCACACTCGGTATTTCAGATATAGAGTAACTTCAGGGTACTCATAGGATTCCAGCATGATAGGTGCTTTTCAAAAAAAAAAAACCCAAAACCAAAAAACCCCCAAAACACTCCTGACCTTCACCTACCTGCAAAGTAGCTCATTTTTCAAATTTCCTAGCCAAATGTGGAAGGTTTCAAACTCTCTAAACGGCTGTGGGTTTAATTTCTGCTTGTTGTTGTTTGGTCTGTGTTGATTTAACATATGTAAATAAAGGCAGCTGCTGTTACCTCTCTCTACTTCCATTTCACACCCTATTGAAGGCGGATTTCACAATTAATTGAAAGCAAAACGAGATTATTCAGAAATGAATCCTCCCTGGCAGCCGTTGCCAGGCTGAGGCCGAGTCCCTGCCTGGGGAGACACAGCCCCTCTCCTGGTGGGATTTAGAATTAAACACTGTGGGTATCACACAACGATACCAGTAATGGTGCTGGAAACGGAAGCAAATCTGCAACCAAATCAGTTGTTACCCACTTTTCACAGCAAGGGAGGGAAGGAATCCTCTGTCCTGCTGACAGGAAAACCTGCCCATGTGAAGAATTTACAGGAGCCAGCCAAGAGATGAAAGGAGAACTGTAGACAGACGGTGTGAGTGATGCTTCTCCTGCACCAAATCTATTAAACAATGGGCCCAAAGAACAGCAGATTCAAATTCAGTAATGTTTGGGATTTGAACTCAGCACGGATTCAGAACTGTATTTGCATAAACCACAAAAGCCCATGTTAACACCAAACTGGACATAAACACCTTCCATCCACTGGACATGCCTGAAATCCCAAACGCTAATTTCTGACACACACATAGACAGTACA
Source organism: Jacana jacana (assembly GCA_013400555.1). NCBI lineage: Eukaryota > Metazoa > Chordata > Aves > Charadriiformes > Jacanidae > Jacana > Jacana jacana. The sequence continues at coordinate 83,394 of VZTM01039651.1, read as the reverse complement.
AAATCAACCCATAGCCACAGAAAACTCCTCCTTAAGGCTCAGCAAATTATGGCTGTTTCTCCTGTCCTTTTCCTGCTCCCCAACCCATCCTCCCTCCAAGAAATCCATCAAAACGAGCATTTTGAAAACTGGAAGTTCACAACACTAAAATTACAGCCATCTCCAGGAAAAAGACACAGCTGTTTGAAGCTGTCTGAAATCGGGTAAAGGAGAAACCCACCGCTCTCATGGATTTCCAGAGTTCGGGAAGCCTGAGAGCCCTTCACACACTAGATGGCACCGTGCTACAAATTATCCCAAGGATGATGTATATGATTCTGGTTCCTAAGGAAAACCCCAGGAAAATTATCTTCCTGCTTGTGAAGTCCTGTCCCTTGGGCGAAAGTAAAAGCCTGACCCAACTGTGTGGGAACATTTACAGTGACAAAAACAAAAGAGATGGCTCGGTGAGAGGAATGAGCACTTGGTGGCTTCAGGCAAAAACAAAGAGGCAATTAAATTGGAAGGAGTTGGGTTATTTATTTATTTATCTGCTTAAAAGAAAAGTGGCTTTGCCACCAAACAAAGCGTCCTTTCTTTTGCTGGCTACCACTGGACAAAACAGGCTACTCTCTTCAGCTGTTGCCAGTCAACGTGCACAAGCGCAACATCCCCTCCATCCTACGAAAGGGACAATTTTTATAGTCAGCCTGCTCAGGAGCTACTTCCCCAGAAAAGCCACTTGAACTTGCCCGGAATGAGACTGTTCCACAGTTTTCATCCTTTTAAAATCAGTTTGTTTTATATGCTGGCAGCAGATTTTAAGGATACAAAGCCACCTAGAACTTCTATGTTATTGTTTAAGCTTATTGAGACATGCACTCATCTGTAGTCAAAAAAGGACTAGGCCAGTGAACGTCAAATTTTTACCGTGATACAAGATATATCACTATACTTTTTATCTTCCCCCATATGGCATTTCATAAAACTGCTGACCTTCAAGGAAAGTGCATTAAAATCACCGAGTTAGCTATGACTACCTTTGATTCTTGGGGCTCCAAACCCCATTCAATTCTGTGTGAGGACAGTGACAGTTTTAGTCATAGTCTACTCTTCCATTTGCTGGAAACAAGCAGATTATTCCTCAGAGAGAACTGAAAATTGATACAGTCCTGTCATTCCAGGCCATTAGTCTCTTACTCACTTTTTCCGTTTTCTCCCGCACTAAATCAATATTAACTTTTTTCCCCACACTGATAAGAATCAAAGACACTGGAAAAAATGTCTTACATACCTGAAATAGCAGCAGGAGTTCCCAGGGAGGAGAAAAAAAATAAAATAAAAAAAAATAGCCCCAGAAATAATAATTTTGATGGGGAGGGGGAGCTTGATCCTGTTCCACTGACACATTTTCTAAGCACCTTTTCTTACTCAGAGTGCAGTAGGTTTATGTTATGATTTCTCACCATTGTATCATCCCAAGAGAAGTATTTGTGTTATTTTTAATGCACAGGCCAAATCAAGAATTGTTCTGTGCTGAGCAGCGTCCCTTATTTTGCATTTATAGAGCAGTAATAACAAGGAACCAAGCTCCAAGGAGCAAATGCCATAAACAAAACTCAGTAACGTACACAAGGGTAAAACAAACCCACCCTGACGAGCCCAGAAGGTCTGGTTGCAACATAGCTGGAGATGCAGAACATGAATAAATCTGAAATCTCATCAGGAACTGTACCCCTGGTTCCTCTGTAAGCAGTGCTCTTGGGATGCAGCCCAGCTCTCGTAAGAGCCCGTGGCTCAGCAAGGAAAAATTAGAGGAAGGAAAACTTCATGAAACTCGAAGACGACAGTATCCATAAGTGATACATAACCTCCTCCTTTCCACACACCTATCTGTCCAGGAACACCATAGGCTCAGTAGAATATTTCAGCTTATTCTGATGCACTGCTGAACCCTGATTTCAAATCAATCATTGTCAAATTCCAGGAGCACTGGAAAACCTAATCTTTACTCCACAGTCCCCACTTTCACTTCTGTCACCAAGTACCTCTGCTGGGAGGACAGGCTGAGAGAGTTGAGGGGTTCAGCCTAGAAAAGCAAAGGCTCTGGAGAGACTTTCCAGCCCCTTCCAGTCCCTCAAGGGGTTCCAGGTGAGCTGAGGAGGGACTCTGGATCAGGAAGGAGAGCCATAGGTTTGACCCTGAAAGAGGGGAGATGGAGCTGAGATGTGGGAAAGAACTTCTTTGGTGTGAGGGTGGTGAGAACCTGGCCCAGTTTCTGGCCCAGTTTGCCCGGAAAAGCTGTGGCTGCCCATCCAGGGAGGGGTTTCAAAGCCAGGCTGGATGGGGCTTGGAGCCACCTGGTCTGGTGGGAACTGTCCCAGGCCAGGGCAGGGGGACAGAACGAGCTGACCTTTAAGGTCCCCTCCAATTCTAACTATTCTATGATTCCTAGCTTCTATGAAGTACAGAGTGATCTATATTCTTCAAGTCACTGCTGCAGGTATACAGCCCCCTTATGGACTTGGAGGAAGAAAGCAAGATCAGTAGATGACAAAATCTACCTTTGCATACTCTATAAATAAGAATAAACAATGCTGACTCTATTGGCACATATAGACTTCCATGGCAAGTCTCTTCTGCAGGGTCTTCAAAAGCCTTATACAATAAAAATGAAAAAATCTGGCAGCATTCAGTAGGTAAAAGGCCAGCATAAAAACTTTGTAAAAAGCATCAGAAGCAGACTGTGAGAGTAAACAAGCTTTGCACATCACGCACACACACACATATATATAAAACACATCTTTCTGAGCAAGAATTTGCAGATCTAGGCTTGAGACGGAAAGGTGGGGGAGAAGTCAAGGCGGGCTCGGGGGAATGAGTGCTACTACAACCAAATCCCCAGGAAAAGCATGATTTATTATCTGGCTAAATACCAACTTATCTCGCTGACAAGGGGAGCAGCAAATAAAGGCAAATAATCTCCCCTTCGTTGGCAGGAGGAAGTGATAAAAGCTGAGGGGAAGCTCACTCCATTTCCTCCCGTGACCCCAGAAGTGGGAAAGATCAACAACCACTCATCTTCACAAGCCGGGCTGTGGGAAACCCAGTGCTGCTGGCATTCAGCCATACCAGCAGCCCCCAGTGCCATCCCTATAATAGCTGCTAGTTCCAGGCCTGCAGCCCCCATCTTAACAGAAAGGTTACTTGTGACTAAACTGACCACTGACTGCATTTTAACATACAAGAGACACAGCAAGGAGCTCTAGGACTCCCAGAGCTTTCTCACCCAACCCCAGGACCCTTAGCTACTCATTGAGCACTTTGCCAAACACAATTTTGCATGCCCACATGTGCATACAAACGCGTGAGAAAGAACGTTTTTAACATTTCACATCTCAAATGCCACCCCCCACCCCAGTTTTTTAAGCAAAGCAAACTAAAGCCCATGTTCCACAGCTGGGTTCAGAGGCACAGGGCAGAACTGACATAGGTTTTATCTCACTGCTTCCGGTTTTATACTGATCAAAGGGTCAATACTCTTTCTTCAATAGCTGAAATCCAAGGAGGACCCTGTCTGCTCATCTGCCTTGTTCCTGAACAGACCCTGTCTGCTCCTGTGCTCTTGTGGCCAAGAGGCCAATGGAATCCTGGGCTGTGTAGGGAAGAGTGTGGCCAGTAGGTCCAGGGAGGTCATTCTCCCCCTCTGCTGTGCACTGGTGAGGCCACAACTGGAATCCTGTCTCCAGTTCTGAGCTCCCCAGTTAAAGAGAGACTGGGAACTGCTGGAGAGAATCCAGCGTAGGGCAACAAAGATGATGGAGGGGTCGGAGCATCCCCCTGATGGGGAAAGGCTGAGGGAGCTGTGACTCTTTAGCCTGGAGAAGAGAAGGCTGAGAGGAGACCTTATCAATGCTCACAAGGATCTGAAGGGTGGGTTGAAGGAGGATGGAGCTGGACTCTTCTCAGTAGTTCCCAGTGACAGGACAAGGGGCAATGGGCAGAAGATGGGAAGTTCCGTTCAGAATGACTTCTATCACCAAGTATCTCCGCTGGGAGAACAGGCTGAGAGTTGAAGGGTTCAGCCTGGAGGAGGAAAGGCTCTGGAGAGACCTTCTAGCCCCTTCCAGTCGCTCAAGGGGTTCCAGGAAAACTGGGGAGGGACTCCAGATCAGGAAGGAGAGCCATAGGACAAGGGGGAAGGGTTTGACCCTGAAAGAGGGGAGATGGAGCTGAGATGTGGGGAAGAACTTCCTTGCTATGAGGGTGATAAGAGCCTAGCTCAGGTGGCCCAGGTTGCCCAGAGAAGCTGTAGCTGCCCCATCCCTGGAGGGGTTCAAGGCCAGTTTAGATGGGGCTTTCTGCAACCTGGTCTGGTAGGAGATTTCCCTGCCCAGGGCAGGGGGGTTGGAACACAATGATCTTCAAGGTCCCTTCCAACTCCAACCATTCTATGATTCTATGACACCGCTGTCATCAATTTCCAGTTTTGAAAATAAATTAGCTGGGGGGAAAAAAAAGGGAAAAAAGAAAAGAAAGATTGGAAATAATCATGTTGAAACGTTAAGTCCTAAGCAATTATGTGAGAAACTCCTTTCTTTAAACAAACAAATTTCTTCACTGTCCTTGAGAAGGGCTCCAAGATTAAGCTTAAGGGCTTGCCCAGGAAAATCCTTGAGGAAAAGTGAAACTGACTTTAAAATTCCCACAATATTTAATCCAATTCTATAACTTAGTGATATCTTTCTGAAAGTTACTATCTTAGAAAGACTGGAGTTGTCAGTCCAGGAAATGCTAATTTCCACTAATTTTTGACCAGAAGTGAAGCTCTCACTTCATCACTTCACTAAATATGTGAATGTGTTATAAACTTGGACACAGAAAGGCCAACTGGAACTTGTGAAGCTGGATTTCCCAGAACAAGTACCCCAGGAATTACTCCATTTCTTGCCAGCTACAGATTATTTAGGTCATGTGGTAAAAGCAGCGTATCGTATATATTCCCAAAATCCCAGGGGAGAGAGAAAAACACTTTTGCAGACAACAGAACACAGCTTCTGTATGGTGACTCAGTGAAGAGCAGAAAGAACAGTGAAACAAAATGCCTAAAATTCATGGTATCAAAGGAATTATCTTGGAAAAGCTTAACATTTTATTTTTGTGAAAAATTTCATAAACCGTGCCTTTTGTGAAAAAGCTCATGAACTTGCCTTTTTGATTTATGCTATCAAAATCTTAATTTGTGGTCTCCAGAGTATGGACTTCAAGAGTTAAAACCATAGGCAAGCTGCACAAAGGCTCACAGACAGATCTGAAACTCCCCCAGAAGAGGGCTGTATACCTGCAGCAGTGACTTGAAGAATATAGATCACTCTGTACTTCATAGAAGCTAGGAATCATAGAATAGTTAGAAATGGAGGGGACCTTAAAGGTCAGCTCGTTCTGTCCCCCTGCCCTGGCCTGGGACAGTTCCCACCAGACCAGGTGGCTCCAAGCCCCATCCAGCCTGGCTTTGAAACCCCTCCCTCTTATACCCTGAACCCTTATTCTGGGATGACATTCCCTTTCTTCCATGAAAATCCTTCCTACCCCAAGGCTCCAGCTCCCAGTGGGTTCCCTGCCCATCCCAGGGCTGCTGAACCTATAACTCTTGCAGGACTTGGCAGCTAAAGTATTATTAAATAATTTACCAGCATTTCAAAGTGAATTCCTGGACTTGTGCTATAGAAATAACAGAAGGTGTTTGGGTTTTTTTAACTACTTCAGGCTGGTGTAAGGGAACTGGGTTCCAAATCAGTTATTTTAAAACTTGAATGTTATGACATGTCATGCTTGTAATAAATAAGGTTAAGGCACAAGTGCCATAAAGGTCAATGAATTTCAACTGCACTGAATTTCATGGAAATTTACAAGAACTTTTGTTATTATCTAAATACATAATAGATAATACCACCTACCACAAAAGCGAGATTTTTCTAGTAGTCAATTATTTTATAACCCTATTTATAAGCTTCCACGGTCTTCCAATAGAACAGAATTAATTTTAAGGCAGGTTCATGGATCCTGAACATACATAAAGTATATAGCACCATATATTTTTATTTCCAACTTGTTATAATACTGGGTTTGTGGGTATCTATTAAGCAACAGTCTTCCCTCTAAATTATTACTGACAAATTTCTGAGTGTGACGGTGCTGTTCTTGGAGTTGTCACCTCTGACTGTGGCTCACAAACCAACCCCCTCAGCATCCCGAAAAACATTTGATGGGGCTTTAAACTGATGAATGCAAATCTAAACAAGCTTCTCCTCCTTGTGCAGGGTAAAATATTTGATAGAAAGAAGTTTAGGAAGGTGGTAGGAGAGGTCTTGCACTTTGAAAGTATGTCCAAGTAATTCAGTTTTTATTAATATTTCATTGAGTAATATGAGTTTTTATTAATGTTTCATTCATAGGGTAGAGGGATGGAAAGAACTGCTGAGTAGTCTTGAAGTTTGTTCAGTTAGCTTAAAGAGACATAAAAGAATTTATACTTTAGGAGAAGGTGTCTTAAGAGGCAGAGAGAACATCACCTGCTTCTTTAAGTAAACATTTTATTTTAAAAAAACACAACCGTATGCAAACATGTCGTATAATGGAAAAATTAAGTTTTAAACAGCTTTACCAGGAAAACAGCACCCTGAATTTACAGGTTCTGTAGACAAAACGGCCAGAAGTGAGGAGTCAGAGGAAATAACTAACTGGTATCTTTGGAATCCTCAGTGGAGATCAAAGAGCCTTTTGGTGGGACCACCTGGCAGAGCCAAACTTAGGAGCTTTGCCCGTGGGACATGGCAGCAAAATTCTGTCTTCTGCTCATACACCACAGCAAGGGCTAAAATAACAGACCCATCAAAGTCTACAAACGTGTTCAAATGCCTTCTGGGTATTATTATAGCCTGGAGAAGAAAAGGCTCCAGGGAGACCTTCCAGCCCCTTCCAGTCCCTCAAGGGGCTCCAGGAAAGCTGGGGATGGACTCTATCAGGGAGGGGAGCCATGGGAGACATGAGAAGGATCTCAAGTTCACCACACCACATGCCCTTGAGCAAGATTATATTATTATGTGAAGTGGATGGGACAGCAGCGTTCATTTTTCAAAGAGTGGGAACTACCTAGAAGAACAGACCATGCAACAATTAGAATTAACGGGTCTCTGCTGAGCTCCTGGATGCAGAGCATACTGGGCAAGACAGATGGAGTGTATCTGGTCTGCTCAAACCCACAGGCCTTAACCAGCAAGAGACCTCAAAGCCAAGCGAGTCAGGAACACAAATTTTGTGAGATCAGGTTATACGTTACCTGCGCCTCTTCACCAGGACAGGAATGAAAGGACAAAGGTGCACACACAGTGCTGGAAAGCTCAGCTGATGAATGACCAGTTTAAAAAGCTGTAGCCTGACTTGCCGCCAACTCTGTCATCAAACCTCCACATTCTGGCACATCAGCCCAAACTAAACAAACCGCCCTTTTTGTTAAGGAGGCACAGTAAACACAAAATGTAAATGTTCCCTTTGCTGTTTGCTTTAACAGCTAATCCATCCCCGGGCAAGACAAACCTGCGCCAGAGAATAAAAACACACTCCTGCTTCTGTAAATCTCAGGGGTCACATCACCAGAGTTTGGTAGTTATTAAAATCACACCAGCCTGGCACACTTGAGATCTACGGGTACAATATTATGCTGCATTTTAACACCATTCCTGTTAACAGGACAACTTAATATATAAAAAACCATAAGGGTTTTGATCCTCTTGCAAAGTACAAAATGCCAGTGAAATAAGAAATGCTTTTCTGGATCCCACGGATACCTTTCAAATTTTTAATATTTTTTAATTATGCTTATAATACATCTTTTCGGGGTTTTTTTTTCAGGTCATTAAACTTCAGGGAAGAAAAATTTTCCAACACAACTCTGTTCCAGTTACTAATTAAAACAATTTTTATACATTTCTGTGACACACTGCTTAAGATGATTTACGGTCGTGGCAAACAGCAGGGAGCCAATGCCAGAGTTAACAGCTGGGCTTATTACAGTCACTTTTAAGATTTATTTACGCCATCGAATAGCCACCATGCACCAATAGAGCCAAAAAAGTCCACAAACAGGTTTGCTGTATTTTCAGCACTAAATAGAGGGGAATTAAAAAATAAGCTGGATTCCTCCAGGACGTCAATGTTTTCAAATCCTCAAGTCCCAGGGGCAAAGAGGAGCCAAGCAGGCACCGATTTCCCTGAAACCATTTTGGTCCATAAAAGAAAATACTTACATTGGGGTGGTGAAAGTCTGAGAAGAAAGTGATCTTCCTCCTACTAATAAGACAGTGAAGAAATACAGAAAGTGGGAGGGAATACTCAAAATCCTTTGATAGACAGAGCACCCTGTTTTGTCCCAGACAGAAACCCCACGCTGGGCTCTGTTCTCCTGTGACATGCACTGAGGGGAGGAATGGACTGTCCTAGGAAAACCCAGGACATCCAAAGGCAAAAGGAGAAACAAAGCAGAAAGATCTGTTGAATTGAATCTACAGGTAAAAATCTCACTTGCTATTAACAACTATTTGTGGGTTATAGTCTTATCTGCCCAGATGATCAGCTTAAAATAAAGCCACACATGGAATCAGGGAGATAATCTACATAAACACTAAGAGATAAACAACTTTCCTCCCTATGACAGGCCATTCAGTAAGAAGCCAGTTGAGTAATGGCAGACAAATTACCTTTTAATTTATAAAAAGATAAACATATTTATAAACCATTGATTCCATTAACTGTCAGTCAGGGGAAGGAAGACAAGAACAAAGCACATAAAACGCTTTTAGGATTTAGCAGCTGAAGCCACGGGAACATCAACAATTCCCCCTCTTCCCCTGCAGGATCACAAACTCCTTCAGCAAAGGGATGACCCTGGAGTGAGCAGAAGGACCCATTCAGCAATGAACATCCCGCCCCATTCTGGAATAGGTTTTATAACCGATAGACAATTTATATCATTTCTGCCCATTAAAGCTGTTTGCTTTGCAGATAGCGAGCCCCAGGAGTAAAACAAGCAGAAGCTATGCGAGAAGCTGTGTGGGTTCATGGAGAGAACCATACCTGAACTTCTCCCTTCCACTATGAAGCCCTTGCCAGAGTTCTTCCCATTCCACTGGAAGGAACCCAAGGAAGCTGGAATTTCACAGGCATGATCTTGTTCCAAGGAGGAATTTTTTTCAGGAGTCAGTGGCGAGTTGGACACAAGACCAGGAAACAGAAGAATCCAAAAACTGAGGTGAATTTACTAGAGTATTTTCCTTACTTTTTTGGCATCAAGAAAATTGGCCTAGAGACTCTGAATTCTGAAAATCTGTTTATCTTGGCTGGAGACTCTGCCAATTTTCAGGGAGTTGTGGCTGGAATTATTAAGTTAATAGAAGCAGCTTCCACCTACACTAGGAACATAGTTGTTTTATATTACCCATATCCTTAAAGCAGCCTTTGCAGCATGTTCCCCTACACCTTCAGAAGAAAACAGTAAAGAAAGTAGACAGAAAAGACCATTCAGGGAATGGGAGGGGAAGCTCTTGATCTAAAGAAGGGGAACATAAAGTATCAGAATAAGGCAAAGTCATTCTGGCGCAGATTACCAGCATCCAGAGATGAGAAGAGCATCATCACTTTGTATGCAAGGTGGGTATATATGTTTTAATCACTCATATATTATTTCAAATTTATTCAAGATAAAGCAAAGCACACCAAAATCGCCTTTCATAGCACCATCACACAGCAAAAATCAGGTTTTGATGATTTTCTATGTAATTCCATCATTTAAAAACAATTAGGGTAGAGGAGGTGCTGTTTCAACTTTCACTTATTTTTAAAGTTTTTTTTTTCTTTTTACACACTTCGCAAATGAGTGGAATAAACGAAGACGTTACAGCTGAGATACTGAGAATTATCGTGCCCACAGAAGAGCAGGGAGAAGGAAAAAGCCCTCCCGCACTGATGACACTCAGAAGGCTTGGTTTAATAGGTTTTGATCTGCATGAGGGCAGGGAAGCTCTGCAGATGGACTTGGATAGATTGGATCCATGGGACAATGTTAATGGCATGAGCTTCAACAAGGCCAAGTGCCAGGTCCTGTACTTGGGCCACACCAACCCCATGGATGGCTACAGGCTTGG
>VZTM01039651.1:1507-73137 GCA_013400555.1 Jacana jacana | reverse complement strand
CAAGCTGCAGCAGGGTAGGGTTAGGCTGGACATTAGGAAAAAATTCTTCCCAGCAAGAGTGGTCAGACCCTGGAAGGGGCTGCCCAGGGAAGGGGTGGAGTCACCGTCCCTGTGTTTCAGAGTTGATTAGATGTGGTGTTGGTGGATGTGGTAGGGAAGAACTTTGCAGAGTTGGGCTAAAGGTTGGACTTGATCCCAAGGGTGTTTCTTCCAGCCAAAATGATTCTATGATTCTACAAATATCAACCAGTGGAAGGAGATGTGAGATGTGTCTGACTTCACCCAGACACCGACCAGGGAGTGTTGCTCCATCCCTGTTGTTTCCAGCCCATCTATGCAGGGGGCTGCTTTTAGCTGTGGCAGAAACATCTTAAACTACACCAGTTAACTCCACCTGGGCAGGCTTTCCCATTTTTGTTTCCTTTGCGCCATTCTCCTCAGGGAAATATTGTACCATATGATTAACACAGACACCTTCACAAGCACATGTCCCCTCTGCACCCCCCTCCCTGGAGTGTTGTTAAATCAAAGGAAAAAAAAAGGAAAAGCAAAAGTAGATAGCCCTGAAAAATACCTTCTCAGCAAGCTCTGCTCAGAAAAGGCAGAACACAAGTGCTCTTTGCAACACTTCTACCTCTTGAAACACAACAGGAAAATACAATTCCAGGTGCAAACCAGAGCCCCTGCTGAAGGCAGCCAGCCAGCCCATCGTCTCGGGTGGAAGGCTGGGGTTGCCAAAGGCTCTCACACGGCAAACAATACATTCCTAACAGGAATTCGGAATTCCTGGCAGTCAGTGCCTCTGTGGGCGGAAACGATTCTGGTTCAAAAACTTCCTTTACCGCTGATAACAGGCTCCTACAATTCACAATGCTACAGCTTAGCAGATAAGGAGAGAATCTTCCATGGCCCAGAATCCAACCCAGCTCCAAAGGGTTTATTTTTAGAAGACAGCTACATCAATGCAAACTGGGAGAGACAGAGACCCTGCTGTCTGAAGGGTAAAGCTCTCTCAGCTGCAGGACTGTTGAAGAGATGGGAATGTGTGTTATAGCACCGACTCTCCTGGAGCAATAGGGTTTTTGGGGAGCCAAGAAAATTATCTGGGGGGTGCAGAGCCGGTCAGGTCCCCATATTCCATTACTAAACCTCACTCAGTTAATTTCTTAATTCTTTCAAGTGAAGAACAAAGTCTTTATTTCTGGCGAGATGTAAAGATATTTACAGAATATTTAATCGCTATTTCTCCGGTTTATATGAATAGCACGAAGCACTAAGTAAAATCACATCTGTACCATATTGGGGGGGTTTGGAGGGGGAAGGAGAATTACTCTGCTTTGTATAACTCAGCAACAGAGGGCCTGGGGAGGGACTCTGTATCAGCGAGGAGAGCCATAGGATGAGGAAGAAGGCTTTGACACTGAAAGAAAGGAGATAGAAGATGGAGATGCGATGTGGGGAAGAACTTTGGTGTGAGTGTGGTGAGAGCCCGGCCCAGGTTTCTCAGAGAAGCTGTGGTTGCCCCATCCCTGGACAGGTTCAAGGCCAGGTTGGAGGGGGCTTGAAGCAACCTGGTCTGGTGGGAGGTGTCTCTGCCCAGGGCAGAGGAGTTGGAACACGATGATCTTTAAGGTCCTTTCCAATTCTACCCATTCTATGATTCAATGATTCTATGAAATTATTCAATTCCTATGTTCTAACAAACCCTAAAGCTCCCTGAAAGGCAGGGGGACTGTGTGACTGCTGTCCTGAGATACTCCCATTACGTGTGAAGAGCTCTATAGCTGGAACGCAAACCCAGGGACACACATCCACGTTAGCCGTGACTGAGCACCAGCTTCTGGATCAAACTTCAACTCTGTTGACTACCCTGATAATTTAGTGGGTGCACACCAACTCTGGCCACATTGGTGCTGCTGCTTGGCAGTTCACCGCACTGGGTTGTGACACCTCCAGCCTCCAGGAAGGAAGCCTTTCAAGTAACAGTCCCTGAAATGATGCTTAAACTACATAAGTTGCCTTAGAAACCGATTGTGAGCTTATTTTATGATACATAAGGATGAATTAGGTACTTCTGAAGTTAGATGCATGGTGAGCCCTTCTGCCTTGACCTAAGACCTGGTGCTGAGAACTTCCAACCCCATGTTGAGTTGATGCTGAGGGCTTCCTCTCATGCTCCTAGCTTAGGAGAGAAAGAAGGTTGGACTAGATGACCTTTAAAGATGTCTTCCAACACAAAGTATTGCATGACACCAGCACAATCAACCTAACAGATGCTGAGTAATCACAATTCAGCCACAGTGAAATAACATCTCGTTTGGGAGGCACGGACCACAGCTCTGCTCCTGATAAGGCTCCTAAATGTTTACCCAATGATAAACCTGAAATAAACCTGTTATGCAGGTGCATTTTCACAGGGAAATTAAAAATCAAGGATGCAGCCTTGCAAAATAGCTGCACTAATAAATGTAAGGTATTTCAGCAAAACAGTGAATTACTAACACCTCCTGTGAAGCCCATCCTGTAACTACAGCTTTGACAGCAACTCCCTTTGCCTGGTGAAAAGGTAATTTCCCACTGATGCAGCCTGTGTCTTGCTGGCCAGAGGCAGATAAGCTTAAAATACACTGTTGTTGAAAGCAGTAGAGCAGAGCATTTCTGAAGAGAAAAAGCATTTCCAAAGGCACCTGGTTCTGTTAGCGCAGGGCTGGGATAAGAAGAGAACAAGTTCTTTTTCAGATGTCTCTGAAAGTTAATTTAAAACGATCTCATGAGGCGAAATGCCAAGATATTAATACCGATTGCACCATGGGACCATATTATAAGTGACATAAACGTTACAAAACAATCTGAAATTTGGCCAGGCTGTTAATAGACAGCATTACACAATTCCTGACACAGCCAGATTATACTGCAGTTCTTCCACTATGCAAATTTTTAACAGTGAATAGATTCTTGAAAGGAGTTTACACCCACTACCCCTCAGATGCAACTTGGTAATTCACTATTAGGTGCCAAGCTGTCATTTACACATCACTTCAGCCCACTGCTATTCTCTGGTCTACCTTGTTAGCACAAAGGAGCCACCAGTGAATGCTACCTGATTAAAACATGTGAGCCCTAGATGAACCTATTTTTAAGTCTGTAAGCTGCTATTGAATTAATAGCTTTTGCTTATTATACCGTTAATACTGGTCTTCCGTTGAGGAGATGCTCTATTGCCCTACCCTTTCGCATTTCAGGAGCAAAGCTCTGTTCTTAACATATTTTTAGCCATATATAAAAGTCATTACACCATGGGGATCTATCAGAAAATTTGCTTAGAAAAAGGAAGGGATAAGAGGCACAGAGCTGCTATTTAGGGTCTGATTCATCTTATTTAGGCACATTTTGCTTTAGGTACAGGAATAGTTCAGTGTGTAGAGTTTTTCAGAGGTCGCAGGGGTGGAAGCAGAGAACTGACCCCTCCAATACAGTCACACTTCTATGGCTGTGCCATCATCATCCAACCCTTCTCCATCTGGTTTCCAAGCCAGATAGTGTGAGAGAAAACAGCTCAGGGGCCTGACATGGCTCAACACCCTTTTCCTCCAGGGATATATACCTCCCCCGTTGTTTTTCAGCCAGACCACTCCTCTGGTTACAGCAGTGGGTGATCTGTGAGTGCCAGAGGGCACAGACAGAGAGACAATTAAGCAGGAGCATGGAAAGCTGTGGGAGCAGCAATGACACCACAAAACTGAGCGCTGCTGCTGCTTGTGGACACTTTCCACCAGAACACACTTCAGCATTGTTGGCAGAACAACAGGAAGAGAATCACAGAATTGTAGAATGGTTTGGGTTGGAAGAGACCTTAAAGATCATCCAATTCCCACCACCTGTCTTGGGCAGGGACACCTCCCACCAGACCAGGCTGCTCCAAGCCTCATCCAGCCTGGCCTTGAACCCCTCCAGGGATGGGGCAGCCACAGCTTCTCGGGGCAACCTGGGCCAGGGTCTCACCACCCTCACACCAAAGAATTTCCTCCCCAGATCTCATCTCCATCTCCCCTCTTTCAGTGTCAAACCCTTCCCCTTCATCCTATCACTACATGCCCTTGTGAGAATTCCCTCTCCTTCTTACCTGATTTTACTTCTCCGTCTCACAAACACAAAAATCTCAGCTCATCAACCCTACAAGTACACCCTACCATCCCTAAACCATCCCAAGGAATTCTCAGACCCACAAAAGAATTAAAATATTTGGCTTCAAAACGCTTTAAGTAGCAGTGCCATGCAAAGGCTGTAACCTTTGGAAAACTCAGAGGACCACAGGATGCAAAAAGCATGAAAAGCAGAAGCCTGCTCCAACACAGCTGAAAAATTAGCAGTGTCAAATCAGAAGGTTACCAGGAGACTGAAAAGAGGGATACAGCTTAGTCACACCATTCCGACACACAAAAAGTGAAAATAAAGAAGCCCGGGTTTGTCTCTAAAGACCGAGGACAGGTCCCGTTCGCCTCAGCAGTGCATTGCCCAGAGACCTCATTAAACACACAGCTCTTTGCACCCGTGCTCTCTGAAACGCAGTATTTTGTCTAACCAGCTTTGCCTTCATGTGCGTGTGAGTGCACAAACACCCCCTTCTCAGCAGAAGGGACCCACTGAGAGCCACTAAGTGCGAACACCAGCAGACACCAGCCCTGACCAGGACCCAAATTCCTTCTCGGTTGGAACTTTACAGATAGACCCAAATGGATGCATCATTTTGCTCACTAAACTGTTGAGTAGGGCAAGATGAAAGTCTGTAAATAATTGACTCTGTATTACAGAAAATGTTTTACAAATTAAAAGGTTGTAACCTCCTTTTGGCTGGCGGGCTGGCAGTGCTGGAGGTATTCCTGTTCTCCCAGCACAGAACAAGATGTGCCCTGTTTATGAGAAAGAAGCAGCGACTCCTGGCTCTCAGCCCTCCCTGGTGCTGCTCAATGAGAAGCGCTTCAGCCCAGTGTTTGAGGGATGATCACAAAGCAGCAAAGCTCCACAAGTCCAGAAAGGCAGCTCAGGCTGACTAGCAATTTCCTGTGTTCTGATGATACAGCTACTGCAATGCACAATTCAGAGCTAAGGGAACACCAAGAAAAGGGACAGAATTGAATTATTTATATTTACATCATTATGTGTACACAGCTGTTTAAAAGATACACACACGAGCTAAAAATACGCCTGCCTACAAATGACTCAATGCTGAATGTTTGATGCAGGCTTAAAACAGTGACATCAGTCAAACCCAGTGGAAACACAAAAAACCCCAACACTCTATGATTCTATCAAATCACCTCCAACTTCAACCCACGTGGCTGAGGACAGATTCTGTCAGCACACGGAAGCAATTCTGAACAAAAAGACCCATTTGCTTTAACTTCTTATCACTAACCATTTTGCAAGAAGCCAAACAAACCTCGTTGGAGGTCCCTCTGCTGCCTCCCCCATTAGGTTCACTGGCAGCCAAACATAGTGCTGTTTTGTATGGAAAAAGAAGCCTGAAACTCACCTGGATGTTGCCAAAGTCCACGTTTTCGTAATGGAAATGTGCACATTCAGCCATCTTCGGGAAATGGCCCTTTGTAAAGGACAGCCTGGAGCACACCAAAATCACACCCTTAGATAGATGCAAATAACCAAAACAAAGCAGCAAGTGCTGTCACCAAATGCAGTTACTGATACAAAACAGCGACTTTTTCATCTTAAAGCCAAGGAAACAGAGGAGTTTGCTGATGTGATGCACCAAAACAGTGGAGAAAGGAACTGAGTGAAAAAGCAAAACTAAATTGCATCCTTAAAGAATTGTGTGGCACTTTATCAACACCAAAGCCCACATTCTCTAAGAAATGGTGCAGGGAAAAGCCACTCTACCTTTACAAACACATCTTTGCAGTGCAAATAAACAGCCTTACATGAGACACAGAGGAAAGAGCACTTTACCTGTGAAAGGCATCACAGCCCATCAGTCCTGGGTTGATGTATCTGAGGGTGCAGAACAAATGCTATTTATCCTTTGCCTTATTAAAAGTCAAGTGAGGCATAATCATTCCCAAGTGTCTCCAGTTACAACGATGGCTGACGAGGAGATCCTCTGGCTCTGCAGCACGCTATCGCTTCTGCTGAAGCTATTATAGACTCCTATAGATATTTCTGGGGGTGAGCCAATGAGATTGTCATTATCTAGCGTTCCCTTCCCACAGGAATGGAAGTGGGAAGTGAGATGCAGCATCCGGCTGCTCAGCAGTAGAGCAAAGAGCAGTGACAGCACCAGAGCGTGACAGAGATGTGATGGGATCGCACCCCTCAATCAATAGCGAGGAGCTCTGGTCCTCAGGTCAGCGCTCTCAGCAAAGACAAGTCAAGAAATATTGATCACTTTTGATCCCCTTGGTGGGTTAGAGGTTTGAAACCTCAGCTGCAGCCACAGTAACTTGGTTTCCATTCTCTGGTAGAGAATGAATGTGAGCCCACAGAGGAAAAATTTGGGATATCAGAGAGGAAAAAAAAATACCCCTAAAAAAGAAAACCCATTGAAATTAAGAGGTACAGGGCAGAATGCGGAAAAAAAATAATCCTTCATCCTGGTTTAGCTTCCCAGAGCACAGGGAGACAGGGAAAATAATCTCAGTTAAACATTTCCTGGATTTCTCTCAATTTTTACATATATGTAGACTTTTTTTTTTTTTAATTAAACAGTTTCAGAACAAAACCACGGAAGTTTAAAAATACAGTAACAGTGAGGTCCAAAACTCTAACAAGCTTTAATTCTATGGCCACAAACAGGTCAGAGAGCCAATAAAACCTACTACGTCCCCAGTTTTAGACTCCACTAGCTGTAATTTCCTTTGCTTCACATGGATTTTGGTTACTCTCACGAAGAAACTGTCCAGAATTCTGCCAAATACCCTGGCCGTGTGGCAGCTCAACAGTTAAAACCCACGGTATCAAACCTCGAAGCCCAGCAAAGAGAGGAAAAAAAAAAATTAAAAAAAAATAAAAATCAAAGAACAGTGCTCTTACTTTTTCACATTCTTCACTTTCATGCTGGCGGTGCTGCCACAGGTGCGGAGCGCCAGCTCCCCCGCAAGGTCAGGGAGATCCGCGCCTCTTGCCTGCAAAAAAAAAAGAAAGAGAGAAAAAGAAAGGTATTTTATATTCATTCCTACTTCTGGTTTCTAAAGAGGTTTCAAAGGTAGGAGTCTAAAAATACATCTCTAAGCCCCAGACTTGGACTCCTCACTAAGTACCTGATTTTCCAAACATCTGCGCCCTTTAATGCGGGCAGAGGCACTGGAGGAGAGGCATTGTTCTTACAGGGGAAAATCAAGTTAATGACAGAGCTGTCTGTACGTGGGAAGTGAGCTTTTAAAAAAGATGTCTGAAAGTATTGGTGTAAATGCGTGAACATCCTAAAATTCCATAATCACTAAAATTCAGCTACTTTAGTGAGGCCAGAACTCCAAATTTCCTCGTTTCATGTGTTCTGTTGTGTTTTCCCATCCCCTCCTTCCTCCAGCTGCTCCTCCATAAGCCATGAGCTCTGCTGGGGCAGCATCTCCCCTCCCAGGAGACCTCAAACACGGTTCTCTTGCCATGCTGTCCCCAAGCTCCAGAGGAACAGGAGGTTTGAGGTGAGGCTTCTCTAAAGGGAGCAGTGACCAAACAGGAAGATCAGCACAGACTTCACAAAGCAGGAAGAGAAAAAGGTGGTCCCTGATGTTGGCCAGAGCAGCCCATTAGTGATGGGGGTGAGAGCAGGTGAATGAGCTTTTTTCCTGCTTTATGTAGAATAGAGAACACACTACAACACATGAATGTCTAAAACAGAGAATACTCAAGTAAGAGGAAGAAAAGCACTTCAGTGTGCCTTTTCCTACAGGCCTGGAACAACAACAAAAAATATTACATCAAATCCATTTTTTAGTAAGAAGAGTCAAACACATGACTTCCCCGATACAGGTCGGTACGAGATCTTTTAAGATGGTCCACCCAAAGGTCTTTACCAGAGACAATCACTCCAAAAGCTGTTATACATAATGGGACACAACTGTACGCTGCAGTGTAAAATACAGAAACAACTTGATCCTCACCCCCATAACTTTGGAGTCAGACAATTTCAGTTCAAGCCAACAGCCTACCTACGGGACAAACAATGGGGAAATCGTTCTTATCCCAGTTGCAGGAGTATCTCCTTCTCCCTTGACAGAGGGAATCTGGGATGACCTTGGCTCAAATGCAGATGTACATCATAGATGGCTGTATCCATCCAACAAATGTCACTGCAGCCTACCTACAATGGGAGCAGAGCATGTTCTCCACACACAGAAAAATTCCTGCTGTTTCCAGCACTGCCCTTGGGAAAGGGATGCTGCAGCCATTAGGGGTGAGCTCCACCCTTTCAATAGAGGTGGGCCTGTGAGAACCTCATGAAGTTCAACAAAGCCAAGTGCAAGGTCCTGAACGAAGATGCTGGGAGGGCTAGATACCCTCTGCTGTGAGGACAGGCTGAGAGAGTTGGGGATGGGGGGGGCGAGGGGAGTGTGTGGTTCAGCATGGAGAAGAAGAAGGAGATGAGATGTGGGGAAGAACTTCTTTGGTGTGAGGGTGGTGAAAGCCTGGCCCAGGTTGCCCAGAGAATCTGTGGCTGTCCCATCCCTGGAGGGGTTTAAGGCCAGCTTTGAGGCAGCTTGGAGCCACCTGGACTGGTGGGAGGTGTCCCAGGCCAGGGCAAGGGGACTGGAATGAGATGGCCTTTAAGGTCCCTTCCAGCCCAAACCATTTTATGGTTCTGCGAACATCACTGAATACGTCTGAAGTCAGTACACTCCCATGAGTTGTGTCCCAGGCTCTGAAAGGCACAAGTGATGCTTTACCCTTCACTGTCCCTCAGCTGTACAGAACACATGTCCCCACCCAGTGAAGAAAACAAGGACAATATTTATACCCCAAAATAAACCTGTCCTTGGCCAACTGACCCTACTAAGCACACAAGTACTTTAGTATGTAACAGGAGACTTGAGAGTCTGATTGTGAATTTTAACATTTAGAGGATCTCCAATTTCTTTTACATAAGAAAATAATTAATTATGGTAATAAATGGGCCATTCCTGTAAGCTGCTTTTAAGGAAAGCTGGATATGCTTGCCTTAATTTTCTAAGGAGCAGAACTTCTGTAGGAAGAAAAATAATTTTTCTTCTCTATCAGCAGTAGAAGCTGGTGGGATACAAAAATGGATAAACAAATCTGACAGAAAACCGTGGGCTTCAAGCCAGTTTGCAGCAGTGGGTAGAGACTACCCTGGAGCTGACTCAAAGCAGCGTAGGCAAAACTCACACCTCCAGGAGGCTTAAATGCCAGCATCTCTCTTTGGAAAAGTTCTATTATCCTCTTTCTTCCCAGTTGAGATATGTCCAAGTCATGCTGGAAGGAGATAGCGGCCTCTCCCATTTCCAACAGCATGGATCCATTTAAAAGGGCTACAATGAGGTGCCTCACAGTAATTAACTTTGGTTGCTTTTCCAATTAGATCTGAGCTCTTTGGAGTTGGCTGCAGAACAACCACCTCTCTGAAGTGTCACAGTTGAGTAAAACGGGCAGAACGCTCATCTTGTGCAAGCTCTACTATTAGATACTAACACTAGAAAAAATTGGTGAACAGATAAATAAGTAAAAAATAAACTTACTGTAATTTTAGAAACCAGAATACTTCAAAATAAACTCCAGCTCCTTTCCATTTAAACCAAAGATACATGGCTACATAATAGCACACTTTATTCACCACCCGTTTGTACCTGTTTTGATCCAAAACCTGGCATGCAGATTGTCACCCTGGATTACCTTCCTCTCCAAATGAGATTTGTCATCTTTTGTGCTTTGTGTCACAGTAATTTAATTTTAAAAATCATTTTGAAACACCTGAATTATTTACATCTGAAAATTAGCTATCGAGCACCAGGCACTTGCTTCTCACTTCCTTATTCTCTATGCATCGCTGTCCTGTGGAAACTCACTAATTGCATAGCAAATCTCTTTATGCAAATTATTTAGACCAATTTTCACAGCTTAATGTCACTGCTGCATCAATCTTCTTTGGTCTGAAACCCAGTAAACAAATTAGAACTCAATTGAGAATCCAATCTATGGACTTTATCAGGATCCTTGGTCCTCTTCCTCTTCCACTGATGGCTTTGGAGCAGCACCACCAATATAGCTCCATGTTTGTATTAGTACCAGTTGGGACAACACTGGAGAACTGGAATGTCTACCTTTAAGCATGCAAGTTTGAAATTTTTGGTCTTTATATTTGGAAAACTTCAGCTTTGCACTCTCTACCACACAAACCCTTAGTCATAAATAATTTATATCTAACAACTCCACTGCATAATATGAAAAGATTTTCTCCTAACAAGTCTCGTTGCATTTATCAGAAAGCACGTCAACCTGTCTCCCTTGCATCGAGAAATGTAACACAATCTGAAAATACACAGAAAATTGAAGCAAACAACCCAGAAAACATGATGTGATAAAGTTTCTACCTTTGTATTTTCAAGAGGGGAGAACATTGAGAGCTGGGGAGGGACTCTTTGTCTGGGAGTGCGGTGACAGGACAAGGGGTAATGGCTTTAAATTGGAAGAGGGGAGATTTAGATTAGATATCAGAAAGAAATTCTTTCCTGTGAGGGTGGTGAGACCCTGGCCCAGGTTGCCCAGGGAAGCTGTGGCTGCCCCATCCCTGGAAGTGTTCAAGGCCAGGCTGGATGGGGCTTTGAGCAACCTGGTCTGGTGGGAAATGCCCCTGCCCATGGCAGGGGGGTTGGAACTTAATGATCTTCAAGGTCCCTTCTAACTCTAACCATTCTATGATTGAACCAATGCAAACCCCACAATCTTCCTCCTACTGTCACACACCTTCCCTGGAATGCACAAGAAGAGAAGACACTATGAAATCCCATCAACGTCGTAACTGGTAAACTGGTTTTCCACAATAGCACTATAAAAGCCCTGAGGAGGTATCATATATAGGAAAATAGACAACACAAGATATGACGGGTTAGCGTGTACCCAGGCTATTGAAGTCAAGTGGGATTTCTGAAGGCAGGAATTTACTCTTCCCCAAGGTTAACACAAAGCAAAAATAACTATTAAATGTGCAGTAACATTTATGCACCTCCCTACCGCCTGTCTCAACAAAACCAGTTTGGGGGGACCAGACTGCTATGGATTCTTTCAGCACATGACCTCTGCTAGAAGTGGCAGAGTTGATGCTAAATGCTACTGGTTTCCATGATTGTCTTTTCTTTACAGCATCTTCGTTTCCCCTTGATTTTCTTGGAAGGAAGGAAATAGAAAGATGGGCTGGGTAATGGTCTACTTAATGTGAGCAGGAGGATGGACTGAAGGGACTCGTATACCCAGTTCAGTACCTGAAGTGGGTGTTTATGCACAGGGGCACCAAACAGTTCTTCCAAACCTCAGGTACCAACTCACAACACAAAGCTGGCGTGGCATCAGCTTCTTTGCAGAGCTTCCCTTGTGATGTTACAACTGTCCTACAAACATGCCCTGATCACTAGAGGTAGAAGATGCTAGCACATTAGCACTGTCCTGCTTTTACTTATTACTGAAGTGCTGAAGCACAGTGGAAGAATAAATAGGGCTCCAGGAAACATACTCCAGGAAGAGAGAGCTCTCTGCATTCTCACCTCGTGTGTTCCAACAACTGTCCTGCTTCTCCACAATAAATAAATCAACAAAGCAAAAGCAAAACACTCTCACTAAACTCCTACAAATAACTCCAAATGAAAGGTCCTGATTCTGCAGCATTTATCTGTCTGAGCACTATCCCTAAAAGGATTCAAATGCACCTGAGAACAGGAAAGCTGCAATTGGGTCACTTTTTTTTTGGCCTGGAAGCAATGGATGGGAATGGATGAGGAAACACCACTCCTCCAGAACCATCGGGGTACAGCAGCAATGTGATGGAAATGCAAGTATTTACCAAGCTCTTCGTAGTACCACTTTCCAGTGATTCATGCAGTGGATGCAAATGAGTTCCCCAAGTATTTGCATATAGGATGTTTGTGTCTCTTCATCACATTCCAGCTACATTTTTCAGAGCTGCTTGAGATGTTTGCACACATTTAAAATCAAGAAGCAATTGCATCTGGTTTACATACCCAAGTCCGACGATCTCACACCATGAATTAAGCTTTACCATGGTCTTCTTGGCCATGAAGGCACAGTGCTCATGGTCATGGCTCATGGTCATCCTGCTTTCCACTAGGACGCTGCTCTCCAGCAGGTCATTTCCCAACCTATACTGGTACCTGGGGTTGTTCTTGCCCAGATGCAATACTCTACACTTGCCCTTGTTATATTTCATTAAATTTCTCCTTGCCCAACTCTCCAGCCTGAGATATATACCCCCGCTCCAACTCTGCGTTTCCCAACTGACCATCCAAAGAATTAATATCCGTGCTATTCAGGCTCCGGGCAGCAGAGTGCAGCACTGGCACATCAAATAACCACCCAGAGGGTACCCAAGAAGCCTGTGCACCCATGGGTATTCGCAGAATTTGGCTGGGTCTACACGCTCACAAATATCTTGATCCCTGTTAGATCTTGATCCTTTTTATCTGTTAGACAGATAAAAGCACTGTCCTTTCCGAGGTGCCAAAGGATGCCAGAAGGGCTGGAGTTATTACAGGTAGCACCAACTTTTTAATTTAGCTCTCAGTTCAGGGACTGGGACGTGTGGGGAAACAGTTCCTCAGCCAGAGAAGCCTTTAAAATCCCCAAGTAAATGAGAAATGGGAGAGAGGAAAGCCAGTGAAAAAAATGACAAGTGCTTCCAGTAGAGAAACTCTGAATGCTGGCTATGCACAGTCTTAATCCCATGTCTAAGAAATCTGCATTCAATAAAGAACATACTTTCATGTGTATCGGGTTTTTTTGCATTTGGGGCTTTAAATTCCATTTTCCACATTCCCTATCAATGCTGAATTGTTCTAGCCAGCACTTATTGCATGGCATAGTTAGCAGTGAATTCTTCTCTTTGAAAAGACCACACAGGATGTGTTTTTTTCAACTCCCAGCTTCTCCCCTCCAAAGAGGGGAAAAAATAAGAAAAAGAAAAAAAACCCAAACAAAAACCTTTAAGCATTGCCATGAGCTGACAAATTAAGGGAAAACTCTCATCCCCAAGACTTAGCATTATAGAGGAGTTAGTCCACGGCATCCATTTAGCAGAGTTTAAAGGATCAGCCTGGAATGAACAAAGAACAACTTCTTAACTATTCATCTCCCGTGTTTTCAAATAAAATTCACTCACAGAAACAGGGGTAAAACCATCCCCAGCTCACATGTAAAAGGGGTAATTTGGTAAATGGAAGCCAAGACACAGAGCAAGCAGCTTGGCAGAAGCACAAACCTCTTTTGACAGCACTTTTGTCACTGTGACCAGAGTTCACCTCTGTCATGCCAAGGCTTTAAGAGATGCATGGACTTGCACTGATTCTCTGCCATGAATCAAACACACCCAAAGGATGGAGGTTCCTCCTGCGAAACAGTCCCACATTTGTGTTTCCTTTCACAGATGAGAGATAAAAAGGGATGCACCAAGCAAAAATGAATAGTTAGTGACTGATGGCAAGATTAGCATGAGAACCACCTGGGAGCTTCCCTTTGGATGGGAAAGTGCTGGGTCCTCCTTAATGGGAGCCCGGGAGCCACAGGGGTACAGTACACAGCCCCACATAATAGCACATTGCTGGAGGAGTGGACTTTAAGAACACAAATCCCTCATACAATATGCGTGGGAAAGGCAGACAGGTTTACAGTCCTCCTTCTGTAGAGCCTTCAAAATAAATTTCAGGAAAAAAGCCACAGAAAATAGAACATCCAATAAGCACAGTTTCTTGTTGGCTAAAAAAAAAAAAACAAAGAGACTCCAAAAATCCCAGTTTGATGCACAATTCCTACAGTCTATGGGTTTCACAGAGTGGGGGGGCGATCCTGATCATAGCTTAGTTATAAAGGGACAAGTGGAGCTTTGGGTTGTTATGGTAGAAAGCAATTTCTCATCACCCAAAACACTACAGAAATGAATTCAGCCCGAAACCAGCAAATACAACTCCAGTAAGTCCCCTGGCCATAGTCAGTGATTATGCAAATAATGGTGTTATGTTATATTATAGGTATAAATCGGCTTAGAAACTAAAGAATTTTCCCAATGTAGTAGAAGAAAGATTAGAAAAGGGAAAAAAAGAGCAGCCTGACATTTAACCCAAATATCTGAGGCAGTGGAGTTAAAATAAATTTATGTTTCTGCGTGTAAAGCCAACCTGGACACAGCTGGTTGTTTATAAAGAGCTGTTTCCAATGGCACAATACACCAAACTTGTATCCAATATACACATTTTCCAAACCCTTATAGTAACACAGTAATGTGAAGAATGAATCTACTCATAACATGCAATTTATACCATAAGCTGTCCACAAACTTGTGAACAACAGAACGCAAGGAGCAGTTCATTAATTTTCGCAGAATCACGCGGAATCAAGTTTTAGAGTTGGGAAGGACCTCTAGAGATCATCTAAAGCAGGACTGCCCAGAGGGACAACCTTTCCTGTGAAAGCCTGGCCTGTGACCACAGCTGAGCAACTGGGGAGCCTCCAGCTGTGGTCACAAACTGGGAACAACTTAGTTCATAAGGTGCCAACAAAAACCCTGCTTGGTCTCAAAGAGCCTCTTCTGCTCCAGGTTGGGAAAAACAATGCAATGTTGGCAAACCTGAGGTAACACTGCTCTCCAGAAATGACCCAATGTCACTTGGGTGAGTTCAGAACAGGACCCCTGATGTAAGCAAAGGTTTGTCCACTGGATAAAACAGCATCACCATGCAGTTGTCAACAGGCACCTTGGCTGAGACACTGGCACAGGAAACTGTCTGAAATTGAACCTAGAATTCTATAACCTAAACTTCAAGGAATTCAGACTGGTCATTCACAGACCAGTAATTCCCACACTGTGGCTACTGATCCCACATCCGCCACTGAGCCCAGCGATTTGCTCCCAGTGTGACAAACAGGGGCACTTGGGCTCCTTAATGCCTTTGTAAACCCAATGTATATTAATTGCCTACCTGTGTGTCTGTCATTTGGCAGAGGGCTGCTGGGAGCATTCAAAAAAATTAGCCATTACACTCCAGTGCCATCTTTTTAATTGTCATTATCCCCTACGACCATAAAAGAAGAAATACTAGTGGTGGCATATAAATATGTGACCCTAACACATGCATCAGATGCACCTTGAAATGCATAGATATACAAAACACAAAATACATTAGAACTGGTGATCGCAGTAAATAAACTTTACTGATCCAGCCCTGGCAAATTCTAAATCCTTCTTTCTTTGCTAAATGTTCCATATCCACAGATTTTAAACCAGAAATTTAGAAAATGCATTTTTTTTTTCCTCCTGGATCAACACCATAGTGCAAGGCTGCACACACTGTAAGAAATTAAATGTAGTTAGAAACAATTCCTTCTAGAGCATCGCCAATGAAAATTAAATGATTGCTATAAATTAATACTTTCTGCCAAAAATACGGTATCCATTCTGGTTTAATTGAACTCATTTAATTGGCAAACCCAAATGGAAGCCAATGTGCCAATTAAGTGATTGTCCCAATTTTCAAAGATTCTCAGGGACAAGCTTCATGCCGGGAGTTTGCCTTTGAAATAAAAATGACTCTCTAACCAAGAGAGAGAGAAAGAACCATACACAGCATTGTAATACCTTGCCAAGAGCTTAATGAGGGCAGAATACACTTGATTTATGCAGCAACAACAAGGCAAACAAGTTATGTGAATAGAAAATATAGGTTACTGGTGCAATGCCAGACCAGAACTGTTTTGACCAAGGTATCACCGCAGCCCAGTGGTGTGATGGATGGATGGAGAAGACACTACAAGAGAAGACCAATAACCCAGGTGAGTCAAAAGCCTGAGAGCCTTCATCAGCACAAAACTAACCTCCAAACTTCAAGGTAACATTTGCCATCATGCTTAAGAAAAGCAATGACTCTCAAGACTTAGAGCCAGAAACCAAACTGCTGAAGTGTAGTATCTTCAGTCCATTTCCACTAAATTGTCCAAGTTATCCAAAATAACAGAAAAAAATCACAAGTTAAACTTCCAATCTACTAAAACTTTGCCTTGCACTTGAGAGCTTAAAACTTTGGACTTTTACATTAAAAGAACCTGCAGGCAGGCACTTAGCACTCTTTTCCCCAAAGAGGCTTATGGCATATAACCCATCTGAAAACAGGATCTAATACAACTGGCTGTGCCCTTACCCAGACCCCGAGCTGTAAAGCGCTGCTGTGGGTTTGTTTGCACAAAAAGCACAAAGAGCTAGAAGCCACAGGACTAAAAAAAAACCCAGAGTAACAATTTTTACACATTAAAAGGGCACTGTATGTATCTATCTATGTTGTTGCAATGAGATCATTTCAAGAAATCAGCATTGTCAACAGGGCCAAGCAAGTGGATTTTCTGCACTACCTTGTTCTGTGGATTTTGCCACCATCTCTAGAAGGATTCACATTAGCTTGGGTTGGACTGACACGCTCAGAAACATTCCTGATGTTTCTTGAAAAAAAACAACTCAGCAAACAAAAATTATTTAAAAAGAAACCCTACATACTCTTACTGTTTGCAACCACTCCTGCAGAAGCCACTATCGTGATCTGGGGCAGCAGTGGGGTAAGTGCTGTACAGAGAGCCAGGGAAAAACCCTGCACTAAGGAGAGTGAAACCTTTCTTTAAACCCTCACAATTCACTCATCTCTACACACTCTTCTAAATTGCATTTAAAAATAGTTTTGTCCTCGCCCACATCCCAGATTTAACAGAGTGATATATCAAGGTCTCATTAAAAAGTACTTATTACCTTCACAAGCCATGGTACCTTTCCTTACCCAATATCAAATGTTGAAACTACTACAGATCCCAGAACCTAGCTAACCTGGAAAGAGAACTATAGTTATCCCAAGGACGTCACAGGACAGGCTCTAACCCCTCTGCCATAACAGTTCCCTATCAGTAGTTTAGAGGTTCCTGTGTCACCTTTTCTAGGCTACATGGGTTATAAACAGGGATACTGCGTATATCCCAGTACCCTCATTATGAGCAATAGGACTTTCTGGATGCCAAAAGCAGAGGTGCTCAGGGTGGGAAAAGTTGATTTCCTGAGAGTGAAGAACTTGTGGCCACCTCCAGCTGTGGTCTGCTCACCAATAAGCCCCTTTGCTGGAGGATGTCACAGGGTGTCAGTGTGATCACCTGCACTCCTGTGCTTAAGGCACTGTGGTAAAAACCTCTCAAAGGAAATAAATCTACCATCGCTTTGGGGACTCATATTTCAAAAGCTTTCAAAGCCACAAGAAGTGGCAGATATGCAGAAAACCTGTTCTTTTCAGAAATACACACAGAAGAAATCTTCTTTCCAGCTCTGGAGTGAGTATATTCACCTTATCTCCAGTGCTCTCCAGATATCTCTTTACCTCATTTTAATGCAGCTGCAGGTGGCATCTTTCTGTGACAGCATAATTTCAACAGGATGCATAAAGATTTATGTATTTATCTCGCTGCTTTAATCCTGCTTTCCCACAAAATATAGACAAGAACAAGGCAAGGGGGATAGAGGTGCATGTCTGTGAGTGCACCAGCCTCTGTTAGCACATGGCTTTGAAAACTCTGCTACTTACTGAGCTCATCACCAGGTGCTGAGAGCAAGTCTCATGGTCAATAACAGAAGGTAAATGTGATATTAAGTACAAATATCAGTTTATGCTAAAGTTAATGACAGGCTGAGGACAGTTGTTTGTAGGCTCACATGAGAAATAATACATAAATGCTCCCTTTCACAACTCCATTTCTTGTAACAGAGCACTCTTCCAGACCTCACAAGGAAAAGATATTCCTTTCATTTAAAATAATGTTGCTATCACACAGAAATGTTAGAAAAATCCATATACCGCAATATTATTTGGCTCAAATACGGCTTTTCATCCCTCGAACTCAGAAGTGTTCTGCAAAGAGTCAATATCACCAACTGCATCTTCCAAACTGGAGCAGAGACAGAAAAAAAATGGCCTGCGTGAAGGTTACCCTGGGGGCCAGTGGCAATTAGACAGTGAGAAATAGGGTCTAATATGAGCAAATTCTAAAAATACAGACCATGAGTCAGGGGGAGGAAATACAAAATATAGCAGCCCTTGAGGACTACTCAGGAGCTGCCTTATTATCTAACCACCACGAAGTCTGTCCATCCAGTGCCGTGTCTCATCGAGCCTGGGTCTCAGATCTGCAGCCCAGGATCTCAAGAACCACCAAATTATCCAAACAAACCAGGTCCCCGGTGCAAAATCACTTGCCTTTCCGCTAAACCAAAAACAAGACACAAGCAGTTTCAAAGAGGAGGCGAAAGTATAAATAATAAAAGTAAAAAAAGATTATAAAAGTAGTATCAAAGGACTAAAGCTACTCAGGTGCCGAGAATAAACTGGCAATGACAGAAATATTAAATACAGTTTCTGCCCTACTTTATATTTAAAGAATAGGAGGACATTCAACCTCTGTACATTTAGAAAGACCTTGAGTTTATTAAGAAATAGCTCTGGAAACAAAGCACTTATATAAATTAATAATAAGCACTTTGAAATATATTTTGGGTAAAAGCGGGGAGGAGAGTAGGGACAACTCAGACGTGTTCATCAAACTGTGAATGCAGAAACCACCTCTATCCCAAAGTACAAAAACATGTACAACGGTGAAGATCAAGAGCCAAATAAATAAGCATCAGTGTCCTGTGTCAGAACTCCCCCCTGAGCCCTCCCCAGCGTGGCTGTTCTCAGCATTTGCTCCCCCAGCAGAAGAGGAAATTCATTTAACTCGACAACACCTGGAACCCAGGTGGCTCCTCAGCTGTGGCGGGAAGTGATGGTGAGAAGACCCTACAGCTATGGCCAACTCCTCTGAGCGCCAGCAGCCTCCAGCCCCTAGAGGCTGGAATCACAAGCAACAGCAAAACCTGAACTCTGCAATTTAAAGCAACCGCTAAGCAAAAATTACATGGATTATGCCATGATGAGATGCTCGCATACCACATCAGGGGTGTGCTCTGGGAAAAGGGTAAACCAGAGGCTGCTAAAATGCAAAATTAAGGAAAAGAGCAAGAAAAAAAAGCTTAGGCATCAAATGATCAGGAAAAAGAGAGGATACATTTGGTCCGGTGGTTAAGCAGAGAACAGAGAATGACAGTGTGTAACACTGACCTGTAAATATTTACATCTTGTAAATATTACCTTCTGACTGGACATAAGGCAGGGGTTGAAAACAGAAACTTGATTCACTCAACACAGTAAACTCGAGCAAGTGAGGTTTTTCCTGCCCATCTACAATGTATTCAGAGGACCATAAGGTCAAACCAACACCATAAGGATAAATCCCGGCCATCGTAAGGTACAGTGGCTTTACATGTGGCCCTGTGCTTCATCACACCAGATCATCCTGCAGCAAAACTTAGATGGGAATTGTCTTGTTTTCTGACCTCTAAATCTCTTTGAGAGGAACCTGGGCTGTTGAGTTTGTGCACTGCTGGCACACAAGAGGACATGAGGACACGTTCTAAAAAGTGAATTAATTAGTAGTTAGCACAGCACGAGGAACTTTATGCAGACGTGTAGGATGCTGAATGAGGTCCCCGAGTACAACAGCCCTGATGAGAACAAGGAAAGCATCAAGGCAGAGGAGGTGAAATTTCCCTTCATTGTTGATCTACAATGTGTAAAAATCCACTAGCAAATGAGAGCTGTGCCAGTTAACTTATGTTACAGGTGGAATTACAGCCTCGCATTCCTGACACACACCTCGAGGTTACAGACAGTGGGGTGTCAGGCAGTGATTTATTGGAGACTCCTGGCTCTGGTGTGTTATCTGGCTCCATGTGCTGAGGCTGGGAGTGCATACCGGCAGCGAGTGACACTGATTGTGACAGACACAGCTCTCAAACTGGTGGCACCAACGTGAGCTCTAGGTGTAGAGATGGAAAAACCACCCAGCATAGGAGAAAAAACATATTTAGGCAGTGATAACTGGAAAAAGGCCAAATTAACAGTGTGTAAACAAGGAGTGACAAGCACAGAAAATACCAGCACGTAAAAGTGCTGGTGATGCCTAAGTTTTGGGTTGGTTTTATGACCTGAAAACAAAGTCTGGAGTAAAAAACTATCACTGATAGTGAATCACTGATAGATAGCAAACTACACAGGGTTTGATGATGCTTTTAAAACATTAACACACAGAACTTTTGCTCCTGTTAAAATTAAACTAAATACCTGGCTCAAGGGGTGTTTATTACCCACACATTTTCTGAAGGTTGTATAAAGAGCAGCTAATCCAAAATCTGTTTCATGTTAATGGTGCTTTAAACCTCAGACAACCCCCTGGGAAGAATATCCTCAGCCTCATACATCAGATGGACTGGAGTGTCCTGCAGCACAGCTGAATCCAGCCCAGCTCTCACACTGCTCCAACGCTGCTGACAGCCCAGGAGAGGAGAACATATGGCCCTGCCACTGCCACACCATCCAGGGAGAGGGAAAAACTGTCACTGTTGCCACATGGCAGTGGGTAACAGCAGCCACGCCACCAGGCTGCCCGCCCCTCAACAAGAGTATCACTACTTTTCTGGAATGTTCAGACCTCCCCCTACCCAAGGCCTGTTGCAGAAGGCAGTTTCCTCTGCAGCTTACTGTGGTAATGAAGCAATTTAGAAAAAAATCTGAAAACAACAAGCAAGGTACGACTTCCAGTCACTCCCATCCTGAGACAAGGCAGGCCAAGCTTCTGCAAGGTAACTTCACAAACCCGCATAATCAGATTACCCTATTTGGCTGTTAATAACATAACATCCAACCTTCCCAGCTCAGGAAGTGCCAGAGGGAGTTGGGAAAGTGCAACTGCATGTTGCTTTACTCATTTAACAAGAAAACAAACATATCAAGGTGACAAGGTGACAACAGTTGTCTGTGGCCCACTGCCCACTTTTAGTGCCTTCTGTAAAGCACGAGAACAGCACCTTTATGGTTGCTTTTCTGCAGTTCCTTCTGAGGGTAGGTTGGCTCTTGGGCTGATGTTTTACTTCTGTAGACTTAGCCAGCATTTTGCTAAAAATCTTATTCTTCCACAACACTGCATGCTTCAAAGAGCGTGTTTTTACAAGCAGTTCCCATTACACTCAAAAGTCTTGCTGTGAAAGAGGTTAATGCAGACTGAAAATTGTGACATTATGGATCTTTTAATTGGTTACTAGACCTGCTCTGGGGCACACATTAATAGGGCAGAAGTGTTATGCGAGCTCCTTCTCCCTCTCCTTGACAAACTGCCAGAGGACAGAAAGTATTTGGGTCTTGCTGAAAGTACTACACTGAAAGTTTAAAAAAATCTGAAACTCCAGGATTATAAATCAACCTGTAACTAGAATGTAAGAGTGGGTTGTTCAGAACCGAAAACAACGTATACAGAAAATGAGGTTTTACCATAGCGCTGAGAGTCTCCTCCCAGTCTGGCCGTTCTCTAGGGTGGATGCTTCTCTGCAGCTCTGGCACAAAGTCATCTTCTTCCGCATGTATGGAGGACTTCATCATTCTGGAAAGGAAGACAAAGACGTTCGAGGCTGAGTGACAATTTCTAAGTAATTGTCCACACACTCTGTCATAGAATCATAGAATCATTTAGGTTGGAAGAGACCCCTGGGATCATCAAGTCCAACCATCAGCCTCATGGTGCTGTTAAGTGGTTTGTATGACGTTATAAACACTTTTATGAATCGAGAAGCCTCACAGACTTTTAGATTTCTCCTATCATACAAGCAGGACAAGAGTATAGATCTGGCGGAGAGATATTTGCACTTCCTGACCAGTCCATGGATAATTTTGTTTAATCACTGCACAATTTGCAAGTCTTGAAACTCAGAAAAATGCAGAGGAGTAATTTGCAGTCCTTTAAAAAAAACAAAATTGCTCCTATTGTCCAGGCAAACATTAGCCCTGACAGAAGAAACACACATTTGATTCCTCAGTTGTCCCTACATGTTTTGCCTAAAACAGAGATAGCAGTTTCTGTATCTTACCCTGAATTCTGGTCCCGAGGCCTGAGCCATCAACTCTCTCAGTTCTTACCAATCCTACGGGAAGGGTGAGCACCTCCTGCTGCCCCAGCTCTGCAGGGATGCCTCAAGTCACTCTCATTTTATCAAGGTAAACTTTCCTTCAAATAAGGAGCCGAGTTTCAAATACCCTATGGAGTATCTTTCAAGCTGCACAGAGATCAGAGACTCAAAAATCAAAATTTTAAAAGTATCTATGAAATATTCTCGGCCTGTCTTTAGCACAGCTCTGCTGGTACAGCCAGAGCACGGTATATATTGTATTTGCAGATGGCTTAAATGTGCCTTTGCGGGGATTATGGTGCAGACCTGAAGTATCAAAGGACTGTTCAAAGTCTGGTATTATCCATTCTGGTTTAATTAAATAGGAGGTTGAGGCAGGCGTTTATTTTGTTAATAGAATACAGAATTACAGAATGATACAGGGTTGGAAGGGACCTCTGGAGATGATCCAGTCCAGCCCCCTGCCACAGCAGGTCCCACAGGAACGTGTCCAGGTGGGATTTGAATGTTTCCAGAGATGGAAACTCCACCACCTCTCTGGGCAGCCTCTGCCAGGGCTCTGCCACCCTCAAAGTCAAGAAGCTCCTCCGCATGTTCAGGTGGAACTTTTTACGCTCAAGTTCATGCCCATCCCCTCTTGTCCTGTCCCTGGGCACACCCTAAGGGAAGCTTGGAATATTCTAGGTATAATCATATGCACACATTTTTATATAGAATCATAGAATCATTTTGGTTAGAAGAGAGCCTTGGGATCATCGAGTCCAACCATCAGCCCTACTCTACAAAGTTCTCTCTACACCAGATCCCTCAACACCACATCTAATCAACTCTGAAACAGTCAGGGATGGGAACTCCACCCCCTCCCTGGGCAGCCCATTCCAGGCTCTGACCACTCTTGCTAAGAAGAATTCTTTCCTAAAGTCCAGCCTAAACCTGCCCTGCTGCAGCTTGAAGCCATTCCCTCTTGTTCTATCACTAATCGCCTGTGAGAAGAGACCACAAGCTTCTCTACAATGTCCTTTCAAGCAGTTGTAGAGAGTGATGAGGTCTCCCCTGTATTATGCATATTGGACATTATTTTAATTTGTAAACAAATAGCACAACATACATATGTCTGATTCACCACACATGTCAAGCTGTAACAAGACTACCTGGTTTATGCCATGATTTCTTCTTCACAGGAGGGGAGAATACCTAGAGTCCCACTAGCACTGACGCAAAACACTGACACATACATTCTGCAAACACTAAAGGCCAAACAAATGAAAGAAGCCACTCTCTTCTGTAAAGCCTATGTTTGAGTACTTCATGGGAGGTGTAAATGACTAAAAATTTGCTACAGAATTTAACACTAGACCCCAGAACAGAAATACAATTTCATTTTAAATGTCTTGTCTTCAACTGTTTAGCAGCTCTGAATGCCTTTCACATAAAATCTGACACCATTATATTAATAAAAGTTCTGGCTGTACAGAGGCCATTAAGCAATCTCTCTTCAGATGAATGAATCCTCCTTCATTGTAAATTGAGAATCAAATGTACTGGAACAAATGTTTACAGGACATTTTACAAAAGGCACTGTCTACATTCACACCCATTCCTGAAGTTCTCCAGTAGGTCAAGCTGATGAATTTCAAGTCAGACCTTGTACATCTGCACATGATAAAACCGTGTCAAGAAAACAACTCATGCCCTTTTCCATGTTCTCAAATCCCATTTGCTGGTCTCAGTTTATGGTATTTCCATATCTGCTTATCAGAATTGAAACATTTCGGGGCTGGTTCTTCTGGCAGGGCTGCCATTATGTCCTGTGTTACTGAGCATTGAGTCCTCCCCACACACTATTGCAACTCCTCAAAGGCTGAAAGAAGCACCTAGAGCCGATAAGCACAAGTGATTTATAGTACCAGGACATGAATATTCAGCTCCACGTCCACAAACTCAACAGCTACTTTGTATTAATAATATTGAAAGTATGGAGTACTACTTCCACCAAACAGTAACTTTCCCTATGGGCTTGGAGGGGTCCCACATCCACAAACACCGAGTGTTCCCACCCCTCTGTTTGTGCAAGAAAGAACCATAAAAAGTGGGTTTGTGGAAAGAAAGTCTTAAATCAAATGGGTGAGGAGAGGAGAAAAGAAACAAACTTTAAAATACTGTGGGTTCCCTGCAAGAATGTTTGATCCCCTTATTAAGTTCTTTGGCATGTCCCATGTCCCACCAAAGACCACAAGGGCAGGAGTAACACAACTGTCACAGATTTGATGTCATCTGATGCTGATGACATGCAGATTAAGAGCTCTCCTCTGGGAGGACACCAGGGTATTGACAAATTACTTTCAGAGGCACCTAATGGTTTGAAAGGCATGCGCTGGCATGGAGGTGTGAAACCTTTTGAATACCAGACTCCCCATATCAGACAGTTAATTGGCTGCTTGACAGATACTCATTTTGGACTGGTTACGTATTTTTTAAATTAAATGACAAGTGTGCTCTTTAGGCTGTGCTCCCCCATGGGGACATCAGGCAATTCAGCTTTCCTTCCTGCTTCTCCCTCAAACAACTTTTTTTCTGACCTCTAATTTAGGTAAGAGCCGATGATAACTGATTTAGCACAGAAGCACAGAATATCAGGGACTGGAAGGGACCTTGAAATATCATCTAGTCCAATCCCTCTGCCGGAGCAGGAACACCTAGAGCAGGTCACACAGGAATGAAGCGGACACACACCTGGGCTCCTCTCCCTCGCTCCTGGAAACCACACTTGTCTTCACTAAGCCCTTCACTTTGCCATTGGCAACAGATACTGCTCCAGAGAGAGGTGCAGCCCAAAGAGCAGATAGTCATCGAGCCAGAATTGCCACGCAGCAAGTCCAAGAGTCAGGAGCACTGAGCAATGCTGTTGGTGCCATCACCGTCAGCAAGATATTTTATAGCCCAATGAGATGCAGGTTGATTTGACGTCTTGGGATCTCACCACAGGTGAAACCACAAACTCAAGCTGAGCATATTAACCCTTCAAGGCAGAGCACGACAGCCTGGGCACAGCATCCCTGGCACCCTCAATGTAATCAGGTAGAGAGTTTCCAGGATTCCACCCCGTGACTCTCAATCACAGCAGGGAAATGTAAGTCCCCAGCCGCTTCTCATAAGGCTTACTCTACAGACCCCTCACCAATTCCATTGCCCTTCTCTGGACCCACTCCATCCCCTCAATATCTTTTTTGTGATGAGGAGCCCAAAACTAGACACAGCGCTCAAGGCGGGGCATCCCCAGTGCCGAGTAGAGGGGGATGATCACCTCCCGAGTCCGATTCCCCACACTGTTCCTGATCCAGGCCAGGATGCTGGTGGCCTTCTTGGCCACCTTGGCACACTGTTGGCTCATGGCCAGCCAACAGTACACCAACACCCCCAGGTCCCTTTTCTGCCAGGCAGCTCCAGCCACTCTGCCCCAGGATTGTAGCACTGCAGGAGGTTGCTGTGTCCCAACTGCAGGACCCGGCACTTGGCCTTGTTGAACCTCATCCCGTTGGTCTCAGCCCATCGATCCAGCCTGTCCAGATCCCTCTGCAAAGCCTTTCTACCCTCCAGCAGGTCTACACTCCCACCTAACTTGGTATCATCTGCAAACTTACTGAGGGTACATTTGATCCCTTCGTCCAGACCATTGATAAAGATGTTAAAGAGAATCAGCCCCAGTACTGAGCCATGTGGGATACCACTCATGACCAGCTCCCAACTGGATCATCACGAGGAAAGGGAAAAAACACTAGGAAATGAGGATTGAGATTCAGCACCAAACTTATAAACCTGTGGGTAGCAAGTTGGAATCAAGAGAGAAACACAGATATCTTCATTTCTGACCTCAAACTTACACCACACACAAAAAAAGGGAATGTCATGAGAGAGATGTGAAAAAAACACCATGCGCATACCCTCCCCCAACCCAGTTTTCCAAGTAAAATCTGCGTCCATGACATTAAAATTAATATAGCGGAAAGGAAGAAAATAATCATGCAATATGGAAAGCAGAGATAGCTCAGAAGCCCCAGGAAAAATGAAACAAGAGATGGGAATTGAAGGCTGACAGTGCTGACCTGAAAAAGGATTTAATTCCCCATGTTTCAAATCAGCTTTGTCAACACCTTCCTGATTACATTATGTCTGTCTGTATTACATAAAACAGGATTTCTGAAGTCTGTCTCAAGGATCACACAGAGTGAAGATAGAAAAGACCAACGAGGTCAGCTTAAAGCACACCTCATAAATAAACAAACAGTAAATGGATTCTATTTAATCCTCGACCACAAAATGAAAACCTGGCATAACTAAATGGTTTACTGTGATTGATTCTACAATGTTGAAAACTGTAATTACTACTTTTAATGGAAGTTCATAGTCAGGGAGCCAAAATTAAATTGTTTGGGAAGCCACTGCACAAGAAAAATTAATAGAGTAACAGCATATTACAATAAGAGAATATTTTAAAAAAATAATAATCATTTGAATGAAGGATCAGTATGCAGAAACCAAACTGGATTTTACCCTGTGCTGATAAGGATGTATATATTGCCTGGGTTTAAAAGTTTGGATCAAGGGATTTCAATTTGTGGTCTATGGGTCTGTGAGGGTCTAAGAAGTGAGCAGAAGTTGGAGAGAGAAAAAAAAAAAGAAAAAAGTGTTCACCGCTGCTCTGCAGCTGCTCAGTAAAGAGGCACCTTTCAAAGACTGTTGTACTTCACGGGGACATTTGACATGTCCCCAAAGACAGAGGGCTGGGAATCACCAAGCTGTGAAAACAGAGGTCTTAACCCAATCATCACTGTTGCAAAGACAGATTAACTCAATTTTACTGACAGTGATTGTTTTCAGAAACAAATCATGTAGATTACAGGTACAAAGACTGTTTTAAAATTCTTTATGGTATCAGAATTTCTAGATTTTCCAATTTTCAAATTCTAAATTTGGTCTGGTTAAACAGTACCTACATTCAGGGAAGCCAAGCTGAGCTCACCAATGACAAGAGGAAATGGGAACAAACTTGAACATAAGAAATTCCACCTGAACATGAGGAGGAACTTATTGACTTGGAGGGTGGCAGAGCCCTGGCAGAGGCTGCCCAGAGAGGTGGTGGAGTTCCCATCTCTTTCATTTAAGACTATAGAATACTAGAAAAAAACAGGTCTTTAAAATGAAAAGATAGGAAGTTTTAAATAAAGATCTTTTTTAAATCAGCAGCATCACTTGATTAATTATTAAACCTGCCAGAGTGGACACGTCAGCTCTTCCACCATTAAAACGTCTGCAGAGAGAAGCGGAGAAGGCCAATAGTGCTGCAGAGATTAATTAACATCCCAGTATCTTGCCCGGTTCCAACTCTCTGGATACACTTGAATACAAGGTCCAATCCAGTCAGACACTTGAGCTATCTTTGCTGAAGAGTTTAAGTGAGTTTTCAGACTTCACAATATCTGTCTTGTTTATTGATTTGCAAGAATATTTAAATCACATTTTCTGAGCTGCCAAAGAAAAGTTGCACAAAAAAGATCCGATCACCTAGAATTTAATAATGTGGGCAAATGAACCAGTGTGGGGAGGAGAGATCCCATTTTAGCAAAGAGATATCTTCAGCAGCCTTTATAGTCTCAGTAATTGTCCTTCTTTTTCACCCCTCATTGACTTCTCGCAGCGTCCCCAACACATCACACAACCCCTTCTAATCCTCAATAGCCAAAGCAAAGCCTTGGAGGGTGAAATTCTAGGGCTCAAGTGTACTGGCTGTGTTTTTACTGACACCCTGAAAGCTGGCTCTCGGGGGCACCCACTGCCCTTCCCCAGCCATGGCAGTGCCACCAGCAGGACCCTGATGCCACTGAGCAGGTACCTTCAAGGTGCCCAAGAGCTAACCACTGAAGAGATGCTTTTCACATCCAGCCAGGGGTAAGGAGAGATGATGGGACAGGAGAAGCCAACACCATACTATAAACAAACACCAGTATTGCTTCTTTTCCTCAAAACACAGCTCCGTAGGCAATTGTACAGGTTCTTGTATTGCAAGATCAACCCCAAACCACCTTCAATAAATCTCTTCTAAATTTAAAAGGAACAAATAGCAACCATGGGTCAAACAGGCCCATCTTCTTTTTATTCTGCTCTTCCGCCATACTCTTGGCAGCCTGGAGGGGTTCAAGGCCAGGTTGGATGGGGCTTTGAGCAACCTGGTCTGGTGAGAAGTGTCCCTGCCCAGGGCAGGGGGCTTGGAACTAGATGATCTTTAAGGGCCCTTCCAACCCAAACCATTCCATGATTCTTTTCTCACCCAGTTGTGTTTTCTGTCTTGACTGAGTAACACTTGTCTCAAACTACCAAAGTAAGCACAGGGATGTGTACTTCATGCTCTGGAAGAGATTGGAACATGTACCTAAGAGCTTTGTTGAATCGAGCTGTGTAAATTTGCATTCAGGTTTTGCATAACTGGAAATTCTTTAAACACTTTATGAAAATAATAACTTCTTGGAATATTCGGCTTTTACAAGCTCCGAGCCATGTTCTTAGTTATTAAACAGCTTTATAAAAATAATCATAGAATCCTCATGCTTTTGCATACCTATATTACTGAACAAACCTGCTCTTCTATTTGGCAACAGATAAAAGACATTGGTTTTACTAAACAATGTGCTTGGCATTTTCTTTCAGAAGAATATAGTGACAGTCAATAAAAAAAAAAATCTTCAGGAATAGGTTTCTCTTACCATTTTTGTTCACTATAAGAAAAGGAATTAGGAAATCACTGAACAATCAGAATCACTGAGCCCTGGCTTGGATGTCTTTTGTTTGATTCAGGAACAAACATAAAAGTATTAAAGAAAATCGCCAGTAGGAAAGAAGAGTACTAACCTCTCATTTATAATTAATAAATCACTATAAGACACTCTAAAGTTTCAACATAGAGGAGAGATGTGAAAGGACGGCTGCTCCTGCTCTTCCTGTTCCACTGAGGAATCTAAACTGGGGCACAACCACAAAAAATTCTCTGCCCCCACTGCATGAGCCACATCCAGTCCTGGAACAATGGGGCTTGGGCTGGTGCCACTCACTGTCCCCATCCACACAGATATCACCTCATCGAGCTCTCAGTCAAAACCTCTCCCCTGCCCAGACCACCCTGCAATTGCTCTGCAACCTCCTGCTTTTATTTCTCATTTGTTAAGATCATGCTTTTTTCTCCCTCCACCTCCTATCTTGCCCCACTGCCCAGGAAAAACAGCTCCAATCTTCGCTGGAGTCTTCAAACATTGCTGAAACATCTAGTAATAAAACCTAATCCAAATGATTAAAGTATACCCCAAAATTGTAAAGCCTGACCTAAACCCAGATGAAAGGACATTCAGCTGGGCTGATCTTGTTTGTTTGCAGTTCGGTGCCAATGCAAAGCCATGGTGAATTTAATCTTTCCCCATAGAAGCATATACTGGAAAAATGATGCTTTTGGCACATCAAGCGCAATCAACTAATCAGCCACAATTAGCCTTGCATGCTGTTAAGTGATAACTGTTCATAACATTGAGCAACATTTATAACTTGTCCTGAGAGCCAGCTGCTTAGCAGGGAAATCCTTTCTCTAACTATAAACTTTATTTATCTGGAGCTGGGTCTCTACCTAAAGCTGCCCCTTCTGTCTATCCAACACCCTGTGCCCAGGGGTGTGCAGACACCGCTGGCACAGTGGGGTTATGGACACCCTGTGGAAGGAGCCAGGAGGGGGAAAAAAACCCATCCAAAGTAGACTTCATAGGGAATACTCACAAGTATGGAAATTAACTTAGGGACACCAGAACAAATAATAGTAGATAAGCATAAGGAAATAAAGAAGAGCTCTGGCTATTCTGACTCAAATATTAAGTGACTGCGGCCCTTGGATTACATTCACCCCAACACTTCTCCTCCCTGTGCGACTGTCACTCCATGTCAACGGCATCAGCAGCAAAAAGGAGGTTGCTTGATCCTTTCCGTGTCTAGAAATCACCACTAACACATTCCACTGCTAACTGCTATTACTCCTACCAGACTGTTCTTGATATGGGTCACAGGGGCATACTATGTGCAAAGTCACACTGTAATTATTTCTCAGCAGCAGAAAGACATGGATCACGAGCAAACAGGTCATTCTCAGGCTACCAGGAAAGGAAAGCACCAACAAGGAGAAACATGCTGGGATCTCCCATCTGCCAGTGGCATTTCTGGGGCAGGAGATGAGGATGTGGAAGTGGCAGTTGCACAATAAGA
The DNA here is from genome assembly GCA_013400555.1 of Jacana jacana. Lineage (NCBI taxonomy): Eukaryota > Metazoa > Chordata > Aves > Charadriiformes > Jacanidae > Jacana > Jacana jacana. Next base: position 42,584 of record VZTM01039651.1, on the reverse strand, counting down.
GGTGAGAAGTAGAAGGAGAACCCAAGAGCTGGATGTAGACCAGAAGATGAAGGTGCTGCAGGGTTCAGAATGTCTTGCAGCAGCTTGGAGTACATTTCCATCCCTACCTCCTGCAGAATCATCGCCAGCACCACAAACAGACCCTGCGCTGATGCAAGTCTTTAGCAAACAAAAAACCATTTACTTTGCCCTTTTGGGATAATTTGCCATGGTTAAATATCTTTTTCAGGGAGCAATAAAAAAAAAAAAAACAAACCCAACATACAGGAAAAGAGAGCGTTGATCCCCCTTTGCCTTGGGTTCTCAAGGATACAGCTGCAGCCACTACTGTCCAAGTCTTTTTACCTCCAACACCCACACAGGCATTTTTGGTATAGAAGCGTCAGAGCTGGCACACAGGGCTGCTGTGAATGGAAACCCTGCTGCTAGGCTTCCTGCTGCCACGGAGATGAATAGAGGAAGAACAATTAGCCAAGACTTCAGTCTAATTTAGATTTATTTTCCTTTTTCGAGGATAGACTGAAAGATGGTACATCATAAAACAAAAGCATTAACTCTAAAGGCTACTCAGAGGAACACTATACTGAAATATCACACCTAACCTGTATTATAAGGACTCCTGATAATAAGCGCTATTGTCTACTGCCTGGTGACCCGAATTATGTTAAATGCAGTACTGAGACATGCCAGAAGACTACAAAACATTGAGGTAAGGACTCTGGACAAAGCAGGCAAGAGGTGAGCAAAGAGAAGACCTCCATCCACTTTGCAAAAACCCACAGTAACTGAAAGGTCATGTCACTTGGCCAGTTCTTTAGAGGAAGACGGAGACTAAAGGAGGAAATCACTTAGGTTTCACAGCTCCAAACCATGAAGACTGCTGACAGCAGTACAGCTTTTATCACCAAACACCTCATCAGGGCCTGGAGGAGGGGATTAAAAAAAAAAAATCAAGCCTGGGGGAGATTAATACCCTCCTGTGCAGACCAGGGGATCACACACTCACCCAGTCCTTGCCACAAAATGCTCTAGCCCCATGTAGAAAAGAACAAGAGCCAGCTCAGGCTCCCCACAGATAATCAGGGCACTTTCTCAGAGAATCCAGCAGCTGAGGCTCAGGAGAGGCTTGAAGGCTGCTGTTTGCCAACCTGCGGCCCTCACCGCTAAGGTTTTATGAAATAGCTCCTCCTTTCCCTTCTGAACCTCTTTCAAAAGACAGAGATGGAGTGATAGCAACGAGCTATGTACAGAAAGACTTACTGGGACCACTGAACACAGAAGTACTGGGCTGCAGAGGTCAGTACTATGGAAGTGCATACCCAGCACGGCTTTTATCCTGCACTGGGGTCTCTGTAACATCCCAAGAAGCCAAACAAGGGCTCTGCCACTTCCAAAGGGGCAGCTGCCCATCTCTCCCAGCTATCTGATGCCATACCTTCCTGTGCCAGCACAAGCACTTGCCCATCTCTACAGACTCTGCCCTGGAGACAAAAAAAATACAGTTCTAAAAGGACTTTTAGAAGGACTAGCTTCCCATGGGATCAGCAGCAAAGCACACAGCTGCAGGAACTCCTCCTGGCCTAATGAAAGCCTCCTGCAGCCACAGAATCATTTTAACTCTCCACTGGGGTGTATTTTCACAAAGATGGGACAAGCAAAACCTTATGCACTCCTCAGAGACCTTCTTTTGACCTTGGCCACCTCCTGGCCTGGGAAGCCTTGCGTGGGCTTTAGTAGATCCCACCCTGATGTGTCCGTGTGTCTCTCCAAACAGAGTGAAGAGAATTTGGCTGTTTATCCCAGCTTTGCAAGTGCTGGAGCTGAGGGCACTGCAATGCTTCATCATGCAACATCACCCAAATCCTTTGGGAATGCCGGAGCTCAGGAAGGAGAATGGTTTTGTTGGTTGGTGTAATTTCTAATTAACTAAAGGGGAAAAGAATTTGGAACACAAACACCTGAGGGCCAGGGGGCTGAAGATGCTGTTTGGGGTTTGTTTGTTTCTTTGTTCGTTTTGTTTTTTAATTTTAAAAGCAAACTACAAGCAACAAAATATAAGCCTTATGGAAACAACCCGTGACTTAAGAACAAGGACATTTTAAAATTGGAAAAATGGCAGCCAGGAATTTTCACCCTTTTAAAGCAAAGCATATTAATTGCACTGCTTCGCAGGTCTGTGGTTTTAGGTAACCTCTTTAATTTTCCATCAGGCACACCAAGAAAGTCCCTGGAACACCAACCCAATTTTAAAGGCAGAAGGAAGAGGGGACAAAGAACAAGGGGAAGAAGTGAATTACTTATTCATAGACAAGGTTGCAAAGACATTCAAAAAACAAAAAGAGGACCTTCTAGAAGCATTATAGAGGATGAAAATACGAAAGATGTTTCTGCCTGAGCAGATGCCAGCAGCGGATTGTATGAAAAAGCAAAAGCAAACAAGGTTTTCTGTCCCCTCAGTCAGGAGATAACATGTCTGCGTTTGCCGGCTGCCTCTGCATAAAGAAAATGAGTAATTCCAAAATGTTAACATTATCACAGGACTAACAGCGTACTGAGCACAGAACAAATTCATGCCTCACTCACCCTGATCTGAGAGATACCACGGGACCATCTGAAAGGGGTTCCGCTGGGCAGAAGTCCTTGAAAGGAGGGCAGTTACATTAAATGTAGGAGGAAAGAAGAAAGGTATGTGACAAACTGATTCAAGACTCCAGGAAGCAAGCCACACAAACAACTGTTGAGTTGTGCAATGACTCAGCAGGAGGGGAAAAAAAAAAATAAGAAAGAAAAAAAAAATAGCAACAAATAGGAAAATCTTTTCCATTAAAAAAAATGACAACCATCAAAAAATAAGTAAAACAAATAGAAAACAGTAGAGTTGCAAGCCTGGAATTCTGCCTGCTGCCATAAGCTCTGCACACAAAGTTGTTTGTCCTAATCAGCCATTCTTTATTACCCTTTGCAGTACACCTGAGTGTGCAGAGGAGCAGGAACCTGAGCTGCTTTAACCCCTGCATCGCTGCTACCTCTGCCCAGGCAGGCTGAAAACATGCTTTTCTTGGCAAGCAACACGATGGGAAGCTAAAGCAAGGGCAAAAGGCAGATAAACCAGCAGAAAGAAAACCTGGCCTGACGAATCCAGCACAAACTCCAAAAGGAGGGGGACAAAGCAAGAGTGTCACACCCCCCCAGCTCCTGGCCTGACAAGCCAAGGGACCACCAGGACAGAAAGATGCCAAGGTATTTCTGCACCTCCTCTGCCTTTCTCCAGAGAAACCAGAAGGAAGTTTAAGCTTGTCATTTGCTGGTAGAACTTTACAGGCCAGCTCTCCCCTGTCTGTTGAGGCTCAACAGCTCTCCTTGAAATGGGAAGATTCAATGTAATTTGTTAAAGACAGATAACGAAGACCAAGCAGATGGATGAGGCAAGTCAAGCTGTGCAGCTTTCACTGCTCAGGTTGAACACATTCTCGCACTCCTCTCCTCTGCAAACCTTTATGCAAATGGCTTTTCAACAACATTTAATCCTCTACCCTCCTCAATTACAGCTGAAGCATAGCTGTCTCTCAGCTCAGAGTCAGCTCCAGGACATGCCACAGGTTCAGGACCACACCACAAAGTTCAGTGAAATTTAAGCAGATGCTTACATGCTCTTGCAAGGCTGGGCTAGGAGAAAAAAAATTAAGAGATCAGGTAACTGTAATTCCTTTCCATCATTCTTCACATGCAAACCCATCACTTGAAAAGTATCATGCCTTATCACTTCCTTCTCTTTTGCCTTCAAAATCACTCCTGGCCAGGTTCCACCAGTATAAATGGTAGCTCTACCACCATTTGCTTATGCATCAGGGTAATAAAAGCCGAGAGGATGCCAATACCTTTGCTATGCAACAGAATTTATCTGCATAACTACACGGGCTAAAGTGGGGAATTACAAAGTCAGAGGGAAGAGGAGAAAAGGCCAGAAAATCTGAATAGGGCACCTGCACAGATAATACTTAAGAGTATTTTCTAAATGCTTTCTTTTGCCATCACAGCACCCTTTTTGGCTAACGCAAGGCATTGTCCATTCCGACTACTGAGAAAATTAAACCCTGCAAGGCAAAGAAAGCTGGGGCTTTATGGCCAGCACATGAAAATACACGCATTTGTATGGCTGAGCGGCTGGCAGTGATGGATCAGGATGGACCCTGGACTGCTGTGACAAAATAAATTACAGTTAAAAACAAGTCCTACAGAGGAGAATCACAACATCTGCGTCGTGCTGGCACCTGTGTCAACATCCACCACTCCCCAGTGCCTGGGGCAGGACTCTGGTAACTCAAGGGGGTGGGAGGGAAAGCTGATAAAGGACAATCCTGATGAAAGTCAGACGCAGCCACTAAATCCACATCTCATCCTGTTGCAAAAGACCAACGGGAATAGAATCAATTTTTGCCCTGAAGTAATTTTTATACTTGAGCCACGTAGCTCTTCACAATTAAGTCAAAATGTTCCCAGTAAAATAGCTATTTTTGTTACTCTTGCTTTAAAAACAAAGTAAATAATGCACAAGAAGACTAAGCACTGGCTGAGCCAGGGAAGCCTGGAATAAAACCCCAGAGTCCTGGCTATCTCCTTCCTTCAACAGCCTCTGCTCCATAAAACCTGACCATGGATAATGCACTTTTTTAACCCCATGCTGACCACCTATTTGCACACAAACACAGAATCAAAGTGTTTCTCCTCACTGGGCCCTCCCCACACAGTGAGGCGTACTGGGGTGAAGAAGTTACTGGGAAGAGGTAATTGGTAGGGCTCGGTCTCGCAGGTAACACAGCATATAGCATGTTAATTAGTGGGTTTTTTCAGTATAAGTAAGGTAACGTTTCACTGCAGATCATATTGCATCACATCAGAAGCTGGAACATTTCACTGCAACCTTTAATTGTCCAGACTCATGCCATCAGTAATAAAATGCCCTCTTGGGAAAATAAATAAATAGACAAATAAAGCCTTAAGTGATTTCACCTCCCAGTGAAAGCACACCGCCTGGTTATTTTTAAGACATTAAAAAGGGCTGCAGGTGCAATGTGTCAGCCTAAAAGGATAGGAGATGAACAGATTTATGGCTTTTTCAGTTTGACAGGAAAAAAAAACAACAAAAAACAAAGTGCAGATCAGCTTTTGAAAGCATTTGTCTCAAGCACCCGAGGGTAGTCTGGAAAATGAAAGCATTTCTCTTAGGTTGGTGCTTGTGCAGAAAGGCAGGGTAATGAAGTGACCAGGTTACAAGCCTTCCCAAAGAAATGAGATATTGTTGAAGCCAATGCACATTAATTTCAGGGGCCAGGAAATAGGCAGTAAACAGTGCTCTTCAAGCTGGCTTTTTTTTTTTTTCCTCTCTCCCCTCTCAGTAATCACAATGGGTTTAGAACTGACACCTGCAAAAGAGACTTTTTAGTGCATAATGAGTAATTCATCAAAAAGAGACGGCGGTGAGAGAACAGGTTAAAAAATAAAAGCGATAAGAATATAGCGAACAAAAGTGTAAGATATAATACAGCTTCCAGGGAGCAGAGCAGCCTGTCAGCAGGACTTCCAAAAGACTCCTGATACAGATTGGGCTTAAAGAGCCAATGGAGTATGCCAGGAAGTTCCTTGCCCCTCACTACTATAATGCTCAGAAAAGAAGGTTCCCCTTGTCCTGCAGCCAGGGAGGACCCCAGTGCATCAAAAATGAGACTGTAACCATTACTAAACCTCCTTAGCAAAGGGGAAATACACACCTAGTGGGAGAGGGGGAATGATGAAGACCTTGAGAGAAAAAAAAAAAAAAAAACAACAGAGAAAAAATAGCACTGAGCTACCTGCTGCAGCACGTTCTCCCGCTGGGACATGGTACTCTCTGACCCCTGGGCTGGTGGCATCCCACAGGGTTACCACTCAGTTATCCCCAGCTCCGTCCGCTCCCATTTCATCCTCAGCTGTACGCTCAGGGGCAGCTCACAGAGGGCAACACTATTCAATGTGACAGCCCAGCCAGCGCTCCATCCCTCCCTCTCTGGGTTTTTCCTTCCTGGAGACAAATGACCTTCCTGAAATGGTTCTGCAAACTTTGTTGGCAAATTATTATTTTTTAAATATTCTTCCCTTGTTTGGCGCAACATTTGTGATGACTACCCAAGTTGTTCTTTATGTCAAACAGAATATAAAAGAACAATCAGCTGTTCTGTTCTTATCTCTGAATACATCACACTAATCAAGTAATTAACAAAATATTTTTACATTTAATATAAGACTTTGCAACGTGGCAAAACTCTTGGCACTTATTTCTGTGAGTTTCACAGGCTACTCACAGTTAACTATGCAAGTCCTTCAAGCAAAATCTAAATAATCTCTAAACTGTCTTAGTGTCCTCTTCCAGTTCGCTGTGCTTTATTTTTCACATAGTAAATCTGTTCGTGGCAATACCATCCAGACCCAACGCTTCCCACTACGGTTTGAAAAACCTACAGGATGGAGCAGAGTTGATTAAAAATAACCATCATCTTCTCTGTTCTTGGATGGAGTTATGTAATTAATACAATTGAACCGACCTAAAAGGAGCTGGGAAAGGGTAATGTTTGGGTCAGGACTGGGAAAGGATGTTTGAGAGACAAGACATGGCATCAGCAGGCATACGGGTACTTATGCAAAGGCAGGTGTAGGTCACCTAGTGAGAGGTTACATCTGCCCACATCCTAACACGCTATGTATTAAACTCCTTGGCTTCCTTTGAATTCCTACTAAACTACCTATGGAAAAACATTTAATCTGATGAACAAAATACACATGCAAAGGTAAAGTCATTTACCTACCTCACCCAGAGCAGGCATATAACAACTAATAAGAAACACTTGCAGCTTTTATTTCACTATTTCCCCTCTTTAAACAGCCCTGGGGATGATGAAAGCGATTTCCAAAACCAGTAGTTCTTGTTTGCTACCTGTGCAGCACACCTGACTGCACTCCCTGCTGATCAGCAGTTCCATACCCTGATAAGTGATAATAAAACACCTTCAAAACCCCAAAATAAAGGCAGTTCGGGAGCGCTGTACTGCAAGAAGTCTCAGTGCTCTGTCTGGAGCTCTCCACACCTGACCCAGTAGCCAAAGGGACTGAACATCAGCCAAGAGCTCATCAACGAAGGACCATAGTTGTGCTGGGAAGGGATGCATCCAGGAGTATTCACCCTGCCCGTACCTTGTAACTCTCTCTCTCATCCCCTGGTGCAGGGGGCCACGCCAGAAGCCCAGCATCACTTCCTTTCAGTAAGGTGACAGGCTCTAAATAAATCTCTCCTCCAGAAACTCACATCTGGTGCATTAACCTGGGGCCCCCTGACTACACTGCAGCTCTGAGTCAGTAGTATTTAGTAACTAAGGCTATTTTCTTCAGCTTTTGGCCTCATTTTAGAGCAATGTGGACTGGAACACTCTATCCTGCAGTTTTACTGCCTACTGTTGTCTCACACAGGTCCCAGTATTTTTAAATGGGCTTGCCCAGACAATAGCATTCTTGAGTATGAAATGTTTGTTGTCTCTTTTAAGCCAAACAGTCAAATAGTAACTGGTTGGGTTTTTTTTCTAACAGGTAACACCAGGGTAAGTTACCAGAGATGTACTGACCTCAAAACTCCCTGCAATGCCACCTCATACATTTTATCTGTAATCGCACAAGCACTTGTTCCCACTTGGTAGCAGTCTGGAGCTCTCTCCGACGGATCCTCCCATTTCTCTGCAGCCAGAAGCCCTGCAAATACTTTTTCCTCAGTGGGCACCAAGAAAACTTTGTATGTGCACAAGAAGAAAAGCCCCAAGAAACGACTCTCTATTCTTCTACGAGCCACTGAGGGTTTGTAAAAAGTTTTCCCTCTGCAGAGGCATGTTTTGCTTCAAAAACAGGCCAGGTACTAATTAAAATGCCTGTGTGGGCATCACCTTGAGTTCAGCAGCATTTTTACATCTCAATGGGTATTTGTTACTGAGTCCATATCCTGTGTCAATAGAATGCTTGCTGTAATTAGGCAGGAAAATCTCATTTGCAAAGTCCACTGCACCAGTGAGACCAAGCCCTCTGCCCTTTGCTGCTGTGGAGTTTGAGAAACATATTCCATGTTCTGAAGTCAAAGCAAAAACTTCACATGATATACAAAAATAATTTAAATCTCTATTTATGCATGTTGCTGTCCCTTTCCTTGTAGGAGACAAAGAACCACTCCACAGGGCGGAGTGTGTTATTTGAGTGCCTCCTCCAGCATCTGAATCCCCACCGTTACCCAGTGAGAAGGGAATACAAAAAGTCTTGTGGCCAAGTTCAGCTTTTCCCTTGGCATATCGTAGCAGCATTTCTGAGCTTCGCATCTGAGAAACCAGTTCTCAGGGGGCTACCTAAGAACTGTTCTCTCCTGAAATTCACAGCAAAGATCAGCATTTTAACACCCAATGACTCTGCTGACCCTGCAAATCCTACAGCTCCTGTCAGAGGGACAGCCTGAACAGCAGCAAAACCCCTCCCATTTGCTAACCTCGAACGGTGGAAAATATAGAGCCATGAATAAGTAGCCTCAGGGTTTATGAGTGAGTTTTGTGACTTTAAAATATCTCGAAGTTGCATTTTAAATTAGCAAAGAGGCAATTCTGAACTTAAAATGCAATAAAAGAGATTGGAAAAGGTCAGCATAAACAGGCATAATGCAGAATATAACATTGTGTTCAGAGTCTGGCCGCATCTGGAATTATTTGTGAGTAGCTGTTCCTGACAAGTTCCATGTGTGGTCAAGCCCCTGAAAGTGAGAATACATTCAAACCATAAGACTTTTGCTGGAGAACAGGGTTTTGCATGATTCGGGTGTCTCAAATGTTTGTTCACATACGTGGAAGAGTGGAGAAAAGAGGAGGTATTACTCCTACAAGTAACCAGTGCTACACACAGGCCAAAAAGCACTATCGACAGCAAGGAAACTACTTCTGCTCAAGAATGGGAAAGACACCACTGGGAAATGAGGGGAAACTAATTACAAATCAGAGGTGTGCCTTGAACAGAAGGAGCTGTAGGCTATGGAGGTACACATGGAGACTGGGGGAGATTTCCAGAGCTGTGAACATCTCAACAACGCTAAAGGCAGTGGGTGAAGCAAGCCGAGCAGCACAGCACTGCTTCAAAATTAGCGTTGTGGTGTTTTTCAAACAATGCACACTTCTCCCCAATTCCTAGACTGTGAGGTATGGCATTATAAGAAAAATAAATAAATAACCTATTTATTCAGCCTTCACCCTATTAAGCTGAAGCAGGCAAAGAAAGAAAAGACAAGGAGGGAAGTACCACCTGCTTCAGGACAACACTACACACCATCCTTAACTGGGAGAAAAAGGGAAGAAATTGGGATGTCTAACATTGCTTTTTTCCCACAGAACTCACTTTGTGGTGCCATAAGCTGTCACAGCAGTTTTTCCAGTTGCATAATTATCTCCCTATGAAACTCATTTCCCTCTTCAGAGTATGGCAGGGCGGAGGAGGGAGATCTTCGTCTTTTCTTTCCAATAATGAACCCCCAGGCTGGCAGCCTCAGCATCTCTTCTCCGCTTCTTAAAAATCCCACTAGCTCCAAGGTTACAGATTGAAGTTCAGCTACTCCTTCATCCCAGCAACCAAATCTACAACACCTTATACAAAAAAAACCAAACAAACAACCCATCGCTTTGCCAGTGCAGGTCCCGTACCAAAGCAAGAGCTCCACCGCTCTCACAGCTTCCCATGAGGATTTAAGTATCAGATATGGGAGCGATCAGAGGCTTGCTAATCCCATTATGTCACTCCTGTAAAAAGCTATGAGCAACCGTGACAGTATTAAATTAGTTTGTAGACAGAAAAAAACCAAAAAAAATAGTCAACACAACTTTAGTTAACCTTCTGGACATGAATTTAATGGCTCTCTGCAACCACAAATGCTGGGATTTAAGAACAACCATCTTCTGAAGTTGATAGCTTGCACTGGCCTTCTTTCCCTCCATCACGAACAGGGAATGGATATTTTCCACTCAATGAAAATCTAAGTATTTTCATGCATGCCCATAAGCAGCTCCCTCGGTAGTGTAAGAAGGTGGGAAAGTTCCCATTTAAAGGGAAGTTGTCAACACTGCGCATCAGATGAAAGTCTATACAATTAAGAAATCATCTCAATTTCCTATTCTAGTTTTATGTTTTGCAACCCGTGCCTTGGTTCTGTTTAGAAAAGTACTCCATCTAGTCTGTCTTCCTTTCCACATTCCACGAGACCAATTTTACTGCAAAAAACTCTTCAGATCTGCTCCTACACCCAACTTTGGACATTCCCCCAGATTAACACTACCCAGAGCTGGTTTCAAGGTAGCTTTTTCTTATGCAAAAGCATATTATAGGTTATAATCTTCAAGACCTGTGATGGCTTCCTGGCATAATTTTCAAAGGAGAACTCCTAACTTTCCAGGACACGAACAAATGCGTTGGGCCATGTGCCTGAGGTGAAAACTCACTCTTATTTCCAGTGGAGTTTGACGTGTGAGGTGAAATGAAGTTCCAACCTTACCATTACATCACTAAAGAAAAACATGAAATTACTGTGTCAGGGCCCCTCATCCCATCACTCCAAACTATGAGACTTGCTCAGAAACCACGAAAACAAACAAACAAACAAAAGCAATAAGTAGTTAAGTGCTCTATTTACCTTTTGACTCTTGGTTTCGTGGTATATATTAGATATGGTTCTCAAAGTTTTTCTCTTCTTTAAGAAGTAAATAGATTTGCACACAGTCACTGTTGGCATATGCACTTCAAATAGTTGGATATTTGATGCAAATATTTTTTTGTAAGAGTATGACACTGCTAACAGAATTCAGCACACTGACAGCACTAAATGAGCTATGAGGAGGTATCATATATGTTTACACATTACATTGCTCTAACACACTAAGTAAGCTATTCCATTAAAGAATCAGTAAGAGACAGCATAGAGAGAACAGCGGATCCAAAAGGCTTGGAAATTCTGTGTTTAGATTTCAGAAAACAAGTTGGTGTAATGTCTTGTTACATTTTACTTTTTAAAAAGACAAAACCTTCTGAAATACACAACCAAAGAAATGTGGCCAGAAATTAAAGCATGTTTGCGTGGTTAAAGCACTCCTTAAGGGCTGAAATCTCATCTGCTGCATTCCAACCCTGAACACGGTTTGGAGCATTAATTTATTAACCCCGGGGAAAAAATGTTGAGAAATCCCTGGCTATTCAATAGCTCTGCAAATAGGAAAATCGCTGTATAATAGATAATGAAATGAAAAAACCACACATTGCTGAAGTTCATTAGTGTGTCACAATTGTTTTACAACAACAAGCAGCACCCAGAGCCTAGGATCAAGCGGAAAGTGTTAACACAACTGTCCTTTCTAAGAGTGGTTAAATCCCACCGGGACATCCCACTGCATTAAATTCATCAGCCAAGAGACAGCTAACCATTCCCCCACCCTGGCCTGCGTATCAGCTCCATGTCCAACAAAGCCCTCATCCTATTTCAGCAGCAGCAACAGAATGCTTGTGATCACCCAGCTAAAATTGCCCCCAGCTTGATCTGTCAGGAACTGAAAAACAAAGAGCTGCGTTAAACTCTTTGGTGTTAATATAACAAGGGCTTTCCAGGTTTTTGTGTTAAGAAGAACGTCAGGTTAAAAGCCATTTCCTCAAGTTTGTTGAACCAGAGATTTCAGACCTCTGAGGAGCCTAAAAATGAACCCAGAGAAATTGTAAATACATAACGTGCAGTGATGCACCATCATCTTCTGGATGCTTCAGAAGTGTATTCAGCCATGGGACTTACTGCATAGGAATGCAAGGCTGGGCAAGCCTTTATAAATTAAATTAAAGTGGAGGCCACGGCGATCATCCAACACACACAGTTCTTGGCCCAGGAAGCCGGATGGAGGTCACACTTGGCTCTGCCCAACATCATGCTGCTAATTACAACCACCTCCCTCCTGTAACTGAGGGTGGCCTTTGCCACCACAGGGTATCCCCAACCAGGCACTGTTGCCATCAGCTCTGAAAGGAAACAGTAGCAGATCTTTTACAAAAGTGTGGTGCTTTCACTGCTGCTTTACAGAAAGAAGAACACCAGATTGGATTGAGGGTTGCATAAGGGAAGGCCACAGACAGCAAAAAAAAAAAAAAAAAAGTTATAGTGTCAGCTCTGAAGCATCTCCAAAAGTGCTGGAATAAATTCCACATTTGCGCTTTTAGATGGAATGATCACAAGACATAGAATGGTTTGGGTTGGAAGGAACCTTTAAGATCATCCAATGCCACCCCCTGCCCTGGGCAGGGACACCTCACACCACTCCACCCCTCCAACCTGGCCTTGAACCCCTCCAGGGATGGGGACAAGAGAAGGCAGAATGTAAATGGTGCTTCAAAGCCCAAGGTCCCAAGTTCTAATTCCTCCCCCTTTTCCTCCCACCATCCCCACCTCCTCAAATCATACTCCCTTCCTGCCATTAGACCTGAGCAAAGCCACAGGCAGCAGTGTGAAATGCACATAAGTGCTGAAGTTTATATTTTAATTTGCTTTCCGGATACACACTTCAAACATGTCTGCAAGCTCCTGCCCAGAACCAGTCCACAGACAGCTCCTTCAACAAATAAATAAGAACAAGAAACAGTTAAATAATAACAGCATATTTCTATGCTAAAAAACTGAATGAAACTACTGCTTCCTCCAGCCCTTCCCAACGCATCCTCATAGGAGTTCCATAATGCAGTAAATTCAAAGGAACAAAAGTTGTACATCTGCCCTTTTCTCTTTCTTCATGAGTACATGTTGAAATCCACCTGAATAGGCACCTGGTCCTTAACCTCATGATTGGAAAGCTCAGATCCCACCCCAACTCTATTCCTTTCTTTCCACCCACACGTTTTTTCCCTTTCTCCTGGCTGATGACTGAATAGAAGCTGGGAATGCCATTCCTTTTTATGGCAACAGGACCATTGGTGAAAAGCTGGGGATTTACTTTCCTCTGTTGACCACTGTCAGGAGGAGAGCATCAAAAACATTACATTCTGGTCCCTGATACCATGCCTGAAGCTTTCAGAAAGTGTCAAACAACGAGAAGAAACATGGTTCAAAGAAGTATTAAACCAAAAAACTTGTTAAAAGGGGTGAAACAATTTGTATTCTTGCTATAATTACAGCAGATATGTCACAGTATATTTGATATTCTGGTTGTTGCAAGAAGAACTGAGGGGTGCAAAGAATGCGCTCATTAATGCTATGACAAAATTGCCCCCTCCTTCCACAAGCGAAAAGGCAGGGATTTTCCCCCAGTTAGTGTCAGGGGGGCTGGAGGGAGCCCGGGAGAACCGGGGAAGGGGAGGCTGGACAGCACAGAGATGTGGGAAGCAAAGGTGGTTCAAGCAGGTCCCAGAAAGCTCTCACAGAGGGAACATCACGACATGCCAAATCTCCCAGAACCAGTTACGTGTAACACAAATCACCAGGGACTGGCTAAGGAGATGGTATCTGTCCCACGTAACCGACACCTGGCTGGCCCTTGCAATGACTGCTCTTTCATAGGCTCAGAGTTGCTGTTTTCTGTCCCTCTCCCCCTCCAGCCAAAGCAAGGATTCCACAACCCAAACCTTAGAGGTATGGCCCAGAAAATGGACTGGATATTTTTTTGGCCCTGAGGAAAACATTCATCAACCCAGTTCATTCTGTCTAGAGTTACTTCTACATCGGTAATCAGAAGACGCCCTGGACTCAGCAGCAGCCAATAGCATAAAGTTTAAAATACTTCTATAATCCTATTAAATGCAAGTCTTGCTTTTAAGAAACAACGCAAATATTTCTCTCTACGCAGAAGAGCAGGACACTGACGTGACACAGATAATGAGGTCTACCCTTTGGAGAGCCAACCACAATAAGCTAATGCAAAGTTCTGCCACGCTCTGGATTGTCTGCACAAGCCGCCAGAACATGAGGACTGTCACTGCCAGATCTAAAGCAGATTTAATCTGCAGGTTTCCCTGAAATATAAGACCCGTTTGGTAGAAAAACTGCATAGGTTGTATCAAATCACTGCTAAGCTTTGTTGTTCTTTAGCCACCGACCTGGTACCGCACAGGCTGACATTGCCAGCTACTCACAAATGTCAGTTTTCACTGGGGGTGAGTGCCACCCATTCCTAAAGGAATTCACACCAAACCCAAATCCTATGGTGCTCCTGTTCACAAAAATCCTCTGTGTATACATGGGTGCCAATATACTGCCAATACCCAATATATTGTGCTTTTTCTGCCACAAAGGACCTTGGGGAGCACAAGGGCACCAGCATTAGTACGCTCTACAAGTTTTATTTTTAAATTCAATTTCATTTCTAAGTAAAGGGAACCAAAATTACCTAATTAGCTTCCTCTTAGTACCAGAGTCACTAGACAGTACAAACTATGAGAAGATACGCAGCCTCCCTAAAACAAACTACTTCAAGCAAGAAAGGAAACACAGAGAATTTCAGAGAGATTTTACAGTGCCAGAGCTATTCTCCTTCAGTTTCTGGTAGTGAAAGCTGAAGGGGGTGGAGTTGGCATAAATTATCGAGACTTTGTTGATAATGTATTATGCAGTGAAATAAGAACCCATGTCTCCAGCTTCCGGCGGCTGTGTCCATAAATAGCTTGTAGTTTGGTAGAAACAGCCTTCATCTCTAAACCAGGTAGGTGGGAAGAGCGTGCCCAAGATGGCAAGTTTTAAATTAATTACTTACTGGTCCCCCAACTCCCTCCTTTTTTTTTTCCACGGGTAAATATTGATGCACTCAGCACTGAAGTAGAAAATCCCAAATTGAACTGCAACAGCAATAGGCTTATTTCGTATCAGCCACAGTCCAAATCCAACCCTTAGGTGAAGGAGACGATTTGCCATGAAGATAAGCAGCGCCGTCTCATTCCACAAGAATTTCAACTACACAATAACCTGACCCTCCAGAACTATCGCTCCGAAACCTACACCATATTGACAGTACTTAGTTATTCATTAAAAAGGAAAAAAAATACACTCAGCACAGAAGCCTGTGGCTATTGCTGCTTTCACACAGCCAAAGTTCAGGGTATGCTACGGACAGGATATATTACATTTTTCATTTAAAAAAAAAAAAAAAAAAAAGCAAGTTTCAGTCATGCTAATAATCACATTCCACATGCTATACCCCAAAATGCCTCAAGGACTGCTGTCACAGGAAGAACGGGATACAAAATTCTACTTTGTCTGCTTTCTACATGCTGGTGTAACCTATACAGTGCATTCTTATTGAAGGAGGTAATTAACCTTTCTCCATACAAATACTCAGCCACTTAAGATACACGGCCATATACACATATGCTTAAAAATACAGTAAAAATTAAAGTGCAGTTGCATTTCCTAAGTGAGGATGACACGCTTGCCTTTTCAAATCATGCTCTACATTTTCATTAGACATTACAGGCTACAACCAATTGCGAAACAATTACATTCCTGGGAGATAGGGTATGGTTTTAATACTCCATTTATATGAAAAGAGGGTTATTTTTTTTTACCTTTTTTAAAGAAAAAAGGAGGAAAGCATCTCGAAGGAGCATTTATCTGCGGATGATTAATTGATAGCACTGACCTTTCCGATTCATCGAGATTGCTTCCAGTCCCTCGCATTCCCGCAGTGAAAGCTGCCTTGTAGATGCTGGGGAAGGCGGCGGCAGCTCCAGTCCCTCCCTCCATGTCGCACACACTGTCACACACTCGCAGTGTCACACACGCACACGGTTACACGCTCACACGCTCGCCGGGAGGAGACAAGGAGAAAGGGCTGAGGTTGTGGTGTCGTCTCCCACCCCGGCCTTCTCCGGGCTCTCCCACCCGCTCCTCTTTCTGGCACATGGGCTGTGCCCGGATGGCTGCAGCACTGGACTTAGCCCCCCCGCCTCCTCCTTCAAGAAAAAAAGACAAGAAAGAGTAGGTATCTATAAATGAAAAGCACGGACCAGACTACGATTCTGGGTTCCCGTTCCGCCTTCCCTCAATAGCACTGATTCATGCTTCCCCCGGGCTCTTGGAGGCATTTCAGCCGTAACCCTTTCCCGGCTGGAGAAGGAGGCGGCGGCGGCGGCAGCGGGAGGAAGAGGAATTCCTTTGTCCTCTGCACCTCCCACCCTGGCCCCAGGAGCCAAGAGGGGATGGTTTTACCCCAAAATAAAACTTCAGTTACTTTGATGCGAGTAAGAGCCAAAAGAGCAGGAGGCTATTCCCAGTTCTGCTGACTCTGTAACCTTGGCTATATCACATGAATGTATTTGCTTCCTCTTGTTTTAAAACAGGACAATATTTACTGGGTTCCCAGAGGAGACTTGTAAGGCTTAATTTATTCCTGTGTTTATGCAGCCAGTTTTAAAAGAAGCTGTGTAAAAACTGGTATTGCATTTCATAGCTTATACATTAAACCAGACAAAGGAAACAAGCTATTAGCCAGCTTTCAAATCCTATTAAAAGACTGAAATCTTTCATCGGACCACCATTGCAGCCGTGGAGATGATTAGATATCCGTAAGAGGCAGTGAGGTCTAGCAAATAGAGGAGAGCAGAGATGATGGATGCCTGCCTTTCAGTCCTGACTTTGCCATTAGCTGCTGCCTGACCTTCATCAAGTCATTTTAATCTTTCTGTATTGGTACAAAAGGCAAAGCTATTCTCACCTCTGGAGAACAGCTCACAGGTTTTGTACTATTTTATTATTATTATTGCTGCTACAGTTTGCTGAGGCTCTAGCACAAACAAGCGTAATCTGTAGCTAACAATTGTAGATACAGCCTGTGGAAACTCACCATATCATCACAAGGTACAGAATTTTGCACACAGTTCCTTTAAAATCAGTAGGATTGCTGAGGATGTTCTTGGGGAAGCGAAAATTTCAGGTGTGAGAAATGCTGTATGCTCTTTGGACTCAGTGTATCTTTGGTATCAGTGAGATTCTAAAGATTTAGTAAATAAAAAACACTATAATTTTGGCCTAAAATTCAACAGAAGAGACTGCACAATCCCAATCTATACAAAACAGTAGGAACAACTCTCATTTTTACTTTTTAAGTTTTAAATGGTTGTATGAATGCTGTTTGCTAAATGCTGTAGAACTGACAATAGCCTCGTTAATTGGAGCTAATGCATAAGGACACAGCTAGGCCAGCCTTTCTTCTGCAGCCACAGGAGAAGGGGAAGCTGCAAAGCTTGGCAAAGCCTGAGCACGGTCAGACGGGTTAGACCCGTTCTGTGCCTAGAAAGCCTAATGATTGTTTCTAAATCCCTTTATCCCAATGCTAATTTTTCTTTGTTTCACTAAAGCAGACCTGCAGGAACAAGAAATGCCAAAGATAGAACTGAATGGAAAACAACAAGCTCATTTAGGAAAAAAAATAACCTATCCTGACTTTGCATCTGTAGCTGTTGGACTTCAGCAACAACCCCAACTCTTCCTTCCTCCACCACAGACCAGAGTACACTGGTCTCGGGGACTACATCCCTCAACACCCAAGTTTGACATCTGACAGGAGTGGATAAAGTCAACAAGATTCAAACTTCGTTACAGGAGAAAACAGAAGAGAAGAAGGGTTTGCACAAGGTGATGAAGCCAGGAAACAGACCTCCATAGCACTGATGCTATGGGAACACAGGGTGAGAAAGCCTGTGTAGATTCTACACACACACCCCCAGCAGTACCACAGTAAGACACTGACCTGCACCCTAAGGAACCACAGAGGAGAACTCAAAGTGAAGCTCAAACCCACCTCCATAGTTGCTACTCCAGCCAGTGTTCAATCAAGCTGAAGCAATCAGTGTTCAATCCACTAAATAAACCAGGAACAAACAAAGCAAAACCAAAGCTGTCACTTTCAAAAGTGATAAAGCAGACAAACTCAACAGTTACTGTCCACATGGCATCTGCTGTGGCTTAAGGTCGATTATTGGGCTTAACAGGGGTGCAATTCAAGCAAAGGTGTTTACTGTCCAGCTCCAGGAGACTCTCGCCAACTGACTGAAACAGATTAGTATTACAGAGAAGATCTAGTCAGTAGTGCACAGAAGGTTGAGCACATCCACTGCTGACAGCACCCAGGCGTGGGGCACAGCGGATTATACCTGCTGCTGCTTTTCATGGCTACTATCACTGCCAAGCCATGCGAGGAGATACCATCTCCAGCTCCTCATCTTTCACTGGCTCCATCAGATACTACCCGCTGTCTCGCACTTCAGCTGGGAATTCACCAACACCAGAGACCCTTTCTTGCTTTGTATTTATATATTTTTCACTACTGTACAGCCTTTATTCAATATGAGGGCCCTGGGTTCTGTAAATAAACAATAAGTATTTTGTTTCACAGCTAACAAGAATTCACCAGTTATTAAGAAAGCATGCTGTCCACACGGGCATTTTAAAAAGGTCTTTAAGATGTCTCTAAGACGACCAGGCTCCAAATTGTGCTACGGTTTGATGTAACCTAATGCAGCTTCCCTTGCACATGAGCTTGATTGTTTCTGCTGGAGACAAGTTTTGACAGTAACGGGTAATTTTCCTAATGTAGACAAGATCTGGTCTCCAGTCAGCTACATTTTATCCTTATTTAGGGCTTAAATTATCATCATAATAGCAAAACAAATTAAAATTTTGACCCAAATTGTGATGTGGTGGATGGTTTTCTTTTTTTAATTTTAACAAGAACAGAGCAGAATGGTATCACTAACTGCAAGCTCCAATTTGCTGTTAAATTAGCAATGAGCTTGGAAACATTCTATGTCTTAATCCTTGGGGTAACAGAAGGTAGCGCAGAATCAAATTTAAGAATTTGATTCTTAAATCAAAAACTCCTCCAGTTTTGGAAGGCTTCTTTATGACACAGTTGCACTCATGACCAACTTCCTAACTTCCAGGTTGATGAAGCTCACGAGAACAATAATTAGATTTATGTAATGATTCGGCTTTACTACCTGAGCAAAGTTTGGGAAACTGCAACAAGGACCTCTCTGAGACAGTTCTCTCCTCACAAACTTCTGTCAACCGCTTAAAGAATAAGATTAACCAACTTGAATACCACTTGTTGCCTCTGCCAAGGCTTTCATTCCTCCTTTGATAGTTTCCCTCGGTTTAAACACTGATCCACTTTAAAAAAAGATAAAAATCCCGAATGGGAGCAGATTTTAAGTATAACCTCTTTGATGGCTTGAGGTTATCGAGGCAAAGAAAGAGCAAGGATGCTGCAAGACGGCTTCCTCCCCAGCTCTTAACATAATTTTTCATTAAATTTAAAATGGATTGCAATTAATAATGTATGCATGACAAGATAATGTAGGACTGCTTATGATTCCAAAAGCAAATGAATTTAATGGGAAAATATTTCAATGTTGAGATATATATATTTTTGAATAAAGGACCTGAAGCAACGCCAACCTCATACCATGTATTACAACCACAGTTTCAGCTAGAGCATTGCTCGCCACACGCCGATGCGAGTTCACGGAATGGGAAGAACAACTGGACAGACGGAACTAAGAAACTAATATGTTTAAAAGAAAAATCTTGCTGCTAGCCCAAGATGGGAACTATTTCATTGCTAATTGATGACACAGGTCACAAACTGCTCTCTAGTATAGCACGTAACAGGACATTTGCCTTCCCTGAGCCACAGAGTGCAGTCATTCCTCTCATGGTATATGAAGAACAGGGGCTTTTTTACACCAGAAGGACTCGGTGAATCGCTGCACAAGAAAGAGAAAACCCATGCTGCAATTTCTGCCTGACGAAACATACATAAAAGCCTTGCAACCCCTCCCCACATCAGACGCACCTTTTGTACGGCTGAAGTTAAATGAATTTCTGAAAGGCTGGTTTAAGACAGGAGAAGTGGTGAGCAGGCAGCAGCAGACACCGTCCAGCCCCCATCCAAGAGGAGTCTGCATTCCTGCACATTCTCCCATACAACAACTGTGCTCAAGGCTCTATTTCAAATACAAGGCTCTAGCCACAACGGCACACCTCCACAATTAATCATCTTCAAAGGCCATTTACACAACTATATATTACTGCATTGCCTTGACAGTTATTGCCGTGCTGCATTCCTTGGTACAGACCTTGGTTTTTTGATGACCAACTGATCTACTGCAGATATATTACCGATTTCTCTAGAAATGAACTGCAGAGTATGTGGTATCAGGGAAAGGAGAAGAAGAGAAACAGTTTAGGATCTCCATAAAAACCCCATCCCTGCGAATTCCTTCGATCAAGACTGGAAGAGGGTGATTGAGTCGTAGAGGAAAACCTTCTCTCACACTGGATACAGCACATGGAACATCCTCAGCTCCTAAAATTTATATTTTTTTAAATGGGTCAAATACACTTTTTGTTACAACAAAGGCTATTAAAGCAACCCTTCTCTGCACAGCCTTCGCTAGAGATACCAGGCACACACACAGGACAGTGTTCCAACCACCTCTTGCTCCTCAGGCTGAGCCATCGGTCACAGGTGCTGGACCTGTGCATGGACCAACAGCACCTGCACAGCACCACAGTTTTTGACACTTCTACACAACACTAACACAATAAAGACTGGCACAACCACAGTCAAACCCACACTGGAAAGGTTTAAATCATTTATCTGAATTTTGTACTATAAAGACTTCAAAAGTGTCAAACTATGATAGGATGCTTACACTTCAGTTTGACTAGAAGCAACACATGAAAAGGAAGCCAAGGAGCACGTATCTAGATCTAAAATGTATTTAACTCATGAATCAATCTTCACTGGTGGAAACCCTGCCAGGAGCAGAAGAAAAAGGTACTCCCTGCACTGTCCTGTTAGCGGAACCTTCTTCTGTAGTGAAGAGGAACCAGCCTCAAGAAGATGACACTGAACTAGCTTCTTTCAGCATTCCCACACAGCTTTTCTCCTGCCGCCAGACCGTCCGAGCAAGCTGCTGCTCCTGACAAGCCTATGCTTGCAGAGATGCTTTGCCTTGTGTGTCCAAGGTGTGTCTGCTCAATCCACCTGCTTGTCCTCAGTACTGCCAACACCTCAGCCCCAGCTCTCCAGGGAAGAAGGAGTACAGCAGGGGAGGGAGCATGTTCTTGAAATGTATTCCCTTCAAACATGTCCTGGACACAGAAAACAGAACTCTGCATTGCAAAAGGAACAGTGAGCTCTGTTAAATATTTACATCTTCAGAAGTTCGCTATGTAGAAATAGATCAGCAGCCTCACAGCTGCTCCAGAGTATTTCATGCTCTGGACTTGTTTGGCATTTTTGGATCAGGACTTGAAAACCTGTTTCTCTCAAGCCTAGAAAAAAAATAAATCAAGATAAGTTACTAGGACAAGAAAAAGTTCTGAGGGGTGAGAAACAGAGGGTTGAGAGAGGAAAGCAAGCACAGTCATTACCACACACAAGTTTTGGGTTTCTCCAGACTTGGAGAAAAAAGAAACAGGTTCAGCAGCAGGGACAGGCTCAGAGAACAGAGATGGTGCTCAGGCATCTCTCTGACACTACTGTGAAGAACTCTGCCACCTTTAAAACTCACAGGGAAGAACAAAACACTGTCTTTTCATTAAACTTTCACGATGCAACCAGACTACTGGACTGGCACAGCCTGTGAAGGAAAGACATGTTTTGAGACCTTCTGTGGTGGAAGATGGCCAAGTCTGGAATCAAAAGGTTTGAGTAATAGGGGAACGGATCAAATGGCAATCGGCACAGGCACTTTTCACTGCAACTAGGTCAAAGTCCTCCAAGATAACAGCTTCCTGGTCCCTGAAGGACTGCACTTAAGGGAGCAACTTTTTCTCCAGTGTAAGAGGTTAGCAGTAGAACATCCTGAAAACGAGCTGAGCATTATCCTCTCTACCCAGAAGATACTGTGCAGCAGCTGAAAAATTTCAAATGCTTCCCGTCTCATTTCTGAGCATCATTCCACATTTCCTCAAGCCCCTTTTCAACCAGCTGCTCTTCACATACATGATGATCCTCTCTCTTGTTCATGAGTTGAGAAATGAATGTCAAGTGTTAGCACTGTTGGTAGCCCAGGCCATCAGACCAGTTCACCTCAAGGCTGTATAAAGATATCTCGTGGGGTAGTGCAGTCCATCCTCTGCAGCAGGAGAGGTCCAACTCCATGCTTGCACACCAGCAGGCTTACCACCACAGAGAGGTGGGAATGCCACCTATCATGTAGCAGTCATGCACCCAGTATCTAAATACACAGTCATGCCAAGGACTCCAGGTCTCCATTTTTCCCAGACACAAAGCTAGCAATGTGTTGCTGTTTCTTATATTAAAAAAAAAAATCAGTCTCTTTTCAAGCAAGTCTTGCAATTCTTAAACTTATGGAGAAGGATTAGAGAAAGTTGAGGAGTTCCATTTGGTTTTTAGTTTTAACATCTTCCTGCTGACCTAAAGTCAACACTTTACACCAACAGCATTTATGGGCAAATTATATGCTAACAACATCCAGCCAAAGTTAAATCAGTATCTAGTGCTCTTAATGCAAGCTTTTTTCCCTGGACACCAGAACCTCACCAAGAATGCTTGAAAAAGTACAATATTTGATCTGGGGACATCAGCTGGGGTTATGAAGGGCTGGCAAAGCAAGGTGCTGTGGGTGTGAGAAATGAGCCTGGCTGTGAGAGGAAGAGAAGATAGGACTCAGCTGAAAGTCTCACACAAAAGCCAGTACTGCACTGCAGGGTGAGAGAGGAAACACTTCAGTATCACCAGTATTAAGCCTGTATTTAAAGGTCATGGGTTAACCAGCATCACGCAGGTCATCTCGGATGAGCCTTTATACAGGCTTTCCCCAACTGCTTAAAGCTAATAGGGTCTTTGGCAGGTAAAAAATTGAAAGCAGTGAAGGAGCCATGCCAGAAGCTCAAGGAGGACTCAGCTAGGATGCCTGCTGATATCTAGGATGTCACTAATCACAGCCTTGGAAAGGGCTAGAGATGCAAAGAAAAGCCAAGCAGCTACAAAAAGTGGTGGGAAAACCCAGCAGCATAAAAAGGAATGTTCACAATCGACTGGAAGAGGCTCTGCTTTGCTCCCAGCCCCAGCAGCACTCAATTACATGCACACAGAATCAGCTGAAACACTCCAAACAAACAAGGTGTGGTACCAGCTGTGAACGCACAGGATGGATAAACAAGGGCTGAGGCCACTCTTCCGCCTGTTCTCTGCAGAAGGTGCCTGCTCAACAGAAAGGGCACAAATAAACAAACAACATGAAAGAAACAGGATACACAATCTTTCCAAAGAAGGCTGAAACCTCTTATTGCGGGATTGCCTCTTATCTTTGCCTGCAGGGAGATAATTTGATCAGTCCTACTTCTGTATCTGCAACTTCTATGTTCCCACATTATAAACACATGAATATTCTGTTTTGTGATATTCGTGGAAACCCGTCATTCGATAGCTTTCATTAACTGCATCCATTCTGCATCTAGGAAGACAACATCAGTGCAATCCAGGTGACATAGAAACTTTTTGCTGTTGCTGGGGTTGATTTGGTTTTAAACACTGGAGAAGCAGAAAACACACAGAAACAGATCTTACACCCATTGCACAAGGCAAACACTGCAAAGGCAGAAATGCTGCTCCCACTCCCACCCCAGGAGAGCTGCTCATTACCCAGACTGATGTTCACAGGTGAGGATTGATTGTGGCTACTATTGATAGAACACATTAACAAAACACAGTGATTATATATGTATATATGCAAAGATTTCTTACAGTAATTTCTTCATTAAATATCACTGGGTTTGTTAAAAACTGGACAGAAATGCTTTTTGTCTGAAAACACATTCTGTATTTTCAAGGTACAGCTTCTAGGATTTTTCTTTAAAAAAGCTGTTAACAGAGCACAGCTAAATGAGAATGAAATGGCTATTTTGAACATTAAGAAGAGATTACACCTTTTTTCTTTTTTCTCAAACAGAAAGGAAAAGATGAAAGACAACTCTAATTTTCTTTCATTACAATCCATTGATGCACTGACTTTTGTTAATTGCTTTCCTTATGGGTATAATCCAAATGCTTAAAACTATAATAAACTTATGAAGCACCACAAGAAAAATAAAATATGATTAGGAAAGAGCTTGGGGAATCTTTTAGGAAATTTTTCATTAGTTTTTGCAAGAACAACATCCAAGGAGCTAGGGTTCAGGTTTCAGCAAGAAAACATAAAATCACCATGGCTGGGGAAAAGGACGCACAGAAAAAGGTATTACCACTCTGTTTCCCAGCATCCACACCACCTAACATGAGGGGGTACTGGTTTGGTGGGAAAGAGAATATTAGCAGCCATTAAACATATGCTAGAAAAATGAGCTGTGAGATATATGAAAAATTTCCCTGGAAATAAAAGTGGGTCTTGAAAGTACTTCAGCTGATATTTATCCTAGAGTTGGCAGAGTTCTCTTAAACAGACCTCCGGTATTCCAGCACCTGTTTCATGGACACGAGTGCTCAACATCTACAAAACTCCAGGAGTACTACAAATGTCAAATTTAGGTGATGAGACGACGACAGAGAAGATTCTAGGGCTTGAAGTTTGATTATTATCATCATTAAAGATCACTTAAAACCAAAAACAAATAAAAAAAGTTTTTCAGTGACAGTTAGTTCCAACAGCAACTGGAAGCCCCAGCTCAAATTCCGTAGTGCCAGTAGAAACATTCACAAAACAGATGAGTTTGCCCAGAAAAACCAGAGGACAAACAAAGGAACAGGGCATTAAATGACTCATCTGAGCACACACAACAGAATAGTGTGGGATTATAGGCCAGGTCTACCAAGTCCCAGTTCTGGGTCCCCATCCCTACAGTCCATGCTGATTCACCAGTGCAGACTTCTCTCTCTCAATGAAGCAGCAAGAAAAACAATAATCATCACGTGGGGCCAGAAAGGAAAGCAGACAGCAAACTCCTGCGCATTTTGTTAAGCCAAAATAAGCCCTTCACACTCACCTCTAAAAACTAACATAACCACACAAGTAACAAGTACATTTTTTCACAGACATGCTCCTTCTGTCTTAGTCTACGACAGGTTAATGCCATGGCCATGTAAAACCAGTTGTGTTCCCAAGGGAATGCAATGGGCACCAAGACTTTTGAGTCACTCATGGCTATTTGTCTGATGACAGAGGTGAACATTCAGACACGACACCCCTGATTTCTTTCAAGGAGGGACAAGCTGCCACTTTTAAGTCTC
The DNA here is from genome assembly GCA_013400555.1 of Jacana jacana. Classification (NCBI taxonomy): domain Eukaryota; kingdom Metazoa; phylum Chordata; class Aves; order Charadriiformes; family Jacanidae; genus Jacana; species Jacana jacana. The sequence goes on along the minus strand of VZTM01039651.1, from coordinate 17,274 downwards.
AACAATCCACATCTGACTTTAAAGTACCTTGGGACTCACAATTTCTGTAAGAGCAATGGAAGAAAAAAACATCTATGTTCAAGTCAAGGCTATAAAAAGGAAGAGGAGTGCCGGACTCCTGGGTGACAACTGCCATACAGTAGGAGGTGAATCATGCCCTTGCACAAGGCAGGCTGGAATTTGGTGAAAAGAAGTTATCATAATCCATATTTACAGATTAGTCTTTTTTCATAAAAAGAGCATGCATTTGCCACAATAGGGATTTGGCAACTGCCCTTTGAATATAAATAAAAGTAGCAACTGATAGACATTGTGTTCCCCCCTCCAAAATTAAGATCTCAAACCTGAACATGCAAAGTGACATTTGCCGTATGAAACTGAAAGGCTGGGCAACAAAAACTCAAGAGTGGAGGAATCACGTGCTCCTTTTGTGCTTATTGTTGGACAAATTGAAAAAACAAAGTTGGAGAAACAAGTGCAACTCCTTTACAATACTACAACAGAGCTGGCCAGAAGCTCCTACTGCGTCAAGGGCTGGATCTGAACAAAGACAACTCTGATCCAGGGAGCTCCAAAGCCATCCCTGGGACAGAACCACTGCCACCAACACCCCACAAGAAGGAGGTGGCCAATCCATCAGGGAAACATTATGAAACTTGTTTATAAATATGCTTGAAATATGTACTGCTCTATTATGCAACTGTTAAATATGTTCATCTTTCCAGTGTGAAAACATACACTCCTAAGGGACGAATCTCTGGGAAGCACCAGATAGATTTCAAGCACACAAGTTTATTACTTGGATGTTTCTGAAAATTTCATGCTGTAATGGCTCTGATTGTAAACCAGAGCTGGTGTCTCTGCAAAGAGTCTCTAATAATATCCCTTTCTCTGCACTCTATGGCTTATTATCTGAAAAACACAGAATCATTTTACAAAGGGAATTTTTTTTTTTTTACAATAAACTGTCTAGAAATCACGACATTCTAAAATAAAAGAATGTTTGCAAATTAAAGCAAGACTGCCCCATAACTTTAAATCACTAAAGAAAAGCTTGCAGACTTGTCTTTTACAGATCCAACAGGAGAACCCATAGCTGATTTAATTCAAATTCTGTTAGTGCCAAACACCTTGCTTTCCAGAACTAGTAAATTGTGTATCCAATTATCATTTGTACAGTTCAAGGGACTGCATTTAAATGAAGATTATGAAAATTAAATGGATTTGAAATGCCTTTTTACTAGAAAAATGGATGTTGAAATTGACAGTTGCTCAGGGAAAGTGCTTCTAAAGATATTAATAGTTTTACTACGAGTGGTTTTAGAATCATTCAGGTTGGAAGAGACCCTTGCGATCATCGAGTCCAACCATCAGCCCCACCCTACAAACTTCTCCCCTACACCAGATCCCTCAACACCCCATCTGATCAACTCTGAAACACACTGAGGGATAGCGACTCCACCCCCTCCCTGGGCAGCCCATTCCAGGGTTTTAATAAATAAAACCTTTTAATAAAGATTTAAACTGCCATGTCTTCTTCCTGTTGCCCTTTCCCCCTGTGACAAGATAACCTACACCACTCAGAAAAAAGGAAGAAGCCAAAGACTGGGAAACAGTGATTTCAGCAAGAATGGCTCTGTTAGAGCACAGGAGCTGGGTCCTCAGCTGCTGGACACATCTGCGGGCAGGCTCTCTAGAACACCAGGTGACAGAACTCTGTAGGCACTAGGAGAAGTAGCACTGGTGGTAAAAAAACACCCAAACTAAGAAAGAATAAACAAACTGGAGCGGGGGGGGGGGGGCTCAACCCAACTCTAGTCAAAGTTGGAGATACAAGAAAAAACTTGCCTCTAAACAATAAGCAGGCTGTTCAGAAAAGAAAAGTTTAGGCATGGTGAAACACCAGAATAGATAGAAAAATGCAACTGGGCAGGTTCACTTAGTGCAAAATCCACATGTTTCTATGAACCTGTACAATCAAATGCCCGTTCCTTCCTTGTCACTCCTGCAGTACCTTCCCTCTCGTGGAGTATTTATTGACCAACAGATTGACCCTTAATTACCACTTCTGAATTGCTGCATTTTAAATGGGGCCTCTCAATCTAATAGAAGGGTAAACCTGGTGACACTTTCATGCTTCATTAGCCCAAAAAGCTGCCTTCTCATAATCAACTTCAACTGAATAAAGCCTTATAAACCTCTTTCAGAGTCTGTAGCGATAAAAGTCAGTAGAAATTATATCAGCATCCCTGAGTTACCAGCCTCTGCTCTCCTGCAGCATGGCAACAGCACAAGATCTAATATCACAGTGTTAATTCTAACTAGCAAACTGAAATATGTTTTTGCAAATCAGGTCCTTTACATTTTAAGCTTAGAATACAAATTTTGGAAAGGTGAGATCAATTAAAAGAGATCCAGCTGGGCAACCTAGGGACAAAAATAACGTTTTCCAAATAAATCTTTAGGCAGAAGTTTCAAACAAGCAGCATCTATGTTCCTCAGTAATCTCAGTCCCAATGCCTGAAACCAAGTGACTTCCCGATATATTACTTCCAAGCAGAAAAAGCACAGAAATATTTCATGCAAATAAGGTCAAACAAGGAAATCACACGGCATAATTTTTACTGTCACAGACAGGAGAAATAGAAGTGATGGAAAACAGCTACAAATACTCCTGACATTAAAGTTCCTCTATAGCAGACACCTGATAGATTTGATGCTTTCAGTAACATAACCTGTCTGTAACACCACCAGCTCCAAGGCAACAGAAGTAATGTTTGACACCACTTCAGAGATGGAAAGAGTTCTTTTTACTTCAAAGCCACTACAAGACTTTGACTATAGTTTTGGCTTCAGAGCGTGCTAGAACAATGCACAACAGCCCATTTCAGAGCACAATAAAAGCATCAATTCTTAGAGCTGGCAAGAAAAACTTCTTCGTTCTCCTTGTGCCAGGCAGTGGTCTTCTTCAGAAAGAAGATGCACAAAGCAACACACAAAATGCCATACACCCAAGCAAAAGTGCTGGACCAGCTCTTTTTGACTTTGTGCCATAGATCCTACGCTACTAATACAGGATTTTTCTTGTAAGTAAAGCTTTTAAAGCAGTGCAGTGCAAATGTTATCCTTGATGTGACTGGATTTCTGTGCATAGAACACAGAATAATCACAGATTTAGCCACAGATTTGCTCTCATGTTAAAAACCTTTAGGGATTTCCTGCAGAGTGATTCAGTACTTAATTTTGCCCTTTATCATGGCTATATAGGAGAATATTACAAGATTCAGTAACATTCTGGAGAATATTTTTCTATCACATTTCTGGTCATAATCAAAGAGATCGAATTCCTGCTCCACTCCTCGAGAAGTTATTGCCACCACATAAACTTTGCCTCTTTGGTTTTCGTGCCAAACTTTGACAAAATCAAACCCCATATTTGACATTGGAAGGGTTCAACTTTTTCTTGTGACTCAGTTCTATTTAGAATAATTAAAGATAGATGCAAGGGGGCTAGAATTTTTTAAAAGAATCATACTGAGTTTTTAAGCCAGCAATGACCTCCTTAAAAATTGCTGCAGGTAAGCAAAAACCTTTAAAAAAATGATACAAATTTTCAAATTAGTCTGTAAAATTCCGTATATTTTTAATCATTATTGTAACACACACACAAAAACGAGGTAGAAGGAAGGGGAAGAGGAGTACTGTTCCTTGAAAAAGGCTAATTTTCAAGAACTTGTGAAGTGGAGAAAACATTGTGCTTCTCCCAGTATTTTTTATAAAAGGGCTGCTGAAATTAAGAAATACGTACAAGCCACGCATTCCAATGGAAGCTTGAAATGCTTTTTTAATGTAAGCCAAGTGAAAAGGGAAAAAACCTAATAAAGTTACACAGAAAAAAACCCCACATCACCTATCACTGAGACTGTAATTTCATTTTTGTATTTGCCTCAGAGTCATGAGTTCTTGCATTAAGTGACATCTGGGTATTCAGACATATCATTTCAGCATTTTGCAGTGTCCTCAGCAGCATATGGTCCCCATCCTCCTCTAAACACAGCTCTTCAAACTTTCAGCTAATCAAAAGAAATTTCTGGGATCTTAACTTCCAGTTTTAGTGCTGGCCTACTTAAAAAAAACAAAGGGAACCCAGCAATAGTAAGGCACCTTTTTTTTTGTGAAAATGAGTAAGAGGAAACAATCTCTCTGTTCCTCCCTTGATCAGATTACTGAGGCAAACAGGCTTAGAGGCTCTCGAGAGCTGTTAACAATTCACCCAGCCTGGTATAATCTACAGAGGGAAAGCAGCTGGGGAAGAAAGAAGCAACCTGCAGCTAGGATAGATTTGATTTAACATCAAACCACTTGTATTGCCACGGCGCTCCAGGGTGGTCACGGTAGGACATCTTCCTTTTTCTTTCTTCTGACTAGACTTCTGGATTCCTTCCACCTCAGTTTCACGGGATTCGGTTAAGTTCTTTACCTGTGGCTTCCAAAGAAGCACGCATCTGCCCGATTCCCACGCTTTGTTCATTAAGTCCACAAGCAGCGATTTGCAAAAGCAAGAGTGGGGCTTTTCAGAGCCCTCAGTTGCTCACATCACACCAATCAATTTCTCCAGTCATCAAGAAAGAATGGCTGATAATGAAATCTTGACAGATCACACAGAAGCAGCTGACTTTGAGAAAAGGAACTGTTTATGCACTGGGTATTTCTACAAAACCAACCCCATAAGATGTAACTCAGGCCTAGATTTCCACTGTCTTCAATCTTCCTTACCTTTCCCATAAGAACTAGCTTTCTTTATGCCAATACATCCAAGATAGTGAAAATAAAGACCGAGTGACAAATGAAAAGAGAACACAAAAATTTGAGCATTACATCAAGAATTGTACACATTCCATCATCATAGGATTTCAGCTGGGTAGATACCATAGTGGGCTCCAGTATGGTTCTACGGCACCACACTGGGGTAGAAACGGTGCATATAGAGTAGTAACCATTCTCATTTTTAAGCAAACATGGTTTTACAATGACAGCTAGGAGTTTCCTTTGTTTTGGAAGAATCCAAAGTGAGGCCTCTAGAAAGCCAATTTGCCGAGAACTTCCCAGTATCCTGAACCTCAGTACAAGAGGGCTCTCTGCCCAAATAACCCAAAACTGCACCGGCACCACACTTCCAGGTGCCTGGTTTTGCAGATGCTATTCCCAGTGCAGTCAAGCACTGCCACCGTGTTCTACCTGAACTGCAAATCATTGGAAATTGGAGAAAATAAAAACACAGACTCTCCAATTTATCACAAATGAAGGAACAGGGGATAAATGAGGTTCCATTCCCTGCATCGAGTCCTGACAAGGAGAGAACCTGTTGTCACTCGTGGCACAGAAAAGCACACGTGCAACACATACGTCTGCATTCCAGCTCTCTCCACCCCTTACGCTTTCTGCTGAAACTTCAGCAGTCTAACTAATGCATTCATTACAGGTTAAAATGAACCTACACTTGAAGGAGAGGTTGGGAGGAAGGAAAAAAAAAAAGTGCCAGGTACCCTTGGCAGCAGCCTTAAGCAGGCATTTACAAATTTACAATATGTGATCATTTTAACAAGGCAGCTTTCCTTTGTCCCAAACATTTTTGTCCTCTGCACATCGCAGCTTATCCAACGCGCTCAGCAGTTCTATTTATAGACGTGACTCACCTTAGAACTGCCTCAATGTACTTCTTCCACTTTCCTCTCTCAAGGAAAAAAAAAACCAACAAAGGAAAAATATTGGGATATGAGATCTATTTCAAAAGTTCACCACCAGACATTGACAAGACTAAAAACAATGTAATATTCAAGGCTGAGAATGTTCAAAACTGGTGAGGGGAGTCTGGGATGAGCAGAGGGGAACAGCCAGGCCAGAATGACACTGCCATATGCTGAGCCCTGCAACAACAGCAGGAATAAGACCTAAGACCTCATCTACATGAAGGACATCATTTCAAAGGTGTCTTCAACGGTCAGACAAGTTACACAGTGATTTTTTTACTCTAGTCCCTTCAAGTGAATTGTTAGATTGCTCTTATTGTTATATTGAGGACATTTCTTCAAAATAAGAAAAATAAGGAAGAAAGCAGGGAAGCTTGGCTGGAAAGTTAGGTAGACGTGTCTCTAGAGATCTCTTGTCTAAAGTTTGGGAAAAACAGGCTCTGATCTACTCTGGTACTCCACAGACTACAAAAGAGAAATATTTTGCAGATGGTGTTCCTGAGGGGGTGTAGGAGGCAGAGAAAAATAACTTTTCCAGATTCAGTCTTTCTACAATGCCTAAAGGTAAAAAGGAATCACATTCCTCCCACTCCTTCAAATTCTACTTTTTTTATTATTTAGCTCACTCCCAGATGCTCCCTTCTCTCAGCTCCCTGGAAGCCAATCCACATGCTCCCTCCTCCACTCCGCCTCATCCCCTTCAGCCAGGCAAAACCGTCCCAAGGCTGCAGCCTCATCAAGGTCACCCAGTCTTCGCTTCCCGAAAGCTCTTTCCTCCTAAGAGAGCTCCTCATCAACTGTACAACAGAGAGGAGACTTTTATCTCTTTTCTCATCTGGCACAGAGTCAGAACAGCCAGAATCACAGCCACCAAAACGGACTTTCTCAAGCAATCAGTGCTTTTTGGGTGCATGTCCTTCCTTTCTCAGCAGATTGCTTGTGGGCTCAGTTTCAAGGACCTTCATTGAAACTAGGAGTCCCTAAAAGTCATAATGGTTTAGGAACAATTTACTGATTCATCAACAATACCAGCAGTAAGGCTGATTGATAAATAACATCAGTTCCCTCTAGAAAGCAGTAAGCAGTTCTGACAGAATACTCTCTTATTCTGTCCTCAATCATGTCCCAGCTACTTCAATTAATTGCAGATGATGTATCACTTAGGGCAATGGCTTTTGTTTACAAGTATATAATGGCAACAGCATTCCTTGTTCTAATAAGGAAAAATGTTTCACTTTTTTATTTTAAAGCTCAATACAAAAAGATCAACTTCTTCCTTCATGCAAACCCAATGCCCCAACTGGCAAAACTTGATGGTAATAATAACTACTCAGAAAAGGTTGAGTTGTTCTTCCCAAATTCCTCAGCTGTAAGTAATCTTACATGAACCACTGTGAAAGAAGTAAAATCCTGCTTGTCCTCATATGCAGACAAGAACTGAAGTGTCAGCATTCCTCAGTGAGGTCCAAACTCAGAGGGAGCTGCTCAGCACACAACACGTAGGTCTATGTGCAGCTAAGTATGTGCTGAAGCGCTTCTGTAAAGCGAAGGGCCAAGACAAACCTCCCAAATAGAAACCACTTCTGGTCCCTGTGTGCTCTGTTGCAAAATGCAGTTTTCCTGGATGCCAAGATTCCACCACCAACCTACCCTCGAATTCAAGACATGCTCTGCTGCTTTAGGCTTATCAGGTACCAGAGTTAAGTGGGCAGCCCAGATTTTAGAGGAACAGGAAGGAAGGGTTCTCCAGCAACTCTTTAATTCCCATTCTCTTCAGAAGGATGGAGTGGAATTGTAGCTCTCAAATCACCAGTGCTATTAAGAAACCAGGAGGTGCTCTGGCTACCTGCAGGCTCTCACAGAACACAGAGAGATGGTGTGGGTATAGAAACTGCACAGGACGACCTTGAATTTTCTCCTCGGGTGCAAAACTCATGTAAGTAGACCTCACCTCACACTTGCTCTGGCATTTCCAATGCCATCAATAAGCTGTCCTTATTGCATTTGGTTTCAATGGGCAAGTCCTGTGAATGGAAACTGAAGCAGGGCAGAGTCAGTTAAAATTTTTGCTTTGCTGCTGCCTAATTAGATGATATTAACTCTGCATTAGAGTGAAAGGAATCCAGCAGGAGTGTTAAAATGGGTTTTTAAAGAGCTAAAACCCATGAACCTCCTTTTACAGAGCATTTCTCTTGAACAAGGTGCTTCCATCAAATGTTCTCTTCTAGGCTTATATCCTCCACAAAATGTCTTTGTGGCCTACAGGGTCAGGCGTTCAAAGAACAGCATAAGGAAACAGAAAAGATGAAGAGAATAAAAAGCTGGACACAATCCCCTATAAAATTTTCCATAGAGAAGTGCCTACAATGAGAAATGATTTGCAGAATTGGCCTCTTGACCTACCATTAAGTAAACAGGGATTATAAATTTTTGCTCTCCTCTTGCAAAAATGTAGGTATGTGGCTAACTAACCATAACATAGCCCCTTCCCAAATGCTTCAAGAATTGCTTAGAGCTTTACAAGGAGGAATGTCCAAGCAGCCCTTGCAAAACTCAGCCCCATGCTTGTTTAGTCCTGTGGGACTGAGAGAACCTGAGCAGACCCAGCGCTGCTAGAAATTCAAAATCTAAAGTATTCAAGTGGTTTTCCTTTTCCCACTAAACCACAGCTGCAAAACACACAACCTAAAAAGAAGGCAGCCCCAGACTGAACTATATGAGGATGGGAAATTATTAATCTTTTTTTTCCTTTTTTTTTTTTTTCCTATTACAGAATGACATCATCAACTATGTCAGTATGTGACCAGGTTCTTAGGGCAAGGAGAATTCAACTGCTCAAGCTTTCTTCTTTCCTGGAAGCTAAGCTTGTTAGGTTTATAATCAACTAGGCAACACAGCAGCGCTAAGGAAACAGAAGGCAAACAACAACAGAAGCCCAATCAGCTGGGGTCTTTAGACAGAACTGTTTGGGAATTAGAGATCCACAGTGAAGTTGAGTATGTAAAGGTCTCCATTTAGAGTCATGTCAGCCAAGGGAAAACAAATGTGCTTTGCAGTTGTGAGTTCTCACTAAAATTTGAAGTTAAATGACCTTGATGCTCCAGTGTTTTACCTTTCATATGCAGATTTCCCAAAATCATTTACAAGTAGACAGCGCTCTTAATTTAACTTCCAGCCTAACCTCTTCTGTGACTCGAGACACAGGTTAAAAACTGCTTTGTGCTGTGAGCCATGTATGAGCAAATCTGCAGAATATTAACAACATACTTCAGGTGACCATAACTGGGAGAAATTTGTCCCTCCACAGCCAGAATGCTCAAGGCCTCATGTACCAAATCAGAGTCAGCTCCAAGTTAAGGACCAGCTGCTCCATCTTCTTTAGGTTCCTGCATGTGCATCTGTATTAAAAAGTACTTAGGAAAGGACAATTTTTGAATCACAGCTTTACCCTTAAAAGTAAATCAACATAAACAGCCTTTAACAGCATAGCTCCTCAAGGCTATACAAGGTCAGTTATGTCTCTTTCCCTTAGTGACAAAACCAGGTCAACAGAACTGCCTACTTACTTCAATTACTTCCCAACAGCTAATCCCCTGCAAGCAGCAGGAGGGCTGCAGTACCCACTGAGGTCAGTTTTTCAAGTCTCAGGTTTACCTGAACATGCAAGTTGGCTCGACAACCAATGATTAGGCAGAAATGGGGGTTAGTGAAGGAGGAGAGGCCAGGAAGAGAGACAGTTGGAGTTACAAAGCTCCCAGTTTTTTTCAAGATAAAAAATAGGAATTCCTTCTCCTGACACTGCAGATATACTTGGTGGGGAAAAAGAAAGAATAAACCCAGGTCCATACAGCTCTTTCCAAAGTGCAACCACTTTCAAAACAGCTTTTTAGGTATACCTGCAGGTAAGCCTTTACATTGCACGGTGCTTTTTAGTTCTCATATTTTCATTGGCAGACAATTTTATAACTATGTACTGCAGTAATGTACAAAAAAACAAAAGTAGATGCATACATATTCTTGCATACAATTAAAATAATAAAGAATTCCCATAAAGGACATACATATAGGTATGTGAAACAATAGCTGATGCAGAATAGCTGAACCTGAGGAAGTGTGCAGGCATTAATTAGGCAGTACCTAAATGCAGAAGGTACGCTGCTAGAAACAGGTTTTGCTCAAGGTCACTGGTGAAGTTGTTTTAATATAATTAGTTCAGTAGCATTTAGAATATTTTAAAAGAAGCTGGCATAAAGCAGTAATCCCTATGAAGCACAAGAAGCCCAGGACTGTGCCTCGCCTACAAACACAAATCCTACTCCACCCCGACTGGGGTTTTAGCTGTGCTGGGAGAGGGTTAACCGGGCTCTGCTGACTCACCAAAGCAGCTCCATCACTGTCACCTCCAAACAGGATGGAGAAGGAATGTCCCTTCAAAGTCAGGACTCAAACAGCAACTCCAGGGGAAACAAACCAAAACCAAAACCAAAAACAAAACAAAGGAATGAAGTCAATTTCGACTTAGCTGTTTTCTATGGGAGTAAATGGCATCTCTTCCCTCTTGGTGCCCAGGTAATGGCACACAAGACAGAACTGAAAGAACAGCAGCTGGGGAGGATGAAACAGCTCAGAATGTGTCTCGGGCTAAACCAAACAGATTTATTAACTTCCATGAATCTTATTCCAAACTGCATCTGACCTATTTTAGGCCACACTGAGTTGACTATAATTAACTGTAATTTGTACAGATTTCAATTTAATACATGATCTGGCTTGCTAAAAACAAGTAGTCATTCCTACAGCCCAGACAGACCCTTTTGCTGCTCTGCAATTTCAATTGCACACGTTTTGCATTTGGCTTCATAGAAAATTTTGTTTTATTTCAGAACAGTGTTTTTCGGGGGAAAGCGAGTTCCTAGCATTTCACTGAATGAATAAATACAGAGAAGGCACGTGCAACCTCCAGCTTACAGGGTATTTAAAAGAAAGGCTCCGAATTCATTCTAGCATTTAAAACAAAAAAGGCAACGTCCGTCAAATTAGCCACGAAGCTAAAAAGGACACACAAGCCACCAGTGAAGTAGAAATTATCAGCAGAGAAGCACTGCAGACCTGTAACAAGAGGTCCAAAGTGTTGACACCTACTTAGCTTCATGCCAAACTGCAAAACTATTAGGATGTGCCCTAAAACGCCAGAGGATGTGCACATAAAGACAGAGAGCTCTACTCATTTACAGAGTAACTTAACTTCCAGCACACTGCAACTGCAGACAAGACAAAAGAAGATGAGAGAGAGAGAGAGAGAAGGCAGGACAGGAACAGCTGTATGGCCCCAGATGTGCCCTACTTCTCAGCCCACAGCTCCTTCACCCCCTTGCAGCAAGAATATAGAGATAGGAACCAAAGACTTTTTTAAAAATTCATAGTACCGGACGGGTAGTTCCCTGCTTGCTCACACTAAGAATTGTGAATCAAAGCATACTCTCTATATTTGCTTGCACAAATATTTAATCAAAGGAGTGGCAGGTCAGAATCATCCCTTTCCTACAAAATGCTACTGACTGGGCTTTATCCAAAATGAAAGGTGTTAATTGTTCACACCAGCAGTAGAAGCAGCAGCAATCACTGCCATCATCATTTTCTACCACTCCTTTACAGCTTTCAATTTTTGCTGCTGCGGTAGCGGCTATTCCTCACCACTGGCACTCCTAAATGAGATGAATTACTCTTGTTTCTGACTGTTTTCTTACTTGTGCAGTTGCAGCCACCACCCCCAAACACAGGGCTTATTGCAGAGCTTGCTTAGTCATAATGTTCCTTGAAAATGGACTGGGGATTTTGGCCTGCTAGTAATATCCACATCAGGATAAAGGCTCTTACTAAAGAGAGCAGCTATTAAAAAGCATGCTTTGCATTCAGATGCCCACCTTGAATCACAGTGCTGTTTTGCCTTTCTGACAGTTGACCAAACTAGTGCTGCCTGCTTTGAATTATACTGCCCCCTTATCTCAGCTGAGGGAAGATTTGTTTATCTTGCCGACCCTTAGAAATTCTCAACTGGTACTTCACATAACTGCTTCTTCACTGAAGTCAAATCAAGTTTTCAGCTATTTTTCTATGCTATAGAGATTTACATGCCACACACAGCAGCTGAGGCACTGCAGAACTCAGACAACAGACATGCAAAAGAACAGGTACCATTAACTTTTAACCATAAGGCACCAGAAAGTGAGTTCCTAGCTCTTTCTGAGCAACCACACCACCAGAAAGGCTGCCTTTTTGATCATCACAGAAAAATATTATGTTCCTCCAAACTGATCATGTGGTTTTCAACAAGCATTGTGCTTCCTATTTTGCTCAACCAAAATGCAAGCCATACTGACCACATAACTGAAATTGTAGCTGGAAAATGGAAAACGTTTGCCTTCATGAATGTACTCGTAGGAAATAAATAGTCATCCATTAAACAGAGAGACATAAACAATCACATTGCGCTCTTCAGAACTGTTTTGACTTGTCACAGCTTAAAAGGCTTCTTTCCTAATGAAAGGAATCAGGTGAACTCTCAGTAGCCACACGTGGATTCCCTGCTATGTTTTTTACCTTCACAAGGACTGAAATGGCTGGAGCACCCCCATGCATTTCTTGAACAGAAGAAGTTGTTTAGATGGAGGCTGCAAAACCAACGGAAAATAGCAGCTTCCTAATTCTGGAATAGACATTGTAAAATCAACAGAGTCACACACAGCAGAGACATTGCTTGAGAGCAGCAAGGGTAGGTGTCACTTCAGCCCTAGAGAATTTCAGCTACTCCATCTTGAAATACGAATAAACGAGAGCAGCCCTCCCAAAAGTCCAACTTAGTCTTGAATTTTGAGGGGGGGAAAGAAACACTGATACTACAAATGCATCCCAGCTCAGCATGAAAAAAATCAATATAAAGTTTCAATCCCATGATTAATCTTAGTTCTACTTGCCCAGTACCAACCACTGAGCTATAGGATAATTATTAAGTCACCTTCACTGAACCTTGGCCCCTCAGATAAAGTAATATATATTAGAAATTATTGAATGCTTATAACTCACTAACTGCCTTTGATCTTCAGCTGTAGCTAAACTTTGGATGAGGTTTCAAAGCAAAACAAGCTCTCTTGCCCCAACAGGCCCAGCACATTTGGAGAAACCTCCATTATATTGCTCTGTGATGGTTTCTTCATGAGCACTGGGGACTTACAAAGGGAAGAGAACCAAACACAGCCACTTTGAAAGCATTTTATCTGTTCCAACAAGAAAAATGGCCGATTCCACCACAATGTCTCCACATGGCTGAGCTTGCCCACAAGCTGACCTACACTGGCCACCTTGGGCTCTCCTCCACAGCCCACTCCAGCCAGAGGATGCTCAGGGATGCCAGCTCCCCAGGGGTATGCAAGACCCCAGGTCAGGAAAGAAAGGAACAGGGTGTTTCTGCTTACTGGCTTGCTTTTGTTGCCATACTTCACCTGTGTAGATCAGGAGCATAAACACAGTTTACATGAGAGCAATTCCACCAACAAATTCAATCGCATCTCAGTCCCTGTACTCTCCTCAGTTCTTCTCAAGAGTGACAAAGGAGTCTTTCACAGATCAATATGAGGTAAAAGATCTCATCTGAGAGGGGAGAAAATTAGGCATTGATTAGCTATGAAATACTGTAGCCTTTGGAACTCTTTTTTTTGTGTGTGTGTGCAGATGGTTCAGAGATACAGCAATGTTTTTTTTTTTGATCTACACATTTATTAACAATTTGTGTCAGAAATCTAAGTGCAAGCTACTCAACCCCAGATGACATTTGTAGCCCATGGGAAAAAACCTGACACCAGGGCTTGGAAGGCTGGGGGGAATTAATCTTATCCTAAGGCAAGCATTAAAGGCAGGTCAGCTTTATCACCTTTGAAAGGTGCTTACTTGTCTGCATCAGCTGCAGAGGAAGCCCAGCCACAGCCATCCAGTTTTTAAATGCACCACTTGGGGTAGATGAATCCTACCAGAGGAGGTGGTTTCTAACCCTGTTAAATCCAAACCAGTGACTGGAACATTGCTAGGAAAAGCTTCAGGATTCAGTACAAGAAGAAAAGGTCAATTAAGTTCCTTGTACACATACGGCTGAAATGAATGTGACAATTTAACCTAGAATTAGAGTAGGAGGGGAGAAAAAAAACAACCCACCTAGTAAAAACCCAACCCAAAAGTCCTACTGTTAAATAATACCATTAGGTCACAACCTACTTGTCAGGGTTTTTTCCTTGTTGTTGGTTTTTGCTTTATAAAAGTATAAAAACCTTCACATTTAGGTTCTGAGCAGCTGAATTGAGTGGATTAAAAACACTGTAGCCTTAAAGAGAAACAAAGCTTTCCAGAAGAACTTGTCTGCATAAAGTTATGTAGAGCATAGCTGCTGCCAAATTTGGTTATCAATGAACAAAAACCAGCTCATTCTTTGCCTTGAAATATTGTCCTTTATCCTAATCGTGAAATCAAAGTGCCCTCTTCTCCTACCCAATGATGTGTTCTGCTCTGTAATAGTCTGTTTGCACTTGACAAGGCAAGTTAATCAAGTATTTCCAAAGTTTTTAGGAAAGAACAAATAATTGCCATAATTTCTCTCTCATTCACTTTATGGTCCAATATTTACTTTCATACTAAAAATACTGATTAATTTTGCTTTCATCTGACCAAAGGGCAAAATAATAAAAGTACACAAATGCTTGCCACTGTCACTTCTCTTATGTATGCTGCTATCCTTTAGAAGCATCTCCCCCAGCTGCTGTCATGTTACTCTCAGACCTGTTTATACACAGGTTTCTTGAACATTTTCTAGCTAGGACAGGCATCCTTGTGAATTTGACTATAAAGCCACAAAACAGCAGTGATGACTGAAAAAAAATAAAATCTAAAATTAAACCCTTGCCATGGGTGACAGACAGACTCTTACCATGGCAGGTAGGGCATTGCAGTTCCACCAGGTGAACTTGGCAGCACAGCAGTAAGTTATTGAGCAGCTACAGATGCCTCTGAGGAGGCATTACCTCATTATTCTCCTCCTCCTCCACATCCATTCCCCATTGGCAAGATGATAGAAAATCCACAGTATTCATGAAATACAACGGGCAATTGAAGTGCCAATATATGCACAGCTGAGGGAAAGCAGGGAGGCATGGGGACCTCCCTCTGCTTTTTCAACAGCCCTGACGCGGTTTTCTCCATGTGTTGAAGGGCAAAATATTAAAAAACCCACAAAACCAAACAAAAAAAATCAAGAATAGCCCCACTAATTTTGTTTACCCCAACTAAGAGGGTTGAAAAACCCCAGACAGAACAACTCATATTAGAGTAAAGAATATTTTAGGGCATCTTAGAGATACAAAGACATGGCTTTTTAAAGCACAGAACAGCCACAAAGGTTTCCCCTTTTCCCTTCTCCCCCACACCTAATCTCTCTTAGTTGCACACACTGTAAACACATGAGCTTCCAAATATAATGAAATAATTGTGTGAAGGAACAAATTTGTTCTTTTTCTTTATTAAAAGAAAAAGGCAGAAGGGGAGACAGTTTGAAACAGATTCCTAGATGAGAAAGCAGACAGACATTTGGTCCCAACAAGTCCTCCCAGCAGCACATTTTTGTTTCTCCTCACATCCTCAGCACCACACACAGAGGGGCAGAAGACACTCCCATCCCAAATCTCTTGCCCCAGTGAAACTCTGATGTCAACCTTCCTGTTTCTGCACAGCTGGAGAAGGGCCATAAACCTTCGATACCAGTATTACACCATGGGCGTGGAAACCCCAGCAGTGATAAAAAAACCTGTTACAAACTTCCACAGGAGGAATGATCTCAGCAGCAACTCACCCAAAATGCCCAATATCAAAGCCTGTTGACCAACAAATTCCAGGGAAGAATTACTCCAAGAATCCAAGATAGATGGGAATTTGTAATATTCCTGACTGAGCAAAGAGCAACAAAATGGACTTTTTTTT
>VZTM01039649.1:0-10521 GCA_013400555.1 Jacana jacana | reverse complement strand
AAGTGCAATTTATTGCGTCAGACTTCTGAGCGTTCTGAGATTATATCCAAATTCACTTTTACCCTTCTGTAAACATAGTTAATGGGGGAAACTAACCACCGTTGTTTTATCTGCCTCTGCTGCTTCATCTTAGAATTCTGATAGAGATGTTCCACTCAGCTCTGAAGGCACATTGCGGTGTGCAGGACTGTTTTCCCTCTTGGGTGCCTGTTTATCCTCTCCAGTTCTTCCCACTCCGCACGTGCCCACCAGTGCTGTTTGGGAAGATCCCTTAAGTCCTCTTAAGTGGACAGTTATTGTTGGCAGAGGAAAATAGGTCAAAATAAAGAGCCATTGGGCAGATTTTTCTAGCAGAACAGGAACAGAGTCTGAGGTTGATGGATTGTAAAGGATCATTGCATACCTGTTCCACATTCATATATAGGCAACTGTGTGCTCTTTAGGTTTTTATCTTTCTAGGTTTTCAAAGCAGTAACTTAAAGTTATACTCAGTCCATGATTTTTCTATTACATGGAATCTTTGTTTATAAACAGAGCAAAAGAAACATAAATACTATGTAGAGGTTTTAAGCCCTTGGGGCAATTTATCAACCTTTTCAAGGAGATTGTGGGAGGAGGGGAAATTATTTTTAGAACCATAGATCTGCATTGCTAAATAGACATCTAGTTCTGCATTTTTTTAGTTATGACTAGAAGACTAAAGATATCCCTTTTAATTCTTTCTCCTGACATTTCCTGAATAGCTTTGAACTATTAGATGAAGTTCTTTGCTACAGGCAGACAGTTTCAGTTTTACATGAGTAAGGGGGATAATATCAGGGTCAGACATAGGATTTTCTGTAACAGCTAAAAAAAGCCAATAGGTGATCTAGTTCACTTCTGGGCTTAACTTATCTAACAGCAGGGACAGAAATTCATAAACAAGAAATGTTGTTTTGACTTAAATACTTTTCAGTTGAGGGTAGAGATGGCGGCAGACCCAGGAGGGCTCAGTTCAGTATACAAGTCCTGTTGTTAATATAGACCTGAACAAACATGTATTTATAGAGTGCCAATGCATATGTTTGGAGAACGTACCTCTAAATAAGTGAGCAGATATGTAAATGATAAGTCTAAGGATAGATATCATTACCTAAATAATAGAATTCTCCAAGTGATGAGAGCTTTTTAATGAAAGGTATTCAAGGTGACAATTTTCAATTTGAATTTTGGATACTGTAGACTTGCCTGGAATTTATGTCACTGAAAAATAAAATCAGTTCATTCCTCCTTTGCAGTCACATACACAACATAATTTCAAGGATAAATGGATAAAAATTGTTGCCATAGTAAAAGGTTCTAAGCCATTTGTAGAATGAATGAGAGGAACATAGCAACAAATTGTTCTGAATATTTAAAAAAAATATGAAAAAAAAAGACTTGGAGTTTGGTTGTTTCACAACAATCTCACCTTTTCTTCAAGTTGCCTAATTGAACTGAAACCATAATTTGTAATAATAAGGTGACTGACTGAGATTTAAAGCCCTCTTTCTGAATGAATTTTGAAGGTAAGTCTTATCTGCATAGTTCTTGAGGCAATGGATTTTTCAGCCTTTTATACTTACATGTAACAATGTCAGTATGTTTTTCAGATTTGGGTAAGAGGAAAAAATAAATATTTGTAGCCTTCAGCCACAGAGTGGTAATTCATCTGGGAGGTATACAAAATAGCCATTAATTTCTGCAGTTTACTACCACATTTGTCTATTACACAATGTACAACAAATTGCAAGTCACAGTTCTCATATCTGTGTAAATTAAAAGAAGAAAGAAAAAGGGCATTAAATTAACTGTCTTTAGAAATATGCAAGAGATTCTGCTTTGTGATTTGAGGGCCAGTGACATGACCACTATTATTTTTCTTCAGCACCTACTTTCCATGCCAAAACTTAAGCTTGCCTTACTGAGTCTCTACACCTTCAGCAGAGGAAGCATACCTCTGCCGTCATCAACAGAATTTGCTGCCGTTTCCCAACGTGTTATTTTGACTGAAATTATTAATGTAGTTTATTTTAAAAGGATGGATCGCTAATTCCTTTGTTTTATGCATTGCTGGGATTTGCAGTTCTGAGATTTTCCCAGCTACGTCTGTCTACCGTTTGCAAAAAGTACTCCATTATTATATTCAGTCTCTTCTGGCGCTACTGTTAGCATTTCCAAATCTTGTAGATGGGGTTCTGTTTCCATCTGTGGCAACTCTTCTGTGATAAACTTAATGTTCTTTATAAATGCTAATGGGTAGTTGGAGTGCTCAGAATTTGAATTGAATACCGGTCATATTGTTATGTGCAGGTTAGTTGTGGAAGAGCTAAGGTACCAAGAGGTTAATAGGAAATAGGCACCTATGGGCCTTAAAAATAAACTTTCAAAATACCTTGTTTAAGAATAATAGAGAAGTCCAGGAAAGGCTTCAAATATAACTCATGTCTTTTTAGTCATGGGCTAACTTTCCTGTTAACAGAAAGGTTTCCCAGTGAAAGACCAGGAAGGTCTGTAAAACCTTTTTCTTATCCTTTCTCATATGTAAATACGTTTGTATTTCAGTATTCAAACAGCATACCCATAGGCACTGAATATATTGCTATTAAATAGTGAAAATTAGTGATCATAAAGTGAAATTGTGTGTACTTTGGTATACTTAACATCAGTAATGAACCTGGCATTGGTAATGAATTGAGCACACTATTACAGTGAAATGATCGATATGTTGCTTTTGTAACAGCTGACATGATTTTTCAGCATGTGGAAATGGATAGAGACTTTATTTTAAGTTGTCATAATATTGCACTTTAAAATAAATGTTCCACCCAACAATGATAAATCTAATTTGTACTCTCTTTTTGAATCAAACTAAGTAAATATTTGGTTCTGTTTTCTGGCAGACTTCAGGGGAGACACGAGCTGACTTCTAATTAGCAAAAGACCTCCCACAGAACTATAATAGGTATTTTCAGTCTTTATCAGCTTTTAATTTTACATTATGCAAGTGACAATGGCCCACGTTCTCATTAGCCTTCTGCTTGTTTGCTTATAGGCATCTCTCAGCTCATATTCCTTTCCTTTTTATATGAGTAAGAATACCCTTTTTCTACAAGGATATTACTAGTACTTTTTTTCACACTTGGTGTTTGTTTTCTTTTTTGTTTCATAAATTCAGTTAAAGGCGAGATTAACTTTGTAGTGAGCCTCCCTTTTTTCTTGGCAATTTTTTTCACATACACTATAAAAATTAAGAGGAGTTTTATGCACTGTTTTGTGAATTGAAGTATTGGGATTCATGGAGTGATTCCTGTTTGCTTTGTGCACGTATCTACATGTATGGCTGCGAAGATTTTTACTTACTGCTTGGAATTGTAGAGTAGGTTGGGTTGGAAGGGACCTCTAAAGGTCAGATAGTCCAACACCTCCGCAATAAGCAGCAGCATCTTCAACATAGTCAGGTTGCTCAGAGCTCCATCCAACCTGACCTTGAATGTTTCCAGGAATGGGACATCTACCACCTCTCGGGGCAGCCTGTTCCACCACCCTCATTGCAAAAAAAATCTTCTCTATATTTAGTACAAATCTACTCTCTTTAGTCTAAAGCCATTACCCCTTGTCCTATTACAATGGGCCCTGCTAAAATGTTTTTCTCCATCTTTCCTGTAGGCCTCTCTTAAGTACTGAGAGGTTGCAATAAGGCCTCCCTGGAGCCTTATCTTCTCCAGGCTGAACAATCCCAGGGCTCTCAGCCCATCTTCATAGCGGAGGTATTCCAGCCCTCTGTAGCCCCTCATTTTGTAGCCTCTTCTGGACTCACTCCAACAGGTCTGTGTCCTTGTGCTGAGGGCCCCAGAGCTGGATGCTGCATTAAGGAGTGGAGTCTCACCGGAACAGAGTAGAGGGGCAAAAGCACTTCCCTCGACCCGCTGGCACACTTCTTTTGATACTGCCATGGGTACAGTTGGCCTTCTGGGCTGCAGGAGTGCATTGCTGGGTCATGCTGGTCGTCACTAAAAAGACAGCCATTAAACAAAATTTGACACTCTACCTTATAATTGCCGTTGAATCACAAATTAACATTTACAACATCTCTTAACATCGTCCATGCAGTATGCGACCCTGATTCTTAGTTTCTCTAAACCACATGCTCCTGTTTCTTACTGTTACAACCATGTTCAGTTGAAAGAGTCTCAGGGAAAGGAAACCTGTGCCAGTGTCTCATCACCCTCACAATAGGGAATAATATCCTAATATCTACTCTAAATCTCCCCTCTTCCAGCTTAAAAGCATTACCTGTTGTCCTATCACTTCACTCCCTGTTAAAGAGTCCCACCCCATCTCTCCTGTAGGCTCCTTCAGGTATTGGAAGGCTGCTATAAGGTTGCCCAGAGAAGTTGTGGATGCCCCATCCCTGGAGGTGTTCAAGGCCAGGCTGGATGGGGCTTTGAGCAAGCTGGTTTAACGGAAAGTGCCCCTGTCCATGGCAGGGGGGTTGGAACTGGATTATCATCAAGGTCTCTTCCAATTCTAACCATTCTATGATTTTTTTCCTTCACGGTGAAGGGAATTGTCAGGAAGAAATTTAAAGCATGAGTTCTCTGCGCCACTTTGCTAATAAGCTGTTTTATACATTTGCGTGTATGTGTATACATACATGCACATGTATACATACATACGTTTGTTTGAAATCATTTTGGATACGTGAAGTTTTTCCAGTATACTTTTGAAATAAGTAGGTGCTTATTTCTTCTTCTGAAGATAAGGAATATGTACTGTGCTAAACATGACACTTGCTCATCTTTTTGTAGGTTTAGGTCTAGAAGTAGAAGAGCTAAACACACATTAACCAGTTTTTAAAAGTTTGTTTTCTCTAAAGACAATAGAAATAAAGGTGATGTCCTGAAGAATGTATCTTACCCACTGTTATGGCTTATATGCTGGACCTTCTCTTTAGTGCTGGGGAGTAACCAGCAGCTATCTGGTAAAGGTTCAGGTTTTAATGGAAAACTTTATAAAATTTGACATTTTGTGTTGTTACACCTCATTTCCTAACAAGACATAGCTTAGTTCCTTTCCTCAGAGAATGGCTTTATTCTAGATTAAAGACGGTTCCAATTTTCATAAGGAGGAGGATCAAATCACTGTCTGAAGCCTTGCAGCTATACAAAAGCTTTATCCCCTTTTCTGATTATTTACTCAGTGCTCTAGCTCCCTAAATTTAGTGTATTAGGTTGAAGAGAGAAACTACCAAATGCTTTTGGGATGCATGAGCTCCTGACCGCAGAATGGGAATACACAGCTGCCGAGCAGATGATGTGCCAGGTCTGTTAGGCTTGCCTTTGTTCTAGCTGGACTGTGGGACAGGGTAGGATGCCCTTGTACTGTGGCATTTCTTACAATTACTTACTCAGAAAATACCAGGCTGTGCATCTGCATTGTCAGGCTTCAGCTGGTTTGCTTTGTCCTGAATTTTCTGGGAAGTCGTTATTGCGTGTGTGTACCCAGGTGCGTTTCAGAAATTGTCTTGGGACTACTTTTCAAATGTAACCTTTATTAAATATATTCAAAACACGAAGCCAGGAAATATATTTTGAAGAAACACATCTGCCATCAGAGGTATTTACTCATTTACATGTACGTGGATATCTTATCTAAGGATCTTTCAGATTTTGCAGGAATTTCTCGATGCAGTTTAATTGACAGATGTCAGTGTACATACCTATATGTTAGTCTGTTTGACTTTCTGCTGAGAACTCATGAAAGAAAGATGGTATCAGACAGTGATTCATGATTGTACTGAATATTTTTTTTAAAAAGCTTTCATTGTACATATTTTGTGACCAGCTGCTTTCAGAGTTGGTAAGATAGAAGTGACAGAAACTTACTCTTACACCGTGTTTTTTAGGCTTTCCTACATGTTTGATTTGGACCAATTTTTATCTGGAGTATTTGAGACATAAGCTGAACATGCCATCTTCTATGGGCACTGTTCAAACAGCTAGGTGGCAATGTTCTTCTTGTTTCTCAGCGATGTACTAGTTCCTGATTAAGATGTTTATTAATAAAGAGTAGTACCTTGTAGACTTCATACAGAGAGTGAAGTTAATTAAAGTAGTTTTTCAGAAATAGCGATCTCATTGAGATTTGAGAAGGGATCTGCCTGCAAAACTGTTTATACTTGTTGCATATGCTCTAGCTAAGAGACTAAGCTAAGAAAAAGCTGAGAGTGACATCATTATAATTTTCCATTCTTTTAAGTAGGTCTGTCATGTCTGGAAGTCAAATAATATATGTGTTTTAATATCTTTTGTTAATACAGTAAAAATAAGTCCTGAAATATTTTCTAGTAAAACTGTGTTAATGCCAGGTTAGTGTTTTGATTGACTCGTAGTCGTGAACATTCAATTAGCGTGCCAGTTGGGAGAGGTCTGATAAAAGAATCCGTAATTCCTTCTGATTTATCTCTCGGTGTCATTCATTACTGACTTTGTCTGGTTTAAGTCTGGTCTAAAATGGCAAATGAAAAGTTGAAATGCATCTCTATTAGTTTCGTCTCAAGGACTGAAAATGTTGCAGTCTTATCATAGGGGATGCTTTATCATCTATATGTAGCTTTGCTATATAGCCAAGCAAATCACTATTATTATGGAAGGCAGAAGAACAAGTTGTTACTTGTATTTGTTTATCTTAATTTCCCACAGGAACCTCACTGTTTTTCTAAGTGTTGTAGGAAATCTATCTTTATAGATAGGAGTTGGGTTTGACTCCTTTATGCGTGTATGCTGGGCTTTAGTGTAAGGTTTTGTCTTCAAAAGGTGTTAGCAGTTTTAAGTTTTGGTAAAACTAACAGCTGCTGAAGGCAGTGTACAACACATAGTTTTTCTGCAGTCTTGTGGATTTCATATTTTACCAAAATCTCCTACTCTTTAATGAGGGGGTACAGAACGGTCATGGTTGGAAAAGACTGAGTCTGATCAGTCTGAGGACTGATCACTGAGTCCAACCATGCAGACACAAAAACCCCTACAATCTCAGCCACTAGAGCATGCCCTGAAGTGCACGTCTGCATGTGTCTTAAATACCTCCAGGGATGGTGACTCCTCAACCAGCTCCCTGGGCAGGGGAGGTGTTAGGTGTAGTGCCTGACCACTCTTTTGGTAAAGTTATTCTTCCTAATATCTATTCTAAACTTCCCCCGCCCAAACCAGATAATTTCCTCTGGTCCTGTCTTTATTCACTCAAGAGAAGAGGCCAACATCCACCTCTCTACAACCTCTTTCAGGTAGTTGTAGAGGGCAATGAGGTCTCCCCTTTTCACCTCATATGACTTGTTCTCTAGACCCCTCACCAGCTTGATGGCTCTCCTCTGATCATGCTGCAGCACTTCAATGTCCTTCTTGCAGTGAAGGGCCCAGAACTGAACACAGTACTCAAGGTGAGGCATCACCAGTGCCAGGTACAGAGGCACAATGACTTCCCTACTCCTGCTGGCCATGCTATTCCTGATACAAGCCAGGATGCTGGATCTCTGTTGTATGATCTAAATCCTTGTTGGCTTTGAAGGAATATTGTACGTAAAGCTTTCCTATGCGTTGATTTCATTTGAAGATAATCAGGCCTGTGTTTTTCATTCATATATTTCAAACTAATGGTTTTCATTATTATTACCTTGAAACCATGTTCTAAACAAATTTCTGTAGGTGAATTATTTGTCTTTAGGAAAATAATATTCATGTTAGTCTTTTTGTAGTGATTGTAAGAGGATATGTGAAATCTTCTCTGCTGTCTTTATATTGTAATGATTATACAGAAAGAAAGGGAAATCTTCAAAGCAAAAATATTTTTCTGTAGTCTTGGATTAGAGAACTTTTTCTGTTAAAAAAATACATTTGTTGTGCATTAGCTATTTAAACTTTTTGGATTACTAAGAAGAGATGGGACTTGTGTTAGGATTTGAAGGTAGTTACAATTGTTTTGATTTCCAGTTTCTGAACTTTTGATACTTGTTGAATAACTCTCTTTTCTTATGAGAAGAACCTTTAAACTGGATCTTCAAGTGTTGGTTGAAACATAGGGGAGATACCTTTGCATGTTGTCCGGACATGAAAAAGTCCTTATTCATGCCAGAGCTACTAACAGGCAGGACTGCTGGAGCTCCCCAGGCAGCTGGTGCTGCCTGACCTGTGTTACCTGCTCCCTGCCAGGAGGAGAGTAGGTATCACAGTAGTTACAGGGCTCCTAGATGGTGTTTCCTGATGATATTTTGTTCTGTGCTGCGGTAGGCATTTTGTTTGTTGGAAAGTTTGAGGTACAGACCCACTTTTTCTGACTTTATCAGTTAATCCAAAAGTACCCATACTGCCCAAGTTAAAATGAAATTGTTCCTGAACCCTTGACTTGAAACTAACTTTATCAGTGACTCTTCCTATTAAAAATGTGAGTTGTTGTGCTGGTTTTCAGCTGGGATATAGTTACTTTTCTTCAAAGTAACTCGTATGGTGCTATGTTTTGGATTTGTGTTGAAAACAGCATTGATAACACACAGATGCTTTAGTTATTGCTGAGATATATTGGAGTATCTTGAACTATATGATTTTGTGCTCAGCAATAAAAGCTGAGGGAAGGAGGAGGAAGGGGGTACATTCAGAATTACAGCCTGTGTCTTCCCAAGTCACCGTTACATGTGAGGGAGCCTCGCTTTCCTGGAAATAGCTGAACACCTACCTATGATGGGAAGCAGTGAAGGAATTCCTTGCTTTGAATATTAAACTACTTTATCTCAATCCATGAATTGTCACACTTTTACCCTTCTGACTGTCTTCCTTATCCCACTGGAAGGAAGGATGTCATCAGCTGTGTGGAGGCTTAGCTGCCTATGGAGTTACTCCACAGCATTTTCTTTGTCATGGAGTAGAATATTTTTTTATTTAATTTTCATTTATAGATTAAAGTAAGTGTAGCTACTGTAATTCAGTCTTCACCTAGCAAATTAAGGGCTTCTGTTATGAGACCAGGTTATTTAAAATATGTGAAGGTCTAGTATTTTGCATTTTCATAGAAGTGGTATTTTCAGTCACAGCTGCAAGCCAGTTCCCTGGCTCCCATGTAAAGTTTCAAAGATGTGCCAAGACTTTTATACTGGGAATGGTGATTTTGCATAGAGGCAGGTGCTGCAAATTCCTTTCCATCACCCATCCCCTCCCTTTAAGTCAAGATATGTGGCCAGGATTTAAACCTTACTTCAACTCCTGAACTGCATGTAATTTAAACGAGGCCTGTATTATCTGTCCTGTGAAGGCATCCATACATAGTATGGCTTCTGCGTAATTTTTTTTCTCTTGCAGAAAATGGGTATAAAATTTCAAAGCCTTTCTGCATCCATATATAAAAAGATACCACTCATTATTTCAGTTTACCAGCCATCTAGTAAAGATAAAGAGAATGACTTGCGTATTAAAATTACGTATGATTAAAAAGTACTGGGTGAGCATGAGCTTGTATAATGCAATATAATCCAATATTATAGACTACTTAACAGAGTCAGAACATGCATACGCATTAGGAAATTTTGTATTGTGAGAACATACCTATTTTCTCTTAGGCTAAAGAAATCTTAAATGCCATAAAGAGGAAACACACGCTTGAGTCTGCTTACCTGCAGAAAACAGTGATCAGTAAGTAGCTTCTTTAGAATGCATTAAGGAATGGGGCTATGATTTTTCAGGTGCATTTAGACTCTGCTCTTTGAGCATGAGCAGTGGTCATAATTGTGCATGCATGTTGAGAACTGTTTTGAACATTGTAAAACTTCTCAAAAAGTAAAAAAAAAAATTTAAAACGTTTGCTTGCCACCATTTCAGTGTTCTACTGTGTGAAAGTCCTCATATGTGTAACACCACACCTAATGCAAAGTTACAGTAAGATACTACAGCAGAGCAGTAAAAATAAAAACATTTTTTTTTGAGTATTTAATTGTAAGTTGAAATAATTCATAAAAAAATCACTGCTTTGAGAAGATTTAATTAGCCTATTCAAATATTACTAATAGATTTCTTCACTTGTGATTAGAGATGTTTTCCAAGTTGGTCAAAATAAATACGTGAAAATTCCAGTCTGAATACTTGTTATTTTCTTCTTCTGGGAAAGTGGGTGTTTCTCATTTCCCCCCACCTTTTTTTGTGTGTGTGTGTGAGTTATGTTGTGGGTTTTTTGTTTGTTTTGGTTTGTTTGTTTGTTTGTTTGTTTTGTTGTTCTTTTAACAATATCAATTATATCAAATTAAAAAAAAAATTACTGTTTTTTGCAGATCTTGCAGTTGAAACAATCCTAGTTCCAGTGACCATGTACTGGTTAAATCAGTGTGTTAAATTATTGTTCTACTTGGGCTTTATGAGTAATGTCAGGTACTATACTGCTTATTCTCCTAGTATACTACTACTTTAGACAGTTTTACAAATATACCATTTTGAGAAACAATGGGAGAGTTATAGTTATCATTAT
>VZTM01039648.1:114263-157986 GCA_013400555.1 Jacana jacana | reverse complement strand
ACTCCATTGGCTCACTTCTACATGAATTATTTCCTCCATGCAGCAAAACATTAGTAAGCTGTAATTTAGTGACCCTTAACTAGACTATTGCAGTAATTTTCACAGCTTTTACAGGTTCTCCTTCCCTCCTCCTTCTCCCTGTACCGGCCAGACTGCTGACTAATCTTTCTTGAGAAGTTTTAACATTTTTCCTCTCCAATATTCAAAGATCCCTGTGTATGCCACTTGATTCATGGGCTGAAAATCTTTGCTTTTCTTAGTTGGAAAATCCTAGATCTGAAACCAGCAGCAAATTCCTGCAAAGAATTAAAAGCATTTGCTCTGAGAGGTTCTCTGTAGGGAAACGTTTCCTTTCAGAAACATGCTCACAACACTAACATATCTTATATCAACTAGGTTTCAATAATCTAATGTATCACATGAAACTTCCCAAGAATCACGTACTTGTTTATTGTCTTCCCATAGAACAAAGTCTTGCTCCAATGAACTACTACTAAGAGTACTAAAAAAATAAATTGTGAACTTACCCAACTAATGGGACTCATGTAAAAGAATCAAATGCTCATTTCTGTTTCACGTAGACTAAAGCATTTGCTCACTGAGGCATACTGTTAAAACCAACCTGAGCACAACTGGAAATACAAGCCTATTCTGTCCATTACTTCTACCATCATAACCAAACCAGGGTTTTATTCCTTTAAAACAGTTAACTAATACTCGCTATCTTGAAACAAGAATCTGATTTTGAGCTCTAGCTGTTCCTTGAACAACACAGCATCCTCAGTGTTTGCTTGCTGGATGTCATACATTTTTTAAATTTACTGAACTTCATTCAACTTTCAAGAAACAAAGCAACTACCTCCTAAATATATCTGGAAAACCGTAACTCATTTCTGCTTCTCCTGTTCAAGATAATCTTGGTGAAATTAAGAGAACATCTGAAAAGCATAAAATAGCATTTGTGGTCAAATGCAGTTACATGACTAACCCCCAGGAGATGAAACCTACTAAAACACAATGGATAAGGCTGAACTAGGATCTCCATGAAGTGGCAGCACTAATCCCATTTTAGGAAAGCATTGGCTATGACTCTTCTTCAGAATAATTTTATAGTTGCCAAAAGACATCCTACTACAGCTACTTCTTATGCCCATAAGCTCCACAGCATGACTGTGCAGTTCTGTAATACACTTCTATGCAAAATGCAAATTTTTGTGACATGATGCCACTTCAACCAACAGTAGAAAATTGCTTCTTACAGTCAAAGTCCTCAAAACACCTGCAAAGACTGAAAGAATGGGTTTTGTGCTGAAGTAATGTGGAAACAATTAAGGCAAATCAAAACCATCACACAAACAAACAGGTTACTAAAAATAATTAAGTTAGTTATTGATTGCATTTGAGGAATCTTATATTTGCTGACACTGAAGATGAAAGCTTATACAATTAGATCATATGCAAATGGCTGGAATATAAAGACTTAATTGCAGACTTGCCTGGTGTTTCACAAGATGCACTGTGCAGGCCCCTATGCGAAAGTATTCTACTGTGAATGCAATCACACAAATAGCAGCTTTTAGCGTTAAGAATGCTCTGACCTATGGCAACTGTAGTCCAGGGTGATTATCCACATGCAGTGTGACTAACCTGAATAACCACAGCATTTCTGCCTATTTATTCCATATACATACCACGTGTATTTTTTTCCATAACCACCATTGACTAATCACTGCTGGAAACAAGAGAGCAGGCCAGACAGATCCCAGTTCAGACTGTTAATTCTTAAGTTCTTAAGGTTTTAACTGAGGAGATTGTGTTTCTTAAAGTTTTGTTTAATGTACATGCACGTTGAAATTGCCACATACTTCTCAGGCCATAACAATTCCCAACCAAATGCTGCAGCATAGTATGAGCAGGAAGAACATCACTTGACGTGGGGAAGTGCTGAAGCTGAAGGATAGCCAATGCAGTTCCTACAGCCGTTCTCTGATTCACTGTGGCACATTTCACAGTAGAACTGCTGGCTACTCATAGCCAGCCATATCAAGTGGTAAGATTCATACCTTACTGAAAAATTCCATGGGAAATGCTTTGGAAACAAAAATAAAACACATGCATTAGCAACTTCTGTAATACACTTCTAATACAGAAGTGTATTATGAAAATAATGATGAAAACTCTCAATGTAATATAAAAAGGACCTGGGTAACTATAGACCGGTGAGTCTCTGTGACATCCAATAATAGGACAAGTGGCCATGGGTGCAAGCTGGAACATAGGAGATTCCAGTTAAATATGAGGAAAAATTTCTTCACAGAGAGGGTGACTGAACACTGGAAGGGGCTGCCCAGGGAGGTTGTGGAGTCTCCTTCTCTGGAGACATTCAAAACTCGCCTGGACGTGTTCCTGAGTGATCTGATCTAGGTGTTCCTGCTCCAGCAGGGGGATTGGACTGGATGAGCTTTCAAGGTCCCTTCCAATCCCTGATATTCTGTGATTCTGTGAATAGCAGATGTGCCCGCTCACAGAAATTTTGGTCCTCCCATGATGTAACAGGAGCCACACAACTACCAGAAGGGTGTTCCCGGGGACTGACCCGTGTGCAGCCAAGGGCGCGCTGCTGGCTCTTGGGCCAAAGCCTCTGGAACATCACTCCTTTGCAGCATCTTTGGACCTGCCTGGGGGAACAATACACTTTTCTAGGGTGCTAGGTGAAACAAGTTTACTGCTTTTTTTATGCAAAAGGCAGCAAGGGTCAAGAATAAATACTAACACAGACGATTCTCAATGCATTGGTCAGGAAAACCAGAATCAGAAAGTATATTGCTCAGCTGGTGTGCTAAGGCTTTGTTCCTGTGCTGAATCAGCAGTTGTAGCTGATACTGCCTTTGATCCTTGTTTTGGCTTCAACAAAGAAGATATGTAATGTCTGAGGTAAACCCATATTCTGGAATGTGCTGAACAAATATTTCATAAAAGGGGGAAAGTTTATCTTAACAGTCATTTTGATGTCAAATGATTTATTAGAACTCAAAGCCAAAACAGGTAACAGCCCTATGGAAGTGCTGAAGCTTTCAAAGAATTCAACTCTAAGAGGAATTAAACGCTAATACATGAAGCAAGAGGGTTCAGATTAGGGAGGGAGGTGAGGAGCACAGTTTTGCCAGTCAAGTAAACATTTCCCACACACATGCCCTGCAATTCTCTGCATCAATACCTGAAAAAGATGCAGGCATTAAAGAAATGCACACTTAAAGAGGCTACTAATGAGCTTACTTCTGTAACAAAGTCTGGATTAGTCAATGAATCTTTCAAACTATCTAACTCGAAAAAGAGTGTTTGGCAAAGTCCACTGACATCTGCCACAACTTTATTTAGCCTTCTGCATTCCCTGGAGGTACTGCATAGGAGCTGCTCTGCAGTACCACACCAGAGCAACTGCAGACAGAAGGGAATGTAGACAGACATGCAAAGTGTTTAAAATAGGAAACACAGGCTCTGTGCTGGGGGCTAGTGTAACAGGTGTATATATATTGGGACCTTATATTAATGAGGCTTCTGTTACACATGTACAAGGCTGCCAGCAGCCTTTTCAGAAGTAGATGGGTATTTTGGTTAAAGTCAGACAGAGTAACCTCATAGTAACCTCTAGTCTGGCTCACAGCCACTAGGGAGGACTCTGAAGGACTGTCCCTTGGTGCTGCATTGATTAGATTTCTTCCCATAATACTTCCAGTGTTTTTGCTCAGTAAACCTTACTGACAATTGAATCAAGAATAAAGAGTGAGAAGGGAAATAAAAGCTGATCTCCATGTGAAAATGGGCCATAAAATTAACAAGGTTCTCAACATCAAGTAATTCTGTCTGCTCTATTGTGGCCAGAAAATCAGAGCCTGTAAATACACAAGCAAGCAAGGAGGAAAGACAATACGCAAAAACCTTCCAAATATTCATACAACATCTAAGTTGAATATGTAAACATGCAATACCTAAGAAATGTAAATGCTTAACTTTCCCTGCTAACATTTAAATTTTGCCTTGTCCATATATTGTACATGCATCATTTTTCGATACTAGTTATGTTGGCAAATGCACATTTGCCTCCAGCTTTTACAGTGCTGTGGAAATGTTAATGGACACATTTCTCAATTTCCATGTCTTTCAGCATCAACAGTGCACAGAAAGCACCTTCACAAAACCAAACAAAAAAGTCACAAACTGGGACGTAACAACTCCACAGTGGAGCAATGTTTCTTCAAAGAACATTAGCATCAATGCACCGGGGTGCTATAATCCCTCCCACCACCCAGAACAGATTCTAATCTTTGTTGGTGGGTACTAAAAGTGCACTGCTATCAGCTGGACTGTGTGGCTGATTTATTTCAGCGAAGGCAGACTGAGCCTATCCAGTAGGAGACATTTTGAATGTACAAAACTTTAATTACAACTGTAAACAAACTTTCATAGAAAATTTTCACGTGAATGAGAATTTGCAAATGCACAGAAGCCAGACTTGCTGAATTCTTTAATGACGTTTCATTTTTTTGCCTTTTGCAGCATGCTCATCTGCCTTCTCCAAAGGTAGCCAGACACTGTCTACACAAAAAGTTGGGCTAGTAGAAAACCAGGAACCTGCAGAGTTTGGTAGTGCATTACCAGTATTTTTTGCTAGAATGCTCCTTAATTGCTAAAAAAGAAACCGAACCCCAAATCATCGTCATTGGAAAGACAACCGTAACACTGAGCGTTCCAAACAAACAGCCCATTCATTTAAGAGCGGAACACCACTTTCTATCAATAATGAATCATCTGAGCTCTGAATAACAATTATAACATTCACCTACTTGGTAATTCATGTAAGAACAACTCTGATCTTTCTAACATAAACATAACCTACTACTAAGTATTAAAGTAGAAAAGATGAATAGGATTGTCATGACTTCAACCACCTGCACTGCATGATAAATAATGAAGTAAACTAAGTCTTTCGCAACATCTAGAGTAAGATGGGAACATAATACATAGGATTGCTTTAATAAGGCACATGAGAACACACAAATGATTCATTTATATCTTCTCTAATAACAAAGGTGCTCTCAGAATGGTCTGTTAAGCAGAAGTAATTAATGCAGACTGGAAGACTGGTATAGCATACAATGTCATTTTTAAAGGCTTATACCTGTATCTGACCAGACTAGATCTTAAGTATATCTATGCAAGCTACACATGTTATCATAACTGTGACCTGATAAAGGAGAAGTAAAAAAAGCTTCATGCAACATGAAAACAGGTGTCTAATATCAAGGGGAAACAATGGTAATGACCTTTAACTACTGGCATTTGTTTGAGGTCTTCTCTGTGAGATCTTTTAAATGAATGACTGTGGTAAAGTGAAGTCGAGAAGCAATAGTGAGGCAAAACTCACCCAAGTAAAACACAATTTAGTAAAGTAAAATACAAAAAGTACAATACAAGCAGCCTAAGAGAGCTGATGCTGAATGTCAGTGAGCCTTTCCACTCCCGGAAACACAAGCACTGCAACTTTCACAATTTTGTTTAAAATACTAATCAGATCATTTCTGACCCCTTGACATTACCTATGGGCAAGGAATGAGAGCTGGCGATTCACCTGGCATTAGCTTACATTCCTAGCCACTGCTGATCTGTAAAGTCCTTTTGAGTGTCCAAACACCGTGCAAACTAATGGCTTGTAAACCGCTTGCAAAATTTGCCATCTACATTCAGAGGAGAAAGGACTTACTTCAAAATAATTTTAAAAATCAATTACAAAATGAGCCCAAGCATCTTTGTGAAAGAAAATGAGATTTTTCATGGAGGTTCTTTATATGTTTTGGAGCTTAAAACAATTGTGTGGCAAATGTACGATATATTCTGCACAAACAGCACTTTAAATATTCAAATACAACTTAAGTTTTTGAGTGCCATGCCCTTCCTATATCTAACGTATCTTCAGAAAAGGCTCAGGAAAGAATCAGATGCTTGATATACTCCACTGTGACAGTGTGTCCTCTACCATTCAAACAAGCAACATGTGGAATTGTAGGATGAATTTCAAAACATACACTAACAACACACTAAAAGGCCTTTTAATTGTTTTCATTTAAGCCATAGGTATTTAAGTAGGGTGAACAAAACCCATACATATTCACAGATTTATGTAGCATACAAATGTGCAGTAAGTTACAAAAGCATGAATACCAACATCACTGAAAACAAGCTGCTTCTGCAAACCTCAGAAGGGCAGTTTTCTACAGAGATGGAGACTGCAAAATTTTGCAGGGAACCGACACAGCTTTTAATCTACACTGTCGTAGCATTTAGGGAAACTCTAGGCTTTCCACAGAACAACAGCCAACAGCCTTTCCTAGAATTAGTAGAAAGCTGCGGACCTCAGCTGAGAGATCCCAAAAGAGAGTTATTAATCTATTCATTTGTAGAATGCATTGTTCCTATGTGTGCTCTGCTGGTGGAGTGCATCATGTCTGCTATTTTAGAACTGGAGTTCTCTGGCCAGCATTGTCCTCCAAAGTTCATTATAGGCTCCCAAGTGCCAGGAGGGTAACAGAAAGGGCAGAGCAAGTCCCAGTTTCAGTTTCTTTGTTAACTATGAATACAGTTTGTGACATTGTACTGATGACATGGAGGCAAGTCACAGAAGGTATGTGCAGATAAGCCACCCCCAAGCACTTTTACTACCACACAGGGAAGTCTTCCTTTCCTCTTGGAGCGCCCTTCTACAAGCCATGCTCTTGCGGCTCACACACAGTGAACTGATGCGTAAGAGTTCAACTAAAAATAGATGGCAATAAAGTTCTGCCAGAAGAGGTGTCTGCTCTGGATCGTTCCACCAGCAAATGGTGTTTCCAAAAACTATGTTTGGAACCCCATATGGCTGCCTTCCAGATGTCAGCAATGCAGACACATCTCAAGGAAGCAGCAGAACATACTTGCTGCCTGTTAAAACAAAACGCGTAATGGAAGGGACCTAGCAGACTAGACAAACACAAAATACAAGCCCTCATTATTGCTACTTTACAAAAAATCTGTTGAGTTATTGCCTAAGATATGACTTATCAAAGTGGTAAACATTTTAAGGAAGTCTTGGCATGAATGTTTGTGTTCTGCTTGCTGAGGCAGCTGTCCCTGGGAAAGATGTATTTATACATAAAAATCACAAAAATATGCTAATACAGTTATGAATGCATAAGTCTAGGAAGTACTATCATAAGCTGCCTTGTAGTTCCAAAGTGGTTATTTTGAATTAATGGAAAAACACTTATTAATCCCCCAAGGAACCTAGATTTCAGAGACTGGGTAAAAAATGCTTTTCTGTGGAAGGAAAGCAAACCTTATTAACTCCTAGCTACACCTTCAGAGAATTGACTGAAAATCCAAATGTCTTCTTTCTGTAACCTATGATCGGAGTCCAAACCACTTACGCCTTTGTCTCCAATTTCACCTCAAGTAAACTTGCTTTGCATTGAGTTACTTTTTGTTATATAAATACCTACTTGTGGAGGCTACTGTTCAACTGAAATAAAAAAATCTCTTTCAGAAGCTCCGCCTTTAGTTATTGTTGAGGCAATAAAAATGCTTGAAATTAATTCATAATTCACATGAGATGATTTTGGGCATTTTTGGTCCATTGCGATGGTCCTTCCAGTTTGGTGACTGAAAACATCCCTGCTTCTTTGCTGATCCTTTAGAAAAGCAAAGCCTTTGATGAACACAGTGGGTGAGGGTCAGTTCAGGAGACAAGTGACCCAAGAAGAAGCTCACCCATGAGAAAAACCACATAGAAGTGAAAATACTGGTAATATACTTACAGAGGTATGCTCTCACTGTAGTGGGTTATTTGCTGGAATACAGTGCTGATACTTTTATATTCAAGTTATATTAAAAATCTCCCAGTTAATATACTGTTAACATGACGGAGTATTGTAATCCACATTTTTCTCCCTACCAACTGTGATAAGTATATTTGCTGCATATTGGAGGAACTTCAAAGTAATTTATAAGCAGTAACGATAAGGAAGCATTAATCCTTACTTTACAGGTGAAGAACATATGTACAAGAGAATTCTGAGCTTTTGTGTGAATCGCTGTGGCAAAGGCAGTAACTTTATTTGAGTTACCTACAACCTCTATCACATCTCTATGAACAGCTTTCTGAAAGAGCATGGTAGACAGAAGAAGCTGTCCTGAGAAGAAAACAGAAATAAGTAACTTTCAGTGTAATCCTCTTAATAGAAAGTGTAGCATCTGTATGCAATTCCCACCTCAAAAGACAAAACCCAACAAAACCCATGAATAAAACAGCACATGCTGTGTTTCTAGAGAGCACTTCAGTCAGGTGTGGCAATTTCTCTGTCCCTCCTCACTCAGTCCATGACAGCAATCCCTACTTGGCAGTTGGTCTTGTTTGGAAGATTTATCCCCTGCTATGTAATTCCTGATTTTTCTTGCAGCTTTGAGATTTCACTGGATGAGAAATAAAGGAGGAATGAGTCTACAGAAGGAATTTCAGATGCCTTATTTCTACTGCCGTACACACCGTTTTCTGAGGTGTTTGGTACTAAGGGTGCAATGTATTAAAATGATTGATTGATTGCATTTTAAAAATAGAAGTACTGTTCTGATACCGGGATTAACTATTATCATTAAGATATGGCAGAATTTTAAACAGCTCTGAAGCTGCACCCTACTGTGAATGTAAAGCGCCCTTCTCCATCCCCCCCTTCCCCACATCACACACACAAAATAAGAGTTTTTCATAAATGAAGGAAATAAATGCTACCAACTTCACTCCTCACAGAGCCTGTGCTGTGTCCACAGGACCACAGGACCTGCTCCATAGTGTACTTTCGATTTCTGCTGTGCATTTTTCACTCGCTTTCAGCAAAACTGTAGCATCCCCCCCTTTTTTTTTCTGAACAACTTCTTATGTTGCTCTGTGGGAGAAGCTTCATCACAGCTATTTTGAAGGTTCTTATTTTTAAATACCCTATATATTCTAGATCAAATCTCGGTTATTGAAGGGGCTGCAAGTAATATTCAGAATAAATGGCGTAATTTGGTGGCCTAGTACAGCGTAAGCAGGTTCTGATTCAGAGCCGGGTGAGCGACTGCAGCTACAGGGAGACCCTGCCAGCAGCACGTTCGTGCCAATAGAAAAGAACAGTTGATGGCATCTACCCAAGGTCAGCTCCTCAAATTCGGGAGCTGGTTTTCTTCCAGACACTGTAAAGTCGCTTGTTTAAATGCAGCCAGTCGGCAACAATTAAGCGTCTAAATAAAACATGCAGATTTTGTACTCCTTTTGAAATCTCCTCCACGCCACGCTGTTTATTTTCTATTTCTCACAGTCTTCATTATCCAACAATCAGGCTACAAAATGGCGGTCAGAGTGAGGCAGACATTTTGTAACTGTCTCATTAAAAGCCTAACGGAACAATGAAAACGCACCGCATGAAAAGAAGCAGGCCGAGGAGCCAAAAGGAGCGTGGAGCGTTGCGACGACCGAGCTTTTAAGCAAACCCTTTATCTTGTTTTCTAGCAAAGTTAAAACAAAACCGCGCCGAGATGCAACAACCTCACCGCATTTTACCCCCGTGGAGGCAAAATACAGCCTAGGGCAGCCCTTTTCAAACACTTTCACCTCGGCCAGTGCAACTCGTCACCTATCCGAGCAAAGGCTCTTCTGTGTCTACTGTGTGCCATATGGGCTCAAGACCACCCATTGACAGTGACTCAGTCGCTATAATCTTAACCACATTCTTCCCTTGAAAGTCCAGACACTAGTGTTTTCTATTACAGCTCCAGGAACTTTACAGTCTTCAGCACAGCTTTTAAAGCACTTGCAACAAAATCAGCCAGGGGACATGTAAAGAACGGAGCCTACCTCCCTCTCAGCAGATACTTCTCATTCAAATTGAACTATCATCTCGTGTGAAATTAGCTAAGGGTAGCATAAAAGCAAAATGCCCCAAGAATTAATAAGCATGTTCCTTTTTATTTTTTTTTTTTAATTGTGTACCCACCAGACTGCCCCTAGAAGTAATAGCAACCGATGTATCCTAAGAAGCAAATATGCAAATCTTTAGGAAAAAACTGCAAGGCACATCCTACTCATTAAAGATTTACGTACCTGCCAAATTTCAGGTTTAAAGATTCAGACATTTTTACGCTGTTTCCTAAGGAAAAAACAAAACCAACCAAACAAAAAACAAACCCCATACCTACAACAATGTTTAATACAGAACAACTATGTTTTTCTCACCTTCCTATAAATAAAAAGTGGCCAAGGGAATTTTGCTTACATGATACATAATAACCAAAAAGGTTGGGCTAATGCTATATTTGAAAAGGGGATATACGTTTAAAAAAAACCCCAACACCCTGGAATTATCTCATGAAAAAAAAAAAATCATTATTAATTTTAAGGCAGCTCTGATTTTGAGGGACTTATAATACAGACTTTGTTGTTAAACCAACAAAAGAGGTAAGGAATAATAACACGGGCATTACACAGGTACATTGATGTTAGAGGAAATCAGGCTAAGGCAGCACATTTCTGTTCCCTCTTTTCTTATGAAGATTTGCACTCTGGTGTGATGCTACTACTTGATACTCCATCAGCCAGGTCATGCAGCTGGCACCTGCATGGGAAGAAACTGCTGGCCCTCCAGAGTCTTCCTAGAGCGTATGTGCCAGAGTGAACCAGCTACCTGGAAAAACAGCCTGGAGAGGCTTATTTTGAAAGTTTATCTCTTGGTGGTAAATCGAAGAAAGCTGGTGTGCCTGACTGTGTTGAAAGAAAACTCCTCTGAGCCTCCAGAGAGAGCGTGATAAAAGCTTCTGAGACAAGGGAAGAATCTAGCCCACAGTTCCCACATGACTATGACATATTGGCCACTAACAGTGCAACGTTCTGTGCTTTTATACATGAGAAATTTCCACGCTACACACCGACCCTTCACTTCCAAGAGGGAGGAAGGTACCGCAAGTGATTTGTTTGGGATGCCTAGATTAGTGGCATATATATATAAAAGGACAGGAGGAGAAGGATTACCACAGCCTGTACCCTCGGCAGAGCCAGAGCTGTGCTGGACAGGCACGAGTGCGCTGCCATTAACATATGGTGGAGGTCCCACTCCAGACTGTGCTACAGCAAGCCCTGAGAGGGATGTGTCTGAAGAGTCCAGCTGCTAACGACCCCCGTCCAGCCCTCACGTGAGGGCTGCCTCTTACAACACAATATAGCCCTCTGTCTTTTACAGGAGATGTTATTTCTCCCAGACGTATTTTGCCGGCATCCTGTATCTTCGCGGTGGGGCTAGCAATCTGCCGCACTGCTGTGACAACAGGTGGGACAGCTCTTTGGAAACTTGAACAAACCTGCCAAAATCTGGAGGCTGGCCAGGTTTACTACACAGACTCTCTGTTCAAAGGTTACGACCCATCTCTAAAACCACCGATTTAAGAGCAATGTTGATTACAGTTATCCTTCGCTTTTGTTACCAAACCCCAAAATCGGGGAAAAAATTCTGAGTTTTGTTACAAACTTGAAAACAGGTCAAGGTTCATGAAGAAGTTCCCTAAGGGTTGTGATCCTTCAGAGTTAAGCTAACTCCAGTCTGAGCTGGGAGAAAAAAAGTCTGAGTTAACACAAGATTTCGCACTGGAAGTGTGTGAAACTCGCGATTTGAGAAGATTTCCTTGCAAAGCCAGGTGAAGTTCAGTGGTTTCTGTGTTATTTCACAAAGAGTGTCTGAGTGCCTTTGAACTTGAAACTCAAAGCAGAATCCAGCAGCTGCAAACTTAAACACAGCAAGAAAAAGATGAAGAAAAAAAATGTTTGCGTTGAGCTCCTGGGAAGAATACACTGAGTTTCACCTGCTGACATTGGAAAATGCAAAAGTCTACACAACCTGTTGTTCAGATTAAATAAAAACATGAGGGAGGTATGACAGAGGCACAGTCACATTACACTTTTGACTTAGGTAAGTGAGGTACCTGTGGGCGGACTGCAGAGTCCCTCTTCACTCTGCTGCCCGCTGCTGTTCCTGCAACTACAGTGATTTCTCGAAATTACGCAGTGTCATCCCCACAGGCTGTAACACAGCCCCTTTCTAGACCCACCAAAGCTACCACAGCTTACTTTCAACAATCAGGTGGGGATGAAAGAGAAGTTGGTTCTAGCCCTTAAATCTGGAGAACCAGAATTAAAAAGACAAAACAGTCATGAAGGTTTGACACAGTATTTGCCTTCAAATAGCACTTTTCAGTCATCTCCTCTAAAACTGCAAGCTTTCAAGGCTGATGAAACAAATGGCTTGGAGTCACTTCCATGAGTGGTGTTCCATCAGTTCAGGACAGCGTGAATCTCTGTGCTGTCTGGCCTCTGTTAGCTAGCTGATGCACAATACTTTGAGCATCCCCAGTCTTCTCTTCACAACAAAGAGCAGCGTGTAAAGCAAGAGAGGGAAACCAGTGTTGGAAGAACACCATTCGCATGGGCACCAGTGGCCTACAGCCCTATGTATAACTCACCAGCTTTGGTTTGCTGTATGTTAGAATAGGACTAGTCACATCAAGTAGGGAATTTGTAGTATTTTATATTATGAAAGGGCTTTTCTTAATAGCACTGAAAACAGAGGAATCTACGCGCAGCGCATACAGTTGTAAGGGAAAAGGTGAAAATTAATTTAGGCATGCAGGAAACAAGACAAGTAAAGGACTGTAAGCAGGAAAAAGGGAAAAGTAAAATAGGAAAAAATAGGAAAGGAAAAGTGAGATGATTACAGGGGAGAATAAAGATTAAAAAAAACAACTGGAAAAAGTTTGGGGAAAGGTTTAGAAATCATATTGAAAATCATGTAAAAAAAGAATACCCATGTTAATTATGGCATATTTCTTTGGTGAACTATTCCTTAACCACTTGTAAATGATGGATATTATAAATGCTGATCCTAGAATAATACACTTGCCCCCTAGAAGTTTCCAATTATCTTTTAACACAGCAAAGCTGTAAGAAAAGTAACAATTTGTATTAAATGGTTAATCAGGTAACCTCAGGGTCACTGCAGCATTCTCCCTAATGTGGAAGTTTCTGCCTATCTGACTGAGTAAAATTTTGGAAAAGAAGAGCAGAAAAGTATTTTGTGGCAAATCACAAAGTATCACATCTGGCTTTTTGTTATCTAGTTCTGTGTCTGGTTTTGAGAAATCTACTTCCTAATGGAGAAGTTTATATAGAGAGAGTCAAACTGATATGGCTAGGAGCCTACTAGCACTGTGGGTTTTGATTGTGAACCTGAATAATACTGAAGTTGTAAAAATCACCTGGAACAAAATGAACTACAGCAACAACATACTCCAGAGTGCTTTCTTGTTAGTTTAAAAAGCAGCAGATTTACCATTATGACCTACCGTATCTCTTTACATACATTCCTCTTCATCATTTATGCAAGACCAGTTGCCGTGACAACTAAAATAAATGTTTTAATAAAGCAACATCCCCCTATATTTTAAATATTGCAGGTTCCCGAGGCAATCCACCCCGCAACTGCAATGATACCAAATAATACCATGCAAAAAGAAGCCAAGGGAAAAAAAGGAGAACCCTGAACACCAAGTGAATTTTGCATGGAAGTGGCATTTCTGGCCCACAACTCCACACACAAGCTTACTTCTTATTATAAGCTTTATTGCCAATACCTCCTACATCTATAATATCCTTCTGTGTCCCCACGGCAAACCAATCAAAACCTGTGTCTTTTAACTAAACACCAATAAAATAAGCATAACACAACACAGGTATTTCAAGGATATGGTCTTAAATGCCAAGAGCTCTATACCTACTGAGACCAAGGCATCAGTTAAAATGTGATGTGAGACAGTGATGAAAGGCTTATGAAGTGCCAAGGGAGAGTAGATCCTATACATCTTAGCAAACAGTCTTCAAACAAGATTACACGGATGGCCCAAAGGAGGCATGTCTTTGTAGGATCGGGCCCTTGTACTGTACGTAGCAGCCCTAAAGTCTACTCTCAATTAGAGAGATAAGGAGGTGTATCAGTGAGCACAGATAACCAGAGTCTGGTGGGAAATTCTGGGAAGGAAAATGTGAACATCTTGGTTCACTGGAGCAAAATGGTAACTCCTTGCATGTTGGCATTCTTCAGACAGGGGCTTCTGTATGCTTTGTGCTGGCCTGGAGTGACTTCTACCTATTCCACAAAGTTATCCAGACTGCTAACAGTTAACAGATAATGTACAAAAGAGAACAATCACACATTGTCAAGGGAGATGAAATTAAATATCCCAACAGACATTTCTGTTCATATGACATTCTGGCCAACAGGTTTCCTCAGATACTACAGTGATAACGATAGAGTTAGTTTCATTATTAATGCTAATTCAATGGGATTTTAATGGAATAAATAGTTCAAATTATCCATTTCTTTTAGGAATCCCGAGCTGGCAACGGCAACATCTGTCACTCTGTAAAACAACAACAGACACCTTAAACTTCAGGTTTGCCTCCTCTGCAACATTAGGCGTCACATTACTAACCTGAAGCTAGGTAATCATTCTCCTGCCAACCTTAATGAGTTTTCAGCTACATAAGTGGGCTTCAAACTAACAAGCACAGGTAGTATTAGCAGCAGCAGAGCCCCTGCAGCATGGCGTTTGCAAGGGACTCATTTATCTGCCTTAAAAGCTGATCTCTTGTACTGCCACATCCAGACAGTGCCTGGGACCCAGACTGGCCAGCTAGAAGCTGGATTGGGCATACCCTGCTAAGATGCAGTTCTGGCATGGGCTTCAGCCTAGTTCTTAGTTGTGTGACAGTTACTACGCTGTAAACCAGAGCTTGGACTACCAGGATGATTTGATTAGCAGCACAGCATGACTGGATTAGCAGCTGATGCACTGTATTAACTCAAGTTTGAAGTCTCTTGCCACTTCTCTATTGCATTACCAATTTAAACATCGGTAGCACTTGTTCTTCAAAACGGGCTCCCGAAGGACTAGCTGCCTCAAGTGAAAAATACCACTCCACAAAACCAGAGGTTTTTGTGGGTGAATGAAGTTAAGGTCCCAGTAACACTTGAGTTGGGTCTGCAGTTAACACTTCAGTGAAGAGAGAGCCTGATTTTACACATGCACAGTCAAAAGTTTGTAAGATTTGTATGCCCTGTTTTCCCCCCATAAATTATTTATTTTCTGAAATACTTTTATAACTGTGCAATTAACATCATATTTCTGATTTTAGATGGGAGGCTGCTTATTAAAGATATTTTGAGGCATAAATTCTATACAAAACTATTCCATGTATTTTTTTTTTTATTTTTAAAAGCTTTCCTCTGCCACATTACGTACTTCTGAGTCGGATACACAGATTATCTCATTCAGAATCTTTGTTGACAGGAGTTTTACATTCAAGGTTTCCATCTTTTATTCCTCCACAACTGTGAAAGAGTTAATCTCACATCTTAATGGGAGTTTACCCTTAATAAGACAGCAATAAAGCAAGCCAACAATAATAAGCTAAATGAAGGCCATTCTTTTGCCTTTTGTCAATATTTTCATAGTGACAAATAGATCAAACACAAGATATTTTGTAAGGCTTTTATTTTTTCCCTCTTTGTAAATCATAAATGCTTTGGTGTATTTAATTTCAAAATGAGTTCCCTGTGGATTAGACTAACGCAACGGATTAAAAAAAATCTGCCCAAACCCTGCTGTATCTTAGATGGAAAAGTACACAAAATGGTCTTTTGCTGTTTTCCCCTGCTCATTTTCTAGCTGTTCCTCTTTCCCCTACACCTGAAGACCAAGCTGTCTGCAGTAGTAAAAAAAGTTAGATAGTCCTATTCTGAGACTTCGAAACACTGTAACCTATTTTTCTATATAAATGAAGGATTTTAAACTATATTCAGAGGAAAGTGCTCAAGTGCCTAAATATTTGCTATACCACACAGATAAAGCTGGCATATACATGTGGGAAGAGGTAGAAAATTCCCCCCTGCAACATGAACTCAGCCCTTGAAAAGCAGAGGGAATACCTGCATTTTGCGACAGTCTGCGCAGGCACTAACTGCTGTTGTTTTGCAGGAGAGTTTCAAATGTGTTTGAAGACCCAATGGACTGTTACTCCTGAATCTCTACCAGTTTTAAACCTTCCTAAGCAAGGTCAGAAGACATATCTGCCCAGTGAGAGGTATTTGTAAGACCTGACTGACTTTTCCATACAAGGGCATTGGCCAGACTCTGTAAATATTCCTCTGCAACACTTGCTTGCCAGAGGGGATTTATTTTGTGGACTTGAATGTCCTTTCTCCTGTCCTTTTGCCCTTACACTGGTTATATATGACCAAGGGCTCCTCAACGAAATGTTGAGTACAGCTGTTAACAATCCCTGTAACATATGGACACAAGCCTTCTGTTAATGTAACGGGCTGGGGCTTGGTTCCCAGCCCCACAAAATCTGTTTGATGCTAAGTCCTTTTCCTGGAAAAAGCTTTTGTAGAAACTGCAAACTCTGGTCCAACTGTGGACAGGCATCAAGGCTGCAGTGGCAGTGGTGGCGATGAGACAGCCTATTGATGGGTTTATAGCACGGGCTCAATGCAGTGGGGAGGTCCAGGCTGGACTGCCTCCTCCTTCATCCAGCTGCATCACAGAATGGAGTCTTAAAACTAGAAGGAAAAGTGACATAAAAAGCTTTCTGTTCAATAACTGTCAACTCTTCCAGCTGGCCCCAGGGCAGCTGTGACATCTAGAAGCAGAAAACCAGCCCATCAGGAGAACACCATGAAAACAGCCTGGGATCACTACTTCTGTAGCTGTTTGGTGCCCCAACTGGCCCTCATCCAAAGTGATAGTGTCCCCTCTAAAAATTTTGCAGGAGTGGTAAACATAGTGACAAATTACTTACAAATGGCATCCTTAGTTTTAACAAACTTCTTAGGAAAGAGAGGGGGGTATGCAGCGTGAACGTGAAATAATGAATGCTAATTCTCAGAAAAACAAAGTCCCAGTTGCAGCTCCAAGAGCTTATGAATTTCAGCTTTAGCATGGACACAGCTTTGGTTACTTACCACGTATTTGAAACAATTGAAGTGGTTTTTTTCTGTATTTATTTTGGAGCTGGCTATTTTTAAGGTCACAGTCCCTGCTAAGAGAGGAAACTGCGTCTCTAGGGTATTGGGAATTAAACAGAGGAAAGAAAAAGGCACAGAGAAAGTAGCTGCCTCACAGAAAGAACTCAAAATGTTTTGTTTCCTTCCTTGTTCAGCCTGTAGTCGAAAAATAACTTTACAGTAACCATTAACTCATGTTTTTCTATAAAACAAATGTAATTCTGAATTTTACAGGACGTCTTTTTTTAGCTTTTTGCCTCCTGGAATCCCTTTTGATAAGTTGTGACGTAAAGGGACATCACCACTTGTCAATCAGGTTTTCCAGCTTCAGAGTTTGGGCTTAGGGCTCTCCTGTCTGTGGTGGCTTATGTGATGGCACCTACGTCAAGCCAAACATTTTGTGCAGGCAGTGTTCTGACTTGGAGATAGGAACGAGGAGGTGCAGGGAAGGCAGCAAATGTTTTGAGAGCCTTGGAAAAGGCACTTGAGACAGAAATCAGCTACTGCAGAGGGCACATACTGTGCTGAGACTGTGGACTTCTGTACCAGGAGACAGAAGAAATCATTGGAAAGGAATAGTGTGGGAAAAGTCAGGAACAAGTGAACAGAGAGGCTGCAAAGACAACCCAGGCAATTC
Organism: Jacana jacana; assembly: GCA_013400555.1. NCBI lineage: Eukaryota > Metazoa > Chordata > Aves > Charadriiformes > Jacanidae > Jacana > Jacana jacana. The sequence goes on along the minus strand of VZTM01039648.1, from coordinate 140,178 downwards.
CACCATGGGGAAGAACCTACTCCTATCAGCCAGCAGTCTGCTCTTGCTGCTCGAGGAGATCACGTGAGACGTTACTCCAGCAAAGCTATGCTCCATATCTGACAAAAGGAATTCACTCCAGAGTCTTTGGTGTTAAATAATGCAAAGAAGGATCAAAGCCAGCAGCTATATGAAAAGAGGCTTCTTTCATAACTTAATTGCTCATTTGCAAAATACCAGTGTTATTTATTTAAGCAACTATGACCTTTTTGATGCACTGGTAATGTAAATGCTCATGTGTGGGTGTCAGAAGAACATAATGATAATAAAATACCAACACCTTAGATCAGGAGTTGCCTGATTTATTTTCCTGGGATAGCATCCCTGTAGAAATACAGCTGCACTGTACCTCTCTGAGGCAGGGGTTACAGCTGTTTCCAATTCTGTTCCAGGCTCTGCATTTGCAGAAGAGAAATACATTTGCATGCGTTTTTCAGCTGTCTTTTTCTCATGTGTGTACCATGAGAAATACCAAGATTTGGGGAATCCCTCCTTTTAGCTAGCCTCTGATCTTTTTGTCATATCCCAGACTATGGTAGATGTCAGGTGTCAGGTATGTTCCTTTAACTGTAGCGCCAAGAAGCATTATTTTGAGGTGCACGAGATGTCTTCCATGGCTCCAATTAAACAGACAGAGCATGCACAGGCAGGGAACAGCATATGTACAGCATTCCAGAGGACATGCAATGTCAACTAGAATTGGTTAGGGAACAGTATGACTAGAACAACATCAAGAAGGCTAGAAAGTGAAGGAAGACATTCCCATAACTTAAGTGGTACAACACTAGACATAATCTGCTCCTTACATAGATGTCAGCAGTTAGATATAACGATTAAGGGAAAGTCCCTAGTCTCTTACTTATTACTTGAGCTCAACCGGGATAAAGAACACCAAGTGCACCAGTTATTGGAACAGGAGATAATAAGAAACTCTGGGGAAAAATAAAGAGGGCAGGGGGAGATACAAGAGCTCTACAGAGTGGAAAAATAAGGAAGAATTTAACCAAATTATTCTTAGTGTTATTTTGCTTCAGAAAGAGTGCACTCTGTCTCATGCCCAGGCATTATAGTAAATAACTTTTGTTTCAAGTAGGACTCCCAAATTTGGGACACTAGTAAAATTGGTACAGAAGACTATGACAATATAATATACTTTTCCCTTCATAAATTGTCTTGTGAATGTAAAATGTATATGCAATTTATCTTTAGGTGGTAGCAATGCGTTCATATGCAGCCTGACCTAAGTAGGGTACATACCTGGACCCTACCTTCCAGTGACATAAAAAAGCTACACAGCTTTTTCTTTTTATCATTTGCACAGATATTCTGTAATATACATTGTGAGTATGCAAAAGTACAGAACTGACTTGAAGGGAAACTGTGTGACCTCTCAATTCCATTTAAACCTATCAGAAGGCTTTAATAAAGTCAAGCAATACCGTTAGCTGTATTAGCACAGCTGAACAGTCCTTGAGGTATAAAAGAACTGTGCACACTAGAATGAAAGTATCAGTAAATATCAGAACTAATGGTACTAAAGCCATACGGTTACCACATTAAAAACCAAACTTTTAAGAGTCCAGGAAGGAGATTAGAAGCCTGTAAAGCACATTAGGTTGTGAATACACAAGAATGGAACTTGTTTTAGTCAAATTCATCAATACATATTTTGGAAGGCAATGAGAAAATCTGCAAGCACATGATCTTATTCAATAGAGTCTGAATATGAGAATATTCCTTCTGACACGCTGAGGGAACATAGGCTTACCATGAAAAATGCTGTAACTGAAACATGTGAATAATTAATTCTGAAAGGATGTAGAAGCTGCACAGATAGGAAGAGCACTGTGGAAGTGCAAGAGCACTTGACCAAAAGCAGAACACAATACTGAAGGACTAAAAAGTTTTCCAGAAGTTGAGGCTGTGGCAGAATGTTCTAACAAAGCATGTATTAAAGGAAAGTACTGGTATTGCTTAGTTAGCCTTCTGAAAGAATAAAAACTTTCCAAAACTTTCCAAAATGTGAACAGTTTGCTGTGTTTTTAGCAGCGTTTCTTAAAAGCATACTTTAACTACAAACAAGCTGAAAAAACAAGTTCAAGTGACAGAACACTTTCTCAATGCACATTAGGTGACTTACTCAAAGTGTTTGTATTTGAGTCACACTCCTTCGAAGTCTCTCTTGTTTGCTTTGACACTGTATCTGGAACAGACAGCAGTAAGAAGACTCTGGTTTGCATGCTATCAGTGAATCTGAAATAAAGAAAATCATTTTGTTTCAGAATTCCTTTTACTCTCCATGCCACAGGGAACACAAGCACCACCGAACTTCAGTACTGACATACCCGAAAATCCCATTGAACTGTCAAAAACAACATCCCAACCCAGCAGAAGCCAGTACCAAATGATTCCACACAAAATGGATCTAGCTGAAGGCAGTTGTAAAATAATGTCTCATCTACAAAAGCTTCTTCCCCATAACACTTACTGTAAGTCTGAAGCTCACTTAATTTTTGGTTAGGTCTGTTTTCAATGGCATGCTGTTCCAAATATGACCATTGCTTAAACAAACTGGAAAAATTGCTATTTCTGAGTCTCAGATTTTCACTGTGACCATATCAAAAACTCTCCCTTATGCAAGAATGCCACATTTGTATTATGAGCAGCATGGCTCACGTACTTTCACCCTGATTGGAATATTTTAATAAAATCAAAAAGCTTCAGCTTTTTGCAGCTGAATCTCATGAGCATGCAACGCAGCAACCCAAAGTATCAATTTAATTAAGCTCCCTGGCCTTGATTTGATACGTTAATAATCATCACTATTTTTATCAAAATCAAGAAAGAGTCCATATGAGTTGGTAATGGAGCAATGAATCTCCATCACTGCATGACAACATCAGACTGTACAGAAAGAATACAGTATTCTGATGATCTCTGCAACAATTATGTAACTTAGACTACCTTCGGGTTTTCATCATTGCCCATTTTCTCAGTTGCTGTAAGATCCAGCAAAAGTATGTGAAGCAAAGAAATCCTGCTGCACTGAATGTGAGAAACTGATGTGGGGAAATCATCTGCCTTTTTTACACTACACTGTGCTACCTAGGAACAATCCCTAGTTGCTCCGCAGGACTGTTCACAGGTTGTGCTGAGCTGTTCCCTGCTTTTCACTTACTGTTCAGTTACATCACTGAGCTGCAAAATCTAGTCATGGAGATAATAATGTTTGCTATGTTTGTAATTACTCCAAGCACTCTGGTACCAAAAACAAAAATACACCATCTTCCCCTGTTAGAAAGTGGTTGAGAAGGTCGTTTTGGCTTCAGGAAACTAGGACCATGCTTATTAAGTAGGGCACATTACAACCATAGTCTTTTCTGCTACCCTCAGGTCCGTAAACTTGTTAGGAAAAAACCCTCCACAAACCTCACTCTGAGAAAGGCCTCATGCCAAAATCTACACTGAAAAATTCTAACCCTCTTTTGCACGGATTAAGTTATATTCAGGACATGATACCATTCTTTTTCAGTGGCTGAACACTCACTTTATGCCTTTTCAGAACGTTACACTGAACTATGTTTCCTCATTCTTCCTGTGTGAGAACTGTGCAAAAATCTACTGCTGACACAAGCAGCAGCGTATCCAACAGCGAGAGAGCCTGTAAATGTCACTAGCAAAATATCTTTTAATTAAGAAGGAAAACACACCCATGATGGAATCCAATTTGTGTTTTACTGCATTTAAACCTTCACAACTTACTAATCCCAAGCAACGACGTGCCTACCATTTTGGTAAGGAAGTGCAGCTTTTTTAACATAACATCAACTAGCTGTAGTTGCTGTATTATTCTCATATTCTTTCACCTTTCCCAAAGTATGGCTCATTAGAAAGGAGCTTTGATGGGGCTTGCTGTCTTGAAGGAAAAGTTTTAAATAAGGCTACAGCAACAAAATATAACTTCTCTCCTTATTCTGTTTCTCAGATTCCTGCATTTCTAAAGACATAAAGTAGTATAAATAAAATACTCCAAAAAACAGCTGTTGTAATAACTATGCTCTGCTACAGCTTAAAATATATTAAAGCCATTCACAATTAGCCTAATTGTGTCCTTCAAGTCAAAAAGAGTAAACCAGGAAGCTGAGTTCTAAGGAAAAGAATCATGATAAAGTTTTCATTAAGCACCTGCTGCCACAGGTACTGAATAGGCCCAACACTTGTTATTCCTCAAAGCACTGCACCGAAAACGCACAGAAGAATTAAAGAATCATACAAAGATGTGCATGTGCCTAACTAGGCTGGCCCCCATGCGGGGAGAGAGATGACTGTATTCCTTGCCTGGACTCTGACAGCTCCCTGTGCACAGTTGCGGTTTGGCTACATCGAGCAAAACTCTCCACAGGGTGCTTTACTGGGATTTCATTTTCTAGGGAGGAGCAGTATTTAGTCTTGCAAATGACATTTTCCAGAAACTGTCTGGGATACATTCTTTCCCTCCCCAAAATTATTTTTATGATCATCAGTGCAAATTAGGCTCCCAAGGATAGACTGTCTTCTTACACCTACAATGTTTATTTGAACAGATCAAAATCTCATCTATATTCTTTTCTTATGGATTTTTTTCTACAATGGATATATACATATTTGTGTAGATCTGTACTGCAAATATTACTCAATTATTTAAAATCATATTTTAAAAATATAATGCAAAATAAAATAAATAGTAACAAGTTTCTAAATTATGAATAATGAATTAAAAAGAAAACCAGTACTCAGTTTCCACCATCAAACCTATCTCTTCAAACTGCCTACTGCTATAAGGAAATTAAAGTTTCATGTGGCCAGTGTGGAGAATCCAATCTCAGTCTGACCCTTTGCTCCAAACTCTCAAATCCAGCTATGTTCTGGTTATCTCCTTCACATGCCATATGTGTCCTACAGCACATTAAGTGCCACAACATCTTGCCTCCCCTAGAAAAGGCGGTGCTGGCACTTACACTGTATTTTGCATGCCTACAAACAGCAAGTGCTAATTTCACAAATGAAACAGGTTTTCTCTAATGTAACCACAATCTATGTATTGCAATGCTGCTAGCCATTTCTTTTCACTTTACTTGATCCAGAGCTTACTTACTATGTCATTATCTATTATAACTTATGTACATTTATCTATGCACATACATATCCATAAAATAAGATAATATGCTCTGTGTTTTTATCCTCTGAAATATGATGTAAGGAATTGTCTTTGGTGACAGTCTGCTCTTTTGTCTTTGCATTACCAGCAAAAGAATAACAACACTCAATGAATTTAAATCAAGAATTAACAAGAGGAATGAAAAATATTTTATGTAGTTCCCTTTCGTCATATGCACAACTAAATCAGGCGTGTCCTTCTTGGTATTTGTGCAGATAGACACTGTTTTCATACAGTTATAAATAAGCACTGAGATTATCATCACAGAAACAAGTTAGCAGGGAATAAACACATAAAACGCCTTTCTGGTTTTGTTTATTTATATAATGTATTTCCCAGCACTTTTTCCTAGCATAAGTCAATCAGTTAGGCTTTGCTGAAAGAAACCTCGTCCAACAACAGCAGGAAAAGAAAAGAAGCCTTGGAATTATTTTCTCAAAGAAACTAAAAGCAAACCAAAACAGGGCAGACAGGGCACAATATTCGAATGACATATTAGAAATTAGATACAAAATTTTACCAGCTGGGGGAAAAACAGCAAGCTAAGCATATCCCCTTAGCTCTCCCATTCTGTTAATTCTTCACTAGTGCACGGACCTACAAAAGACTTCAGCTGAATTCCAGTTTAATCTCTCCCTAGACTATCCTGGAGACATTCTATTTAAATATGTTCTCATTTTCTTCATGTCATGTTATGTGTTTCTTCCCTGGAAGTGCAGTGTGTTGTCCTGAGAGGGTAATACAGGTAACATTTAATATATAATTGTAAAATAATAGTAGCATTTATCAACTCTGAATTCCACTGGCACTATTAATTCTCACAGAATATACCCACATAACTGAGGCCACAAGCTCTGGGACTCCAAAACTCTGCAAATCATTTTTAGCTCCAGCAGCAGGAAGGGAGTAAAGACAAGAGAAGTAAACTTGCACGAAGACCAGTGACTAAACCAAGTCTCTTCTGGTTCAGAGACTTGCCCTTAGAACTTTATCTTTACTCTCCACAAAATACAGTGTTTGTGTAATCACAAGAAAGCAAGAAAAAGAAACTATTCATAAAACATATTGGAGTTTCCCTTTCAATGGCACCTAAATTTTCAGTTGCGGTTTCGCACTGAGCATTAATTAATTCAATAGCAAAACAGTGGACGACTATGAAGTCTAAGAGGAAGGATTTTAATATCAGTTTTCTTTGTCCAATCATTGATAAAAATATCCTCAAATTAGACACTTATTAGACAGTAACAAATCTGTATCTAGCTCCAAGGATGTAGTTAAAGTGTGTAAACTAGGTGATGTATGACTAATAAGGTATAACCTTAAAAAGCACAAATTCTGTCTAAAATCCAGGAATATTCAGTTTACAAGATCACCATCTTTCTTTTTGCTAGTGGCTTTCACCTGAAATATTGTTGCATTTTCCAGAGTCCTATACTGAATTAAAGTGGTTGCTTTACCACATGTGCTCTAAATAACTAGTAGTATTTCAGCATCACTGGAGTAACACAGTGCAAACAGAACTTGTATTCTCATCTCCACTTCTAAATTGTGCTCCTGCCCTGAAAAAGTAAAAAGCATGTAATAAATTCAATGCCCTTTGTACTTTTCACCAGTAACATGCTATAGGAATGACCTGAGAAGGATGGGCATATGACTAAACTATGCACATGAAGTGGTCCTCTGTAACTCAGAGAAACCTATGCTGACCAGTCACCAAGAAAATCCACTGAACTCTTGTTAAGAGAAAAACAAGCGTCTTGCAACGAGTGCAAGTCACCCAAATCCAGTTTCCACTTCCATCACCAAAGAAAGCTCACCATGGTGGCCTACATGCTGGTCTGTATGTCAGAGCCTAGAAAACCACATCCTCTTTGCCTGTTTCTCTCAAAGGCTGTGGATTATCAGCACTCTGCGTAAAAAGCTGGGTAGCAGGAGATCTGCAGCTCGCAGCTTGTGCTGGGTGGCCTGAGGAGGACACAGAGATGACCTCCATGGCAGGTGGCTCAGACAGCAAGTTCATACATGCTGGACAGAAACCCAATCTTTCTGAAGACTTAAGAGGATCTACATATCCTCTCTTCTTTTCAAATTTGTTTGGGAGTCACAGACTTTAAAACCCTGAAAACCACTCCTTTACACGAAAGCTAATCCACTAGCATGTGCGACAGGATGCTCAGGTTTGCTCACTTCATACTCCCAGGCTCAACAGCTTCCTGAGCCCCGAAACCCAACAAAAAGACTTAAGAAAACCTTCCTATCGTTGGATATATATTTCCTTCCAGTATGAATACATTCATCTAGAACAATGCAGGACAGAAGGACACCTGAAAGCAGGACGGCTATGTGAAAACGGCGTGCCTGCAGTTTACACCCTTTTGTTTTATTTTTTTCATTTTAATTATCAAAGCAGAAAGACGTTTACGTATCAAAGGTTATAAGTTTAAACTCATTAGATATGTAAGCTTGTTTACTTAAGCAGAGAGAAATCAGCAAACTGAAAAATAACTGAAAAATATTTTCAGTAATCAAAATGAAGTAACAGACATCAACTGGGAAAGGGAAAATGTGGATTTTGTTTTAGTATGCAATTTTAACGTGACACCTACTTTGGTATTTGAGAATTCACATAAATATTGTAACACTCTAAACTGCATCTTTACTGAACTGTACATAATCACATTTATTATTTTTATCATTTTCACTGCAAACAGAAGCCCAGTAAACACAAATTAAATTTCAGAACCTTAAAGCAATAACAGAGCTGTACCTTTGTGTGCATGCCTTGTCCATCTTTGCTGTGCCCAGGACCATTGCAGCTGCAAATGATTCCTTAAGCTATAAATGCACAGTAGAGACATAACTGACTGCGTGATTGAAATGGCCTCCGGAAGGAGGATGCAAAATCTGAACTGTCACCTCCAACTCTGTTTCTCAGTGACACGGAGGCAGAGTTCCACAAATAGCTGGGAAGTTATATTAAGAGGTTGTGTGATGTCCTGCCAGGGTCTTTACTAGTCTTGTAGAGTACAAAGGTCACATATTATTTATTTATAGAGAAGGAGGATATTGTACAAACCATAAGAGATTTTAGGAAGCTTGTACTTCTAACCTAAATGATTCTGTGATATAACTCAATGTATATCACAGTTTAAGAAATTGCATTGAAGTACACCTATAATTGAAAAGTGTCCTCTTTAACTAATATATGGCCTTGACTCAAGAAGAAAATCGAGGTACAACTTTAAATCTTGCTCAGCTGCAGCAAAGCATACCTTGGTTTATGGTTTCACAGGAATTTACAGGAGACTTTCATCTCCTTTAGACAGTTAAACTGAGCAGTGCCAAGATGAGGATTTCTCTCGTTCTGTGTTTGTAAAGTGTTTAGCACAGCTTTATCTTTTTTTTCTCTACGCATAAAATTACTTTCTCTTCTGCATTTGCATAGCACACTGTAAGAGTTGTTTTATGAGTCCACCACTCTCAGCCATAATATAGATCCCTTTATCATAAAGAGGTTGGTAAGACTGGATTCCCACCCTAGTTCTGCCATCTAGTAACTGCAATCGCTTGGTCAAATCTCTCCTGCCTTGTTCCTGCTCTCCTGGGACCAGGTAGTAGAGCACTAGTTTGTCAGACAGCTGTTGTGTGGCTTAATTATCTTCACAAAGGAAAACAAAATTACTGCAAATTGTTGTTCAAGGACTTGAAATGCATGCCATGTCTGTCAATAATATCAGCAAATCAATCAATATTTTGACTACATAGGTATACAGGCTGTTCTTTAAAAAATAAACACCTTTTTCCCCCTTTCAGTTAAAGGGGTGACTGAATTAGCCTTCAGTCCTGTAGCGAACCCTGCCTTCCCTCCCACTCATCCCTTATTAAAATCCTGGAAAACTAAAGCATATTGTGCCTCTCTCTAGACACTGTTTTTATTTTAACATTACTGATTTTCAAACTTGACAGAGCCTTTAATAAGATGTAATAGGAAAGCTGAACATCAGTCCCAAGAGTCAGGAAAACACTCCATTTTAACCTGTCTGAAATGCAGCAAACAGCTTCAAGACAGAAAATGAACAGAGAGAATTACTTAAGTATTCTGTGTTAGGGTACTACTACTGTATGGGTACGAACCTCGAGTATACACAAGAGAAATATGCCCTCTGGAAGACGCATAAAGTCACTGATTTTAGAAGTTTATATTTGAGATTTTTTTGCTTAGGGTGCATTTATTTTTATTATAAAGAGTATTCAGCCAATTTGATTTAAAAATAACCTGATTTCCTGCCTTATCTGGAAAATACAGCTATTAGTGATCTTCCTAATACAAAGAAGCTGGTCATTGCCAGCCTATAACAATTTCATGAAGGTGGGCTTTATGTCCTTTTATGATGTCTTGATGGGCAGTACCATTTTCTGAATGTACTGATCCTCACAGTTTCCTTCTGATTCCTACTCAACAGGAACACATTGTGGAAATAATCCCATTTTTCACTTCTTCTGGCGTCTTAAGCTACTCTTGACATTTCTTTTGATGGATTCCATCATTCACTGCCAGCAGCATACTGTCCATGGCACTTTCTTACACCTTCTCTCCTCTCTTTTCTTTATACCTCTCCATTGCTAGGATCACTTTTTAATGTTCTGTTTCCTTCCACTTTAATGTCTGCCTCCTAAAAAAACTACCAAAACTCAGAAAATATTTTTTTTAAAAATACTGGATTAAGCTCTAGCATCCATGTTTATTTCCTGCACCGAAACAGGTTTTAAAACCAGGTTCCCTATTTTTCAGTGCTAAAAGCCCACCACTGATGTCAGGTTTTCAAGCAAGCTCAGCATCAACTAGTTCCTGTTTCAACTCTTCTCATCAGGTATTTAGAAGAGCTCAGTGCCAATAGAGGTCAGCATTTTCGGAAGTTCAGCCTTTTGTTCTGCTGTCTAAATAGGACTTCACAATTTTTGACATGCTGGCTCTCATCTTTCAGTGCCGCAGTACGTTATATGAAAACAAAAAAAACCACCCAAAAGGTATTCATCTTCTCCCAAGCTTTCTCTTTGCCTAAAAGGAATTTAAGATATACATGATCAAGTATTGTTCTATACACTGTTTGTCTTGGATTTCATCCTGCAACTCTACTACAAGAGTCACTTAAGAATACCACATGTAATGTTATACATTATATTTACTATAATAATTAGCCAAAAAGAAGACTTGACATTTAAAACAACCCAATTGCAGTGGACTAAAACATGCAAAGTCTGTTTGTACTAAGAAATGTTCTCAAAATAAAATATTGTAAAGAAAAACTCCCACAGGCAGCAAGACTATGGTAATTTACTTAAAATCAGTCTCTCAGTATCATGATTTTGTATGTTTGTTTGGCTGGTCATTTGGTTTTTCAGGAGTAACATTAGCAGTCTGCAGAACTTGGTAAGTAAACAGTAATTTTAATACTTCGATCTTTCCATCTGAAGCTCTTTAAGTGTTTTACGAACACAGCAAAGAGCTCTTATTTTTACTTCACAGAAGATGCTACGAAAGGGTGACCATGTCTGAGGACAGAGAGCAGCTCAGGCAGTTACAACTTGCTCATTTCCAGCTCTGGGCTATGCCCATTATGAAGGACAGATAAATCTGCTCACTCTTTTCATTCTGTAACATGAGGGTTCAGTGATGGACCTACATGGGACCTGTAGTAAGTACATTATATATGTTATCTGTTACAAACCAAAGAGTTTAAGAACAGTCCAACCTTAATCACACCTTGTGACTTCTGGCAGCGTCCTAATTCATTAACCACAAGTATGTTTATAAAATGCTTGTTCTATCAGGAAAGAAAAAGTACCATCAAACTCTTAGAAGATGGAAAATTGGACAATTTAACTCTTAAAGTATTTCTGATCTCCTTTGTCTATTTAGGTAGTATTTAAGCATTTAATAGCTCATTTTAAGGGGATGTTGTGTCTCAATGTGTAACAAACTAATGGTTTCCATTCTTCCTATCTTCTTTAAATGTCAGAGGTCCTCATGCACCTTCCCTCTACTCCTCCCTCTTTTCTCTACCATTAGCACTGGAAGGTTGAAAGTCACTGAACGTGCTGATCTCAATGAGGATCAATGTTGTACACAAAATGAAGGATATCCAACACACATCAAATGACAGCAAAGTCAAAAGCATATGGTGTTTATCAAACAAATATTTAAAAACAAACAAACAAACAAAACATGTTCCAGAAGCATTACATTTTAGAAATAGAGAAGTACCTTAAGAATAACACCCAGATCCAGTGAAGTACTCTAGCACATAGTCTGAAACACAGCAGTGGAGTTAAAACATATACTTAAATGCTTCCTTTAACTGGAACCTATCGTAAGTTTTTTTGCGGTTACCAAATATGGCCATACTTATAACTGATACGGCTGCTAAGACATACTTTCTCTTTATCTACAGACATTTTAGGTTAGTAGTTATTTCACTGACAGGGCTATGCTGTCTGGGATTACTTAACTGTGTTCTATCTAGCACAACAATCTAGCTTCTAAAAATGAATCACATTTCAAAAATATAATCTCAATAATCCTTTTCTAGGTCTGCTGTCAGATTCCATAAAGCATCCTTCCATCTCAAACTAGCAGGAGGTAGTTTCAAAACAAACAATAAGGAAGCAGCTCTTCCCAACATACGTGTTAACCTGTGGGTCTCCTTGTTAGAGACTAATGTGGATGCTTGGAGTTAGCAGGGTTCAAATTTACAGAATAGAAATCCACTGTGGATTTTTAAACAGAAAATTAAATACAAAGAAACTATGCCTGGCTGTGCACATCTCTGAGATGGCTGAACACAAAAGGGTTACTTGGTCGAAATATGATATACCATTTCCTTGTTCTTATAGACTTCCTTAGGAATTCGATTATGGCCAGTGCTGAGGACAGGTGACAGTCCCTGCAGCTGGACAATCCGCCCTCTCTCTGCTGGATGAGTCCTGGGACTAAGCTCACACACTCATTCTTAGGCTCAGATGTTCCAGCTCTTCCTAAAGGAACTCCTATTACTTGCTCACTGCTGTTAAGTGAATGATCAGCAATAGTTAATCAAAATGTAAAATATTACAGACTGAGGCTTAACCAAAGCTCAAATTGAGCAAAACTGTTTCAGTATTTTTAAAATTTTCCTGTTTCCTTAAGGAAATAATTCTTTTATAATTTTTTTTCAGTTCCACCCAAAACTAAACAGCTCCAGATAGAGTTTTAGAATAATAGAGGTTTCATGAATATTTAACATAGTTCTTGTTAATATTCAAAATTAAATATCAAAGAAAAAGTTAATGACATTCAATAGAATCAAAAGTGCTTTATTGCTTACCTCAAGTTCTATCCATCAGTTACCAAGTTTAACGAACTTTAATTCAATCTGACCAGCAGCTCAGATGTCCCCCAGTACTGTTAGCTGAGACATGGAGGACAAAGGATTGGATCTGAGAGAAACGCTCTTTTGCCTCTTCCCAATTCCTATCTAGTCCTATCGGAATCAGATGTAAGATGAAATTCCACCAGAAAAGTTTTTCTCACGAGACTGCCAACTGATTCTGCAGATTCAGCTAAATAAAAGACTTCTGTGCACTGCTCTGAACAGATTCTCCTAATCACTCTTTACAGGATATGAGAACAGAACTAGAAAAGGGGCGGGGGATGCGACTACAGTAACACAGAAACTTCAGAGATCTCTGTGTGCCGTGTAATACTTTGTGAGCAGCCAACTTCGTCTTTTAGGTGGAAATTTTAAGATGCTGAATCTTGAAAATGGATTATAATTGTGTCAAATGAAATTTCATTCAAACAGACCCGGCAATCAATTCCACCACTTATAATCCATAAGAAATGCTTTGGCTGCAGTGTAGCACAAAGGATGTAGTTACTTGGAAGTATGCTTTCAGTTTCATGAATGAAAGGCAAATTTTAACATTTTAAGAAAACTACTGCATTGTTTAGATTGAAGGTGAGAATTCTGCCTCCTGCCTTTATTCTAAGCAATGCAGCAGTTTCCTTAAAATACTGAAAATTGCCTCGCATTACTAAAATTTGAAGTGCGTTTATGCGATTTTAGCTAGGTGGGATTACCATCAGGTGCGTGGTCTCTGCACATACTGTTGGAGGCACTGGGTGATCCCAATTGTCATTTCTTTGTTTTTTAGAAGTGTAGGGAGAGAAAAGTCAAGCCCCTCTGAGGTTTGGAATCTAACCCATCTTTGCATCATTTTTAAAATTTTCCTACAGCTTAAATCAATCCTCCCACTACCCTAAAGAGGCTACTGGGATCTGTCCTGTGAACCCCCTCCTTTTCCCCTAGCATACTTCTCTGTGATGATCTCACTCTCCACTCATATATCTTCATATTCCATCTGTAGGCTGATAACTCATAAATCTGCCCCTCCTTTCATGGCTTGTCTCATTTCATCTCATCCTGTCTCATGTCTCTTCTTGGGTGTTTTGTTGTTAGTTATGAGTCATTGTAACTTAGGCTTAATTCACATCTGAAAACCTCTTCCCTCCTGACTTTAGTTTTCAATATATACTACTTAGGTCCAATAAATGCCCTGCCTCCAGAAAACAACCAAAAAAAAAAGGAGAAAAGAGGAAAAAAATAAAATGCTTTTACTTGAACATTATGAAGGAAACCACACTTTTTAGACCACAAGTTCAGGAAACTTCCGACACAAAGACTGTCACCTAAATCATTGTCTTGTCTTAATTTTTTATTGTCTTCCTCCCCAGTGTCTTCGTTCCATGTAGATGTTGCAGCTGACATTCAACTAACCACTGCTACCTAGTCTTCCTTTTGCAGAAGGAGCTGCTCATGCCTGGGCTGCACAATAGGTGCAAAGCTGTCATTTTGAAACACAGGCATCCAAACGCCACCATCAACTGAACAGCACCCAGACGTCACTGTCACCACTCATTGCAGAATCACCGCTCAAAAAAAGTAGCTGTTTCTCCTGCACTTTCTGAAACCATTGCCTTGGTTACAAGATGCAGCAAACAGGAATGAAAGAAGTGGTTAACACAATTAACTAAAATAATCCTGTATCACATCCTCTATTAGTATTTTGATTCTAATTCTTCCTATACTCAATGCAGAGTGTTTTGGACTGAGAAGGACCAGGGTTACGAGAGTTTCACAGAGTTTTCCAATCAGGAAAAGTTTCTTTTAAAATCCCATCATCTTCTAGAAACACTGACTGTGAAAAATACACTGATTTCAAGTTTTTCAGGTCCCAAAATTGCAGAAAATCTGTGAAATAGAAGTGCTCCTGTGAAAACCAAAACCAATTAAAATCTACATATCTCGAATACAGCAATACTTGTAAGTAACTTTGCTATATTAGAATTGTAATTTATTTAGAAAATAGTGTATTGGGCTAGTGTTAGAAATATAAAAGGTTTGCAATGAGTATTAAGTGTAATTTTTTTCCCCAAAGGAGGAAAAAAATCTTTCTTTCTAAAGTAGCTTGTTACTCATAGTTATTCAAATTATATATAGTTTGAAATTTCTAAGAGGAAAATCTGACTTTTAGATTTTTCTTATTTTGAGGAAATTAGAAGTACTGGAAAGATCACAACCTGAAATTCAAAGTTAAGCCTATTTTCCCCCTAACTGTGAGTTTTTAGAACATTATGTAAGGTCAGTAATTCATAACTAAAATACTGGATGTTTGATTTGACCACCACCTTCGGGTATATAATTAGTGCTTAATTTCAGGTTATAAAATGTTCCCAGGCACTATTCTTCCTATCTATTGTCAATAAAATTTGTATAAGGCTCGTTCCTCCTGTCTTAAGAGTGTTAACTCTTCTGAAGGAACTGCATAACTGAGTAGTTAAACACTTTTTAATCTTGAGCCTACTTATTTTCAAAAGGCTTAAAATTAACATGATTTAGATGCAATTAATCTTCTTATAGCAAAATAGTATCACTCTTCAAAGTTGAAGAGAAACCTTTCCTAAATCTGTATTAGGAGATTCTGACAGCAGTTTCCTGTTCCTACAGCAAAAACTGTAGCTCCAAAGAAAGGCTGAGGATGTTTCCAAGGCCAATGATGTGACTCAAGGTTCAAAAACACTTGGAAGAAAACCAAGGGTTTCTACCACAATTTTACACATTGTGATGCTGCTGCTAGCAACTACTTGTATTGGAGGATCACTGTGACAACACCAGAAAAAAGTGCCAGAGAAGATAAAGCGACAAAATTAAAAGTACTACTAATACTACACCATCATTCACTGGTCCCATGTGTTACATCTGTATTATGTGTAGAAAAATCAGTTGCTCTGGGATTTAATTCCAATCTTGTGTGTGAGTTAAGTGAGGCTTACTCAGATGAATCAAACTGCAGAAAGTCAATGAAGAACTTTGGTAGCGAAATCCGAAAAAGTATATCAATACTGTCTACAAACATGGTGCCAAAGCCACGGGAATGCACACATAATAGAACACACACTTGAATAAATATCCGGAAGCTGATACAGTGCGTAGTTCAGGAACTAAAAAAATATTGAATGACTTTGCCGTTTACTCATGTTTGCTTTTTAGACAGTCACCTATGGTATAACATTTAACAAGAGTGATTTTTCACAAATAATAACATAATTCATTAAATATAAATAAATACCCTTGGGAGTTACCTCTGCTTTTGTGGTTTTGTTTAAAATATTTAATTATGAACAGTAGTCTGCAATGTTAATTGTAACAATTCAGTGATTGTAATGAGATAATATAAGACTGTAATGACTATACAAGTAACATGTTTTCCCTGAATCTACTTTGTATTGATGCACTCTGCAAACACAACTCTTCCCTTTACGCCTGTAAGCAATCTCATTTACTTCACTGAATGCATCAGCTATAAAGGGACCTAGCTGTGTACAGTCAATATCTCAACACTATTATTATAATGCAAAAATGTATGTAATTACTTGTTGCTATTAAGTTATCACTTTGCTCATCTATAGCACGTGTGTCATCACCTGCTCATAAGGAGCTTTGACAGTAATCTCACAATTGTTCTCTTTGCTTCAGAAACACATTCTGCAGACTAAACGGACCCATGCTACTTTTCCCTGTATGTGCTCACAAAACAAAAATCTATTTTTCTATAATCCAGACATTTACAACCTTTCCCTAGACTACCCACCCTTCCAACCAGGAAGCTCCATTTCTGCACTGGGAAGAACTGCAAAGGCCTTCTTTCTGTTCAACTGTATACACAACATATGCACTACTTAAATCTCACTCAAATGCTTGAGGCCTCACAAGAGGTACACATGACCTTCTGTCATCTTTGACAACCAAAATGAATTTCAGCCTCACTGTAGACCTAACCCAGGGTTTATGGAGTTCCCAGGATCTAATTCCTGAGGTCACTGGGAGTTTTATTGTGCCTTAGTCCATTAGTAGAGGGGAACCTGCTCATTTCGCTCCAGTGAATATCAGAAAAGAATCTGCTTTCTCCACTCTTCCTCAGATGGCCATCAATGCTCTGGGTAGAAATAGATGGTAAAACAGCCAGCACATGGGATGGAACATCCAGAAGCATCAACATGTGTTGAACTTTGAGCTACAACTTGGATATGCTACTTTTTCAACCCTAGCTTCATCTTTAAGTTGCCTGGTGGCATTCTGACTAAATAGCTTTAGTCCCTGTGACTATTTCATTTATTTTATGTTGTTTTATCACCACCTTGTGTGAGTTAACAAGAACATTCTCCTTCACGTGCATAAACTGCAGAGTACTCCACATTGTGCACCAATTACTGGTATACACAGCAAAAGTGAAATACCTGAACTCCTTGCAGATTAGTCTCGAATGTCTTCTCTTTGTGTGTCTTGAGTTCATTTTGCCAGATTACTACTTCATCTTTTTAGGGGCAGCCTGAGACGGATAAACTGTAAGAGCAGAAGAAAAAGCAATCTGAGTATGATTTTCGTCAGAAAATGCAGAATAAACACAGCAAAAGCCAAAGCATCGTAAAATAAACATTTAAGTACCGCTACCCCCTACAGTCTGTTTTACTGATAAATGTGACATTTCGTGCAGAGCAGATAAACAATAAACAGTAAACAACCAATATCATTTCATAGAAAAGGATGGAAAATATTTGTACTTTGAGCTGTGGTTTTGAACTTTTTTGAACTTAGCTGTGCTCACAACTATTGGCAGTGATTGACACTTTGGTGGATTCAGTGTCATCTTCATCAACACTTCTCCTTCTCCCCTTCTTTACATGAACCAGAAGACATATTAACTCAAGTACAGTATCTCCTTTATGATACACAGACACCTCACTGGCTTGGGGCTACTTAGGCGGAGTATACACTTTACAGCAAAACCACACTCAAAACCTAATGAAAACTTTCCCTCTATTGGTTACTCAGGAATTGGGAGAATGCCAATCTGCCACATAAACTGGCATGAGTATGCATTGAGTAGAGTGATGCTGTGCCAGTTCATACAAGTATAAAATTTGGTCACTGCATGGGTAAAACTCTGTGAAGTATCTCTAAATTCATCACAATAAACACCAGAAAAGCCTCTTCTCCCAGGCTGGTAAGAAAATGCTTGTTCCATTTTTGTGAAAGAGTCAGTTCACGGACATTAACACGAAGATAAATCGACACACAGACACGCACACACAAATATTGCAACTTCACATAGATCTAGATGAGAATGAAAATGTTACAGAATGTCCCAAGTACACCACAGTTCTTGTTCTGCATTTTCCTTGACTCCCCGTATCTTTCAAAAACCTCAACTCAAATCAAAATTTCGACAATCAAATAAAATGCCTTCTCCTCCTCACTGCTTCTTCCAAACCCTGCTAGCTGGTGGTATGGAGTACACAGTAGACACACTTGGTGCAGGACTGAACCATTCTCTCACTGGAGGTCGCCTGGACTGAGAGATATCCAGTCCGCATCTACACTGCTTGTTTCCATTTACCCACATCAGCTGTTATTGCTGATTCAACTGTCTCACTTTAAGGTTACAAATAACAGTTGTATACAATACTTAGTTTCTTCTACCTTCAGAAGAAAGCTGGAAGGAAGTTAGTGGTCAGCACAGATAAGTGGTTCTACCGACCAGACACTATCGTGGGCCTGTAACAGTCACAAGTCCAAGTTTCCATTACCCGCTGCTTCTTCAGTTCTTTACTTCTTATCATTAGATACTGATTACAGCACATGGCAGACTGATGTGTTATGTGGCCAAAGGCCACTACAAAGGCAGTGCTACACAGGTCTAATTCAAATCCAGTTCCAGCAGCAGAAGACTGACATGTTAGATCCTGGTTTCAAATGCTTTCATTTGCTACGTTTTGCCTTTTTAGTAACATCAGAATCTATACATACATTTCAAATAGGTTCTCAAATGCATCTACTGTGCATGTAAAATACTTTCCATAACAGTATTATTTCATTAAATATCGCTGAACTTGGATCTCTCATTAATATTGATGCAACCTGAAATTTTCAAAACTTGGGGCAATGTTATTTTAGAAGGTACAATCTTCCCCAAGAGCAACTTCTGAAGATTTTGGGTCCCTTTGAAGATTCCTGAAGCTGACCACTCAAAATCACTAACTATTTTCCAATCTTAAGGCAAAGTATATTGTCAAAGGAGATGGAGTGGCCACTATTTGGAAGAGGTCAGAAGATCTACACATCAGTAATACCCCATGGAGTTAAAATCCATGTCCGTTCCTGGTAGCCAAATTCTGCCATTAGCAGCAAGTACATAATATCTCACTGAAGTAAGCTGTAAGGCTAGAGTGAAAAAAAGATAGATAAAGAAGAGACTGTGCACTGAGTAACTGCGGGGATTCTAAAGCTGAAGATCTAATAATTAGTCTTATCTCTATCAAGGTGCAACAGAATAAGCTGAGAAGTGCAAGAATGCCTGACAAGGCCCTAGGGCTCTTCACAGCTGCAGAGAAGCCTCATTGTTCTGGAGAATTTTAAGGACGAGCTCACGTGGAGAGAACATGAGGAATTTCTTTTTCCTGCCACGCTGCTGAAGTGGGTATCCGGAATGTACCACTTATCTACACACCTTTTCCTTCACACAAGCCCCAGCAACACCTCAGGTTCACTGTTGGGTTCCCCTTTACACGGCTGCTCAGGCACCGTGAGCAGCAGGTGCACAATGAATTGCTTCTGGGGCAGCCAAGCTTCTGCTATCCTTATCCTGTGGCAGGGAAGCCCAAGGCAAAAACTTACTTTAAAGAGAAAAGCATTTTCCTTGAAGTTCTTAAATTTCCATCTCTGCTTTGCACAAGACTTATTCAGGATACGTTAGTTCATTAATGCAAATATTTAGAATGAGGGGTTAATTGGTGATTACTACAGATTCAAATGGTAGCTGACACTTAATTTTCCAAACTGAAGGAAACATCCAGGAAAAAAGGGTGCTCCTTCCTTCTCTGTGCTCTAATACAAAGTCAAACAAATTACTAGCAGGTAGGAATAGAGTCACACACTTCAATGTCTTTGGATAACAGGAAAGCCTCTGAGTAACAGGTTTATAGGACCTTTCCTCCAAAACCAGAGCAGTTTCTCTGTGGAATGTGCAAATGATACAGCAGCAAATCGATATGGATCATATATCTCTATCTGTAAAATTTAAGTTTCATTATCCTTCTATTTTAAGACATGGTGGTAACTAGAACAGACAAGATATGATTGCTTCTTCCTAAAGTTCACAGCTGCTCTCCTTTTGCATCAATGTTTTGCTGAACAGGCAGGGCAAATGCTTTAACAGCGATTCCTGACTGCAGTGTCCTATGCAGCCATTAGGCTCGTTTTCTACAGACAGCAAATTTTATTTTACAGGCCATCCCTTCAACCATCTGGAGAAACAAGGGTGTTTCAGCAATCCCCATTGCAGCTATTTTCTGTGACAAACCACTTCCATATTCTCTGAAGAAAATAATCAAAGGATTAGTTACACCAAAACCAAAAGGGAATGTATACATTTGGCATTTGCATGGTACTATCAACTCACAGCTTTCTTCTGCTCTGACAAAAACTGCATCATGGGTTTTTTTGCAAATTCCCATTGAAAGCAAGTGGAACTTTGCCACCAGCTTCAAGGAAAGTTGGAATGGCTTTTGTGTTATTTTCAAGTGCAGCAAACAATAACCTTTTCCTTGGGCAACATAAAATACTGCGCTTGGGATACAAAAATTTGTTTGACTATGAAAAAGGACCCAAAACTTCTATTTTTAATGCCCCACCCCTTTCAATGCCTACAGCCCTCCAGCCAGCTGCACTGCTTTAATGGAACAGCAGTAGAAGAGAAACTGGAAAAAACACCCTAACTTAAATATAAGCAAATGACCTAATGTACAACACGGATCTTTAGCAAGCCTGATTCCACACCCAGTGAAGTCCAAGGCAAGTTTCATCTTCAAAGAAAGCAGCAGCAGATCTCTACTCAGTATAATAAACCGTGAGCAGTTTGCCACTTCATATAGTTAAAACATGTTGATCACAGTGAGTGGTTATGCCATGTGATTTTTTTTCAAATTTCCTAATGCTCTCACAGGGTCCTGAGATGTCTTTTTGCATTTTCTGAGAGAGACAGAAAAGAAACGGGGTCAGAGGGCTATACTACATCTTCCTTTCTCAAGCAGATGACAAATTTTATCATTCTTACTTCATGATTATCTTGTATCACCTGGGATATTGTTCAGGCTTTCAAGTCTTAACTTAATTCACCCCAAGACTGACTGACAAAGCAAAATCAGACCTTTACTTATACAGCCTGCAAAAAAGTATTACTAGCACACAGACAAAAGGAAATACCTTTATTTGTTTCACTATTTGTAGAAACACACCTTTTGCAGCCTCTAGTGCACACCCAGCAATTCTGAAAACCCAACAGTTCCACAGTACCACTGACGTTTATACGAGACTGGGCAATGAAATCCAAAAGGAATGCCATTTAAATAGAAATTCTGACCCATAACGTGACTACCACACTCCATAGATCTGTTCTCTGCCAAATGCAACTAGTCCAAGTCTGCCATCATGCATGCCACCTGCCTTTCCAGGGACTCTGTGCCGGCAACCTCATGCAGATAAACCACCTGAAGAGTTTGTTCCAGGAAGGGCCCCTAATGCTGCATGCAGAGAGGGCAGATGGGATTTTCAGCAAGCCACAGCTTGATCATCCTGAGAAAACACCACTCCTTAGCCAGCCTCTTGCCTGTAATCATAACACATACAAGGGACCTAACTGCGGCCATTTGCCTCCAGTTCATAAAAGACAGTAACCGCACTGCTCTACCTCACAGGTGCTTTAAATGGTTGAAATGAGTAAAGCTTTAGAGGCTGTGAAAAACTCAAACGCTACATGAATAATAACCAAGAACCAGAGTTCTTCACTAGTGCTCAATGCAACTATGATGATGATTTGAAAAAGCCAAACTTAACATTTAGAAACTGACTGAAGAGATTCGGACATGACTGGAGAGTTTAAGTAAGAACATGTACCTTAAAATAACCCAATCTTGTTCAATGAGACTGTCTATATCAAATCTGTATTGCTATTTTTATTTCCATGGTGGAACCGGACTACCATAAATACTGACTTGAGAAGACCACAGGGAAAACACGCTGGCAAAAATTACTCAGAAATAATTTTAGCCACATAAAATGCCTGTGCTGCTCTGGCCTGTTCCATCAAGAAGTAGTTCACAAGATTTTGCCTACACTTCTTGTCTGTACACTGACAAGTACAGAAAACAGGACTTTGGACAAATCTTCTCTGTTTTAATTGCAGGAGACTTGTGGCATGACAGGAGAAGAATGTTCATCCTCTCCTAAGAAATACTGCAAAAGACCATCCAAAGGAAGTAAGTAATTTGTGAACCGTTACTCAGAGGATTTTATATATATATATATTATTTTTTTTTTCAGTTGAACATTTCTTTCTTACTCCTTTTAGGACTAGAATATCATTAGTCTAATTCAAGACTACGTGCCTTATTTCCTCCTTCCCCCTCAGAACAAGGCCATACCAATCAGCATGCGTTAATCTTGCAAATCAGTTTGTCTGAACGGCTTGCTTTTCTCAGCAGCTGTACGCTGGCTTCATCCGGGAGCTGAAGTCAGCTGCTCTGGTACTTGCCACTAAAATACAGAACGTCAATCACTTACACTACTCACGAGAATTAGCACAACACAAGTCTAATTAGAAACTAAACACTGTGTTATCTGCAATGATTGGGAGATGGAGTAAAGTTGATGCATGTTTTAGGAACCTTTCCTGCTGCACAGTAGTTCATGATAACACCCACCTCACAGCTCATTAGCGAATCAAAATATTACACTGTATAAATACTACTTTGCTCTTTTACATTTTACAGAAGCCCCAGGTCTCAGATGCCTCCATTACAGACTGTATGTGATTTAGTTATATTGGAACATCGTAGCAAATGGAAAGCAGCCCTGATTGTCCAAAACCAGCAAAATGGAAGCCAATATACTGTATACTTTGGTCCTCTCTCTATAGAAATAGTCCCAACCAGCCTCGAGACGTTTTAAACTGAAATGCATATTGGCAGAACACAAAGAAACTATATACTGTATGACGCTGTACATGAATTCTCAGTACTTCTGCGCTGGATTTATTTCTTTCTCTCGCACTTTTAGGCAGAAAACAATGTAACCCACTATAAATCTAGACGGCTCTACTGCAAGCTTCAACCAGAAATCCAAACGCAAGGAGGGGGAAACCTGGCAAAGGAGGAAAATCAAAGATGTAAACGTTTAACAGCAGCAGAAGGACATGAAAGGATATGCAGCTGGTTTTCTCCACGGTTTCTCAGAACGGGAATCGGAGAGCACAAACGTAGGCCACGTTCTCACTTCTCGTTGAGATAAACATTTACAAGCTATTCATTTGAAACAGGAAGACACAGCATTCAGACACGACCTTTAATTCTACTGAGTCTGCGAAGGCAAACCACCACAGCTTTACTGCAATGCAGTTAAACATCCAGGAAGAGATGCATACTATTCCACTGCTTTGTTATTACAGGTGTACTTGATTTTACATTCAACGAGGAAGGTGCAATTTTATGGCTGTGTGGAAAAATCCTTAAAATGCTTGCGGGTGGATGTCTAATGATGCCAGGATGGTGTTGCAAATCGTAATAAGAAGATAAAGCATCGAAGAAATTGCCTATGTGCCAATGAATAAGCATTTAGGTAAATAACACTAAACCATACATGCATAGATTTGGTGTCATTACACTATTATTACCAGTGTGTACCCTGCTTTTGTTCTTTTAAAAGGGTGCAATTCTGATACATTATCATTAGCTTTCTAGCTAGAAGTCGATAGAACTTGAAAGACACCAACAAAAGATAGTGGAAGATTAATTTACAGAGAGAATCTGCAGGTTTTGAAAAGCCATAATCTACTTGTAGCTTGAAAGATGAAACACTGGTTTTGTTTGTATACCATTCCACACGTTTCCCATATAGAAGTATGTGCAGACAAATATTTTTACTATGGGAAACTATTATAGAAGACATCACTTTGTATTAACAGGCAAGTATATATTTACAGCATTTTCTTTTTAAAATTAAAGTAAGTCAAAGGCTGAAAGGTGACAAGTTTGGACTTTTATATCCCAAGCTGAGACACTCTATAGGTGCATCTCCTGGGCAGAGGTGAATGCTTTGAAACCTTTGGAAAGGGTATTGGCAAGGTCTCGGGTTTGGTTCTCCAATACTGACATTTCCAGTATTACTAGTCATTTTTAAACCTTCACTCACAATCTTTAAAAAAAAAGTTTTGTAATATCCATAAAATCCACAGTAGAATCTGGTAATTCTACAGGGGGAAAAATATTATACAAGTATATCAAGGGTAAAATCCTTCCCCGTTGTATAACTGGTTTCTCATCATTAAGGGACTTAAATAGAGCCTCTGCTTTAGCTTACTGTTACTTGCTGTCAGGAGAAGACTGAGGATCCCTTAAAGAGGTTTATTTCAGGCCTAGAAAAGAATTAGATCCAACACAGGCGGCAACAGAGCACCAAAGCTCTGGAACAAGCAATTCCAAAAGCTTGTGAATTTTTTTTTAATGAAGCACTAAATACAACCATGAGTTGGAAACAAGAACTAACTGTACCGAACTAGGAAAAAAAAATATCTTTTGCATTATTTAATTGCCTGGTAAAATGCTATTGCTGTGTTTTATTTTTTTAATTGTAAATGCTATTTATTGAAAGGCAAGCGCACTATTTTCTATGAGGAAAATATACAGTGCTTTGTGAGGTACCACAATTTTCTGATAACTCAGAAATCATGTAGAAACCTGATTTTTACTAGAGAGTTATTTTCTTTTCTCGAATACTTTTAATGCCATTTAGTTTTTCCTCAACAATAACATGTGCAACTGCTTTGTACACTGAGACCAGGACTGCAATTCACACCTGTAAGATACTTGACCGAAATCTCAGGCCCTAAAGCATACATTACCTTGATGAAAATCAAAACTAGTGCCACTATCTCATTAGGTAAAATGCAAACGGCCTTCTTGAACATGATTTCTCAATGCATTGTGGGCAGCAAAGAACATTTCAGAACAGTATTTTCTGTTTCTAACATCTTCCCCATGAAATGCCTGCCTGCTCAACAAATATTAGCAAAGAGACCTTTCACAAGGCAGCAGAGAGAGGTAAGTGACCTGCAGAGGTCATGCAGGAAGGCTGCAGCATGACTGAGCAGATCCCTCGCCGTCCTGGCACAAAGCCTCTGCTTTCAGCACCAGTTCAGTTTCCCTGGTTGGAGACCCACGTAGGAGGTATGGCAGAGAAGTCTCCTACCTCACCTTTTAGGCGGACAACGGTTCAAAATTTCATGAAGTGAAAAACATGTCTAGCTGTTTGGTTTGGTTGCCAATCTAAAATTTGACAAGCCAGCTGAGAGTGAGGAATATGTTTGAGAGTACCTGGACAGCAAGTCATTCAAAGCTGGGGTACAGGCTTCTAACTTCAAATAAAACTCAGTTTCACACCAGTCTAAGCAGGCACGGGAATTACTTGAAAGCTTCTGCTAATTTTCAGTTGTCTTCCAACTCAGATTAAGCAATAACTGAAATTACCTAGCTTGGCATATCCTACCTATGAACCTTTGAAGAGAGTATGTATCTTTTGGGTCTATCAAGGGACAAACCCAAAAATCCAAATGTAAAGCAACACTCAAGTGCTGGGAACATATTTGTCAGCGTTATGACAGCAAATGTATCAGTATTAATTTATGATTAAAAATCCAGGAAAAAGGTGAAAGAAGGAAAAAAACTACTTTGGGAAATACGTAAAAGTCACCAAGCTTGCTTTACTCTAATTACAGCATGGTCCTGGCTGACATTTCGAGGTTCTGCAATGACATAGGCATGTGTGATTTTGCTGTAAAACTCTGATTTTGTTTTTGTTTCATGAATTTACTGTCCTCAGTTTAAAAGTCTGTTTGGTTCTTTTTCATAAGAGATTCACCTATATATATGCAGATGAAAATGATCTAACTTGAGATGGATTAGTGTCACGAATAGAGCCCAGAGACATTTAAAAAGGGGGGGGGGGGGAGGGGGGCGGTTTTTTGTAGAAA
>VZTM01039648.1:85491-114241 GCA_013400555.1 Jacana jacana | reverse complement strand
AAACTAGTTAAGTCCATTTGCAGCTTAACAAAACCCTAGGATCTTGTTGCAAGGTGTGTAAAGCTAGATGCTCTTCTTTTAGTCCTAGGACTGCTTTCAGATTATAAACATTATGAGCTGCTTTTTCTTAAAATTGCTTGCTATGGATCCAGGCCAGCGTGGACAGGTGAAAAGCAGCACAGGGCCAGACTGCCTAATGAGTATCACTTAAGCCTCGAAACAACATTAATAAAGACAACATCTTAAAAAATATGTAGATACATACATAATGCATATATGTATGTTTTAGATAGTTCTATGTTTCTCGTAATAACTGTGGTTATTGCACAGAACAGTAATTTGTCCAAACCAAACCATAAATAATTAAGGCCAGGATTTGGAAATCGGATCTGTGTGGGTGGATTTTTGCACCCCCGCGGATTCAATGCCAGGATCAAAGACTAGGAAAGCCAGAAATACACTCAGAATCTGAATATTGCTGAAGTATGGCACCTGGCATTTCCAGGGCGGGGAAGGGTCTGTTTTCACTGCCACCCTCCCACCCGAATGCCTGACAAACAAACACTTTCAAAGCAGCAAACAATCACATCCTTCTTGTCCCACCCTCCCCACAAAAGCCAATTCCCACCACATCCATTTCTTTGAGCTAGGAGTTAGGGCTAAGGAAACATCAGAGCTGGCATTTTGAGCTTCGCTTCTCCTTACTCTTGCAATTAAAATAAGTTTATCTTAAGCGCTTCTTCCCACACTATTTATCAAACACTGATTATTTTAATCTTTTTTTTTTTCCCTTGACTTTCTAAAAGCTAAAGTGTTTATTTTTATTTCAGCTGTTCTGAAAGTCATCAGTGAAAAACTACACCCATTAGTAGTGGTGACAGTACGGAGCAGGGACAGATCTGCCGGCTCCTGCTGAGGAAGTTGTTGACAACTGTCACACAAGAAGTCCCTTGATGCTGACAACTGGACAATAACAGCCCACAAACTGAACTACCACTTTCGGACAAAATTACTGAGAATGCTGTCAAGTTCAAGTACCTGAACACAGTAGCTCTATTTGCCCAAGCCGATCAAAGGCGAGATCACAGAGCTCTGCTATTATCACCCAAGTATCCTCCGGAGGACTTGTGATGGCCAGGTATTATGTGATTGCTGCACATCTATGAGCTTTACACCCTGGTCATCAAGAGACACTGCAGACACTGTCCTATCCTCTACAAATCTCAAGAGTCGCTGGCTTGCTTTTTCTCTTCTAGAAATCTGAAAAAAAAAAACCTGCTATTCACTTTGACAAATCTTTGTTTTGCTTCTCCTCCTGCTCAGTATTGTCTGGAAGGTAATGAGGGAAGTTTATGTCCAGCGGGCACTTATGTGTATGACACTTAGTCCCTTTCAACACAGAGATGTCTATCAAATACCCTAGTAGTACCTGGAAGAGAAGCAGGCAATGAATAACGGCTAGATAGCTGCGACTCAACCTCACTAAAAATGAGGTGAGTTGGTTGTAGAATCGTAAAAAGTTAATCGTGACCGTGACTAGAGCTATCCCCAGGGGGGAGTTGGAGGGTGTGTATGTTGCCAGGGTGTCAAGCATACATATCATACTTCTTTTTTTTTTCTTTCATTTTTGGTAAATTTGTGTTTCTCTTGATACAAGAGAACGTTACAGCTATATTTGAGAATCTTGACTTAAATCATTACCAGAATACACCTCCCATTCATAACAGATAAAAGGATAACTACTACAGGCAACATTATGGACAGAATCAGCCTAGACGATGTCCCCTGGTTGCATTAATTTGTGGGAGAAATTCAAAGCTGATCAACAATTCAGTTGATTTCCATGGAAACAGGGTTTCAACTCATGAATCGAAATTGCATGAGGGCCAAAAATGCCAAGCACAGATTATAAAAATATTTTTTCTACATTGGGATTCTCAAAATAAAAGGCAAATATTTAAGCAGAATAGAAATAATAAATTCACAAGGGACGCATTTTTCATCATCCACACTGTCTTTGTTTTGTACAGTGCAAATCTACCTGGTATCCAAACACATTCTTTGAAGATTTCATTAAATGCCCTAAATATCAACACATTTTCAAGGCCTTAATATCTTTAAAAACTTAAAAGTGGGAAGTGCCTGTATGTGTAGAAGACACATTAGCATTATGTTTAGTTCAGCACCTCACCACAGGTCACCTCAAGATCTGGACTTCACTGGTTTAGGGGAATAGCTAAATACATTTTTATTGTGTTTTCCAGTGGAAACATTATCCATGCTTCGGAATCAACACTTCTTGTGAACAACCACAAAAAACATTTGATTATTCCTCTGGAACACATTTGGAGTATATGATTTCTCTAAGCAAACAGGGATCGCTGTTAAGACTCTTGGTCTTAGTAGTAACTGAGGCTCTTGCAATAAAAACTTGCAGTAATACTTAACATTGGCAGTGACAAAGCCGGGTAAGGATTAGGTTATTTCATAAATTTAAGTATTGCTCTAAAGGAGGGTAACAGTCCTGTCTCAGATAACATAATTTCTCATAATCTACAGAATAAAACCGAATCTGTAAATATCCTGTTCAGCCCCAAGGATAAAGAACAGCATGTGGTATCCTGCATTATACCAAAACTGCTTAATTTGTTAACACCTTATGGTCTAGGAATAACTTTTTCAGATCACTTAACTTGGAGAAATTTTACAACTGCTATAAAGCCTAGTGTAGCATTAAGGGCAAGACATAGCTCTGATTTTAAATCTATGAAAATAGAAGTTTAGCAACTTTGTTTTTCAACTCTTAAAGTAATGAACAGATTCCCTTCCAAACTGAAGAGTAGAAAAAAAATTTAAAAATGGTTGTTCGTGCCATTCAATGAACATTTTTATCTGGCACATAGCTGGTGGTTTGTTCATTTGGGGTTTTTTGGTATTTTTTTTTAAATAATATCTTTATTATTTAGTCAGATCTTTAAGATGGATGAATATTTTTCCATTAACTTTTCAGTTTTATGCCCAATTTTCTTTTTGAATAAACCACAAATACTGCAGATATATAATGAAACCTAGCAGAATACTTCAGAACTGGGCATTTATTCTGCTATGGTTTATTTATTCTTTCTACGTATTCCTGGGTTTAAGAAATGTTCAAAGCACTATCCAAAATAAAACAGGAACATTACACGAAACTTTTTCACTCAAGGAATCAGGGTTTCCTAAGATAGCTTCCAATGAAAGTCAGTGTTGGTTTTTTTCACACCACCTTTACTGATGCAATTATATTTAATCACTGTTAACAGTCAAGATTTTTAGCAGCTAGATGAAGCATACTGTATTAGCTTAATAACCGTATCTTTCTCATCCTTTTTAAAACCTGTTTTTCTTTTCTATTGGAGCAGAGAGCTAGCAGATCAGAAACTTCCAGTGATTCTTTTGTAGACTGAAGTGGTTTAACTATGTATGCTCATATAAGAGGACAACTCTAATTCTCATGGATCAAGAAAACCAGGTTAGCCTTCTGTGTTAGCCAGAAGCACATATTCTCAGAAAGGAAACTGGACAGAAAACATTGGCTGCTGTACCAAAACTATATAGGCACAAAATGAAATAAAATAAAATAAAGTAATTCAGCAAATTTGAGACCAAAATCTCTTCAAAGTTTTATGATAAAGAAAGCCCATGCATTCAGAGCTAAATTGGATGAATCCATCACTAGACTCAATACCCCAAAGAAAATGTGGTGCATAGTATATTAAGTTAATAAAAAACAAACAAATGTACAGCTAATAAGTCTGAAAATTCAAACCTTAAGTTCCTCATTACAAAAGCCACAAGTGACTTTCTAAGCAGAACTACCCAAACCACTATGCTGCGTCCCCTGGGACAATCAGTTTTCCTTCTCATCTTCTTTGCTGCTTTTGTACTGATGCATAAAAGTTTAGTTGTCTGAGGCCCAACCACTTTCAGGCAGCTTTGAGTAGTCACCAGTCTAGTGATGAGATGATCATACGTGATGAAAGGACAAGGTTAACTCACAATTTCTGAGTTAGTGTTAGTGTTTCATGTACCACATGATGAATAACAACATGAGAGGCCCCTATTCTTCTAAAATATAATTGGCTTTTCTTTAGAGAACAGCGTACAGAAACACAAAAAATGGGGGTAATGTTCAGGTCATGCTCAGAGAGATTAACTACCTGGTGCCACTTATAAACGTTATCTTCCTACTTCTCCTCTCTCTGAACCACGGATGGGTCGTCACAGCTTTCCTTTTGACAGCTGTTGTGCTTTTCATGCAAACATTTCACAGAATCACAGAGTATCAGGGACTGGAAGGGACCTTGAAAGATCATCTAGTCCAATCCCCCTGCCTGAGCAGGAACAATTTGGTGACTATCTAGAGGCTGGTAACCCAAAGACACCTAAAAGATGGCCTTCACTAGGGACCAGTTTGATTTCATATTCCTTCATACATGTTGAAGTTGAGAACAGCTTCATTTCTTGTTTTGCTAAAGTAGAACTGGTTTTCACCTTGACAAAACCCCATCATAGAACGGTTTGGGTTGGAAGGGACCTTAAAGATCATCTTGTTCCAACCACCCTGCCATGGGCAGGGACGCATCCCACTAGACCAGGCTGCTCAAAGCCCCGTCCAACTTGGCCTTGAATGCTTCCAGGGATGGGGCACTCACAACTCTGTGCAGCCTGTCCCATTGTGTCACCACCCTTACAGTAAAGAATGTCATCCTAGTATCTAATCTAAATCTACCCTCTTTCAGTCATACCGCCTGTTGGTTTTCTTCCTCTATCTCTGGCCAAGAACAGGACAGTCCACGAAGTGTCAGCCAGACGCTCACTGAACAGTCAACTATTGAACTATACCCTCGTGACTCCCTCCTTCTTGGCCCCTAAACATTACTTTGCTTTCATGCATTGCCCATAGCCCTCATTTCACCACTGCTCCTGCATGGCTGCCTCTGGGTAGCACTTGTCCTGCCCTCTGCTTCCCTGTGGTGCCTGATATTCCTCCCCGCAGCTGTGCTGCTGCCTGGCTGGCTCCATGGTGCCACTGCCATCCCAGCGGCTGTTGACTTCTGAGCCTGGCACAAATACAGTTGGTGCGATCAGTAGCTTGAAACATCTGTGGCGACCACCTTCTGCAGTGGACACATGCTCCAAGCTGTTGAATTTGCTTAAGCCTTGCTGTAAATTTCCTCCCATACCTTGGGATATTTCTCTGCAAGTACAGCTGTTTTTTCACAAAGGGGGCTGCGTGCAGCACCGAGACCTCAGTAATGACAATTTCCATTTCCCTTCCACCACGTGTTCAGAGGTGCACACCAGCACACCACTGCAGCAGCATCCTTCATAGGCCCATCTCTGCCCCATTTCCTGGATTCATTTGAAGCGTAACCTGTGGACTGCAAGAGCGGCCGTCGTTTTGCTCCTTTCCCTGGACAGTTCAGCTGCTCTTGTTCTTTGATTCATTCCTTTAGGGTTAGATGTCTTTTTCTCAGCAATTCCTCCCATAAACTGGAATCACATGTCCCACAAATGATCCTGTCTCTAATTAGGAGATCTTTTATGTCTCTAAAGTACATGTGCATGCCAGAATTCTCAGCAAACCGATGCAAGCATCTATCCGGTTCTCTGCTTCTTGCTTTTGGGATTTAGAGAAAAGTATCCCTTTGCTACCTCGTGTATATTTTCCTCAAATATCTTCCTCAGCTGTTCCAGGGTTTGTGTATTCATTGCTGGCAATTGTATTTCACTCTTTCACTTTGTCCTGTGAAAATGTGAAAAAGCTGTACCTTCATTTTGTCATTTTTATTCCCTTTGTCAGGTTCATACACAGGCACAGTTCTTCCACAAACACATGAGATCTTCTTGGCCTGCAAGTTTTGCATTCCTACTGGTCTGGTTCCTTGCAGGGGATTAATTTGCCCATTTCTAAGTGCTGTTAATCAGATTGTTTTCTCTCTGTGAGTGCCTCTCAGCCTGCCTGATGCTACCCATGTTTCCATGCAGAGTATGCTAGGTAAATAATAGGGGGGCTTCATATTTTTGCAACCTGTATTTTTACATGGGTATTCAGAGAGCTTTACTACATATAATATGTGGATATTTCAGTCAGGTACAATGAGAATGAAACACCCAGTTTTTCAAAATTGCCAACTATTCTCCTCTTTCCAAGTTCTAGTTGGGCTGCCACAGCCACAGTGACAGAAGGTTGTTCTGACAAGCTCAGTAATGACACCTCCCAATCTTCTGAAGCGTTCTCCCTCACCTCCCTTCTGCCTAAGTAAAATATTACATTTCTTTTCCCAGACTTCTAATGGCCACGTTTAAGAAAATGACAACGTTCTCTAATGGGGAGTTTCCTAAGAAGTGACGGTGTCAGTCAGTCTAAATTGCAGATAAACATTCTTGCTTGAAAATTTCTGGAAGCATTGCTTGAACCTAACAAATCACCTAGCAGAATGATTTTTCTCTTCTGCAGCACAGCTCCTCAACTCTGTAGCAGACACAACCTGTCTCCCCATTAATTCTAAGAACTTCTCAGTTTCATAAGCTGAAGGGAAATTATGTTTTAATCAAGTACATAAGCTCTGAAAAATAGTCAGAGGCTCTGCTCTGGCAAGATGCTAAAGCCCTGTAGGAACAAAGCTCCCCTTCAGTCCCTCCTGCTAGGCTGAGTGGCTTTGCAGGCACAGAGCACGTTGCTGCCTCGGGTTGGGTACATCTACTGAGTCACCACCAAGTGTCCACCTGCCTGAGGCAGGGCATCAGAGTGCTCTCTGACCACGCATCCTTGATTCGTAGGTGGAGGTAACCATTAGCGTCCACATGACAGGCAGCACTTCAAAACAGATCACACACAACCACCCGTGGGATGAACTGACACAGCAAAAGAGACGCAGCATCCTTAGGTCAAGTACAGGAGCCGACCAGGAGAGTAAGTGAAAATACTGCAAACAAAGACATGAGAAGCAGAATCGTTTTGTGAGGTTACCATATGCTGATTTTGACTTGGCCATAGAGAAGCATCATGAAACCACACCACCAAACAACGCCTCACATGCAAATAGTCTTCTCTCGGGAGAAGGAAGGTGCTGGAATTCAATCTTTTGGCACCCCTCTTGGAAACATAAGCAACAACAAATTTTAAGGGCTAAGATCTGGGATCAGTGCATGCAGGCCTTTCTTTTTGGAAATGCGATTTTAAGGCTCGGTGTAATTGTTGCTAAAAATAAGGTAATAGAAGGGTTCCGGTCTTGCACTGTAATGAACTGCAGGCTCAATTGTTTGAAGAAGCAAAATTGCATTTGATCAAAGACAAACGAAAAATCATATATTTCCTCTTGAGGGTAAAAATTTTAGGAGGGTCGTGCTTTTTCAAGCAGCCCTTCCTGTGGTCTACAGGCAGAGAGATCTTGTAGTCAGATTTAATTTATTATCAAAACAACAACAAAAAAAGAAGCGGGCACATGAAAACTCCAGTGTCAGAAAATGCTCAAAGAAAATCAAACATACCAGTCCCTATTACCAAGTAGAATGTCAGGCCAATTTTGCTTTGTTTTAGAAATTAGCTACAACAGAGAAAACAGAATGGCAATGGTAACAGTTACAACTGTCTGCCATCCCCAGGCAGTAGACCTCCTGCAAAACTTCAGAGGCACCACCATTTTTAATTCCTTGCCAACAAATACACTTGCCATGACTGTTGGGATGCCAACCACTTCATGACAGAACCCAAACAGCAAGGATTTTTTATCCAGGGAATACTCAAGACCAATTTATGTCAGTCCCAGTGCTTCATTCCAGAGTCTGAGAATAATATATTGCACAGCTGGTACTATTATATCTAGTATACAGTTCAAATTATTTATTCTTTTATCCTTTTTTTAATAAATAATTGGGTTTTGCGGCCAGTTTACTAAATCTGAATTTTGTGCACACCCAATTCTGTTGTCCAAAAATACTCAAGAAAACTGAAATAAACAAATATGAAAAAAATCACCAGAGCAGAGAGGCCAGATAATTGCTTTAACCCAGGTTGTACAAAATCAGTTTTATAGATATAACTTCTGATTATGTCAACCATCTTAGAAGCCTTAGACTCCTTTGTGATTTGTGGAGCTCTTCCACAGAGAGCTGAGTGGTCGAATGGCATTGATTAATTTCATGTCTACCTGCTAAACCACATCTAAAAATGGGAAAAGGACACACTGCACTTTCTTTATACTATTATCCCATAATCAGTATTTGTAGTCAGAGCAGTGGTGCTGCAGGAACCTATGAATTTAGAGCAGTCTATGCGCCCGTGACCACAGCAGGTCCACATTTACATTAAAAATAACACACCCTTAAATTTACTTTTCAACAACAGTGGGCACTCCTGAGTTTTCGTGTATCAAAAGCAGTTCTCTCCAGAAAAAAAAAAATTAATTTTTAAAAACCTCAATAAAATATAAGAATCATATCCTGAATATCAGACATTTAGATTTAACCAAGGAATACCAGATATTCCTGCAAAAGGGCTCCAATGTCTTCAATATACCACCTCCTCCTATTCTGCTGCCAATCTCAAGAACTGCTACAGTCTCCTGAAAGGCACATCAGTCTCTAACTGTCTATAGTCTTCAAAAACGTAAGACAAGAGAGAACAACCTCAAAACTGGTAGAGTTTTACCCAGCACCTAAACCTGGTTTCTTAAAAGCAAGAGAGAGATTCTTCTTCATTCAAGGTCCAATGTACAGGAAAAAATTAAAAGACTGGCCTCTAAGCAGCTCTTATGGGCCAGACTGTCTGAAGCAAGTCAGTGCTAGGCACCAAATGGTAAATGAGAACAAAGATCAGGTTCCTAATTAGGTTCCTCCTAAACATCTGCATGGCTGAGTTACAGGCTGGCTGGATGCTACAGCCTGTGGGCTGCTCAGAGTGCTAAGGGACTACATGAGAGCACTATTTAAGACCCCTAGAAAGCAGTGAAATTCAATGGGGAGTTTTAAATCAGCTTGAACAGTTCAGCTGATCCGTGTTTTGCAGCAACGACGCCAGTGTTGGGATCTGGTTTCATACCTGTTACTTGTTCACAGGAAAAGAAAACTTTGCCACATCACCCAGTCGTATCTCTAAGCGTGCCTATAAACTACTGGGGCATGGATGGAGAACACATTGGGAGCAGCAAGAATCATCAGATGAGACGTTAAACTGCTAATGGAAGTTGTGCAGTCCATTCGACTGGAGGTACCAGAGGCTGGTTTAGTACTAAAGCAAAACTACGTCTCGGGTACACCGAGGCAGAGTAGAACTCACTTTGAGATACAAACCAGCATACTCTCAGCTTGTCAAATACCTAACAGAGGAACTTCTCATGAAGAGCTAAATCCAAATTATTCTATTTAAAATTGTGGCTACTTCTTAGAGGAGACGACAGCAGGTGTCTTTAAGATCCATTTATTGATTCTCTGAGGTGCATTTAATTTACTAAAAAAGGCATGCTTTTCAAATCCATTCCCCTGAAAGCATCAAAACCACACAGAAGCCCAAAGCCTGAATAACATAATGTCTGATACAATAAAAAGACTGGATTGTATTAAGAGATTCGTCTGTTGCTGATGAATGGCGATGTCATACTAATATTTCAAATTAGAATACTGGCATCTTTTTCATATCCTGCTTCTACCTTGATTTTGACCACTCTGTGTAAAGAAATAAACACACAAAATACATACACATGAAAAACAATGATATTAACAAATTATGGTCGTTCCTAAAAAGAGCCCCATGTTGCTAACACTTCCCTGAACTGTAGTGATTAGGCTGCTGGTGTAAATAAAAATACAAAGTTTCAACACCAAGACTCTTCAAAATTCCCAACTGAATAATGTATCTGGAATATATGACAATTTTATTTTATTTCCTCCAATGTCAACATTTTTAGTAAAACCCAACTGATGAGATTTAATGTTTATTTTCTGCTTGTATATATTTAATAGATTTTAATAACTAGGTGTAAGATCCTGGCCTGAGTGCTTCAAGAGGGGTTCACAGTGATTCTCAGGGTGAGATTAAGACACAAACAAGGTCAGATGCCACTCTTATTTCTGACAGTGAAATGAAGAAACTAATTTTACTACAAAGAATAATTCCTGATGCATTTTGCAAAGCAAGAAGACAGAAGACAGTTACATGTGTGACAGAGGTGTCCTGAATTCCCCTGATAAAAGCTGCACACCTCTTCCTGACTGGTTCCAGTCTCAAGCAATATGGGTGTGCATGTCATTTCATCATAGAATCATAGTATTGTCTAGGTTGGAAGGGACATTAAAGATCATCCAGTTCCAGCTGCTCTGCCATGGGCAGGGACACCATCCCTTGAACACTTCCAGGAATGGGGCATCCACAGCTTCTCTGGGAGAGAAGTGCGTGTCTCACCGTTCTCACAGTGAAGAATTTCTTCCTAATATCTAATCTCAATCCCTCTTTCCCAGTTTAAACTCATTACCTCTTGTCCTATCACTACACTCCCTGATAAACAGTCCCTTCCCATGTCTCCTGTAGGCCCCCGTCAGGTACTGGCAGGCTGCTATCGGGTCTGCCTAGAGCCAGCCTGCTCTTCTCAAGACTGAGCAATCCCAACTCTCTCAGCCTGTTCTCACAGGAGAGGTGCTCCAGCCCTCTGATCATCTTTGTGGCCCTTCTCTGGACTTACTCCAACAGATCCGTGTCTTTCTTGTGTTGAAGGCTCCAAAGCTGGATGCAGTACTCCAGACAGGGTCTCACCAGAGTGGAGTAGAGGGGCAGAACCACCTCCCTTGACCTGGTCATCTTCTGTAACTTCAACCTGCTAGACACTGGGGGCCCGGGAGTGGGAACTCACCACACACGATGAAGAGTATATAGGTGCTTACAGAAACAACCCTTCCATACAGAACAGGTTTTTGAAGTAAGTTGGAAAACTCATCCATCTCATTTCACTATCAACAGAGAAATTACATTCCTAGTACTTTAAACATAGGAACTATCAACTCATTTGATGTCTATCTGTCTCAGATTTTGCTTTAGCTGGGTATGTAGCTTCCAATGATGAGAATTCATTTATGCTAATCATTGTTTGTTTATAAATTCAGTTTCATTGATTACTAATATAAACAAGTTATTAGGAGTACTCAAGAAATATTATGGGACTATGAAAATATTTGATAACCTCTTTGGTAATTTGTAATAATATAATACTTGTGGAAATTAAAGAATATGCCTTACACAAAAATAATAGAAAGATTATGACTTACCCCAAATACTCTAAAGTAACATTACTGCCTTTCTACCTTTCTCCTGGTTACCCAGGGAATCTAATTACCTTCTTATGCTATTCCTTGCAAGCTCTTTTGTTCCTTAAAACTTAAAAATAAAATTTCTTTTTTTAATGTTAGCTAGAGCTAAGCC
Source organism: Jacana jacana (assembly GCA_013400555.1). Classification (NCBI taxonomy): domain Eukaryota; kingdom Metazoa; phylum Chordata; class Aves; order Charadriiformes; family Jacanidae; genus Jacana; species Jacana jacana. The sequence goes on along the minus strand of VZTM01039648.1, from coordinate 102,786 downwards.
ACTTTTTCTTACAGGACCTCTTGCATAGGAATTATGTGCAGAGAAAGAGCTACATACTGATGACCACTGCCATATTTATTTAAACCTGTAGACATTTTTTAGAACCTATCAGAAAAAGGTTTGAATGATGAGAAAGACACACTAATCTCAAAATTGCTTTTCAGATGGAGATTCAATCAATCAAGGGAGTGTATGAACAAAGGTTTATATTTAGAGGACTGTACAGCAAAAGGCTGCAGTTAAAGCATAAATTCCTCAAAATTTAGAAAATGCCAAAGGTAAGACTATCCTCTTCTCAGAAAAAGCTGTTTTGATTGAAATTGCCCAATACAGTAGCTCTGAACAATATATTCAGCACTGATAGTTCATCCCAAATATTTTACATCTGGCAATATCCCGAGGAACTGATAACAATGAAAATATGAGGCAACCAGCTTCTCCTACAATTAACTTTCCCCACTTAACTACTATCATTTTATTTGGATAGAGAAAGTGAATACTTTTCCAGTGAATTAACTAACTTGAGGATATATCTTAATCTTTGTGTTACATACTGTATTTCTATTCCAGCACATTCCTTCTCTGAGAAAAAAAAAACCAACCCAAAACATGATTATCAGTCATTTCCCATGGACTGGCAAAAAATCCAGACTTGCAAAAGCAATTTAGTATTGGAGCAACTGCACTGTCCATTTTCTGCATTCATCTCTCATCAGCCAAGTTAAGATCCCTTGTGTACAAGAATTTGCTTTTCACAGGTGGGTCTAAAGCTTCTGGTAGGAAAAGTCTCAATGATTCAATTTCTTGTGGAATTGCAAAGGAAACTGCAGCTGAGGAAAAAAAAAACACACCAACCAACCAACAACTACACAATCTAACCTCTTTCTTCATCTGAACACATGTAAATTAACTTGCAAGAAACGTTACAAGCACCAGGTCAACCTCCCCCCTCTGCTGGTTTGAGGAATTGAGAATGCTTCCTTCCAGAAATGAAGAAACTAGAAGTAAGCAAACTTAATTTGAATACGTGTTTGCATCTGTTTTCAAAATGCCCCATTTCTCACTTTGCAACAGCATAAGATAAAGCCAAATTACTGCTTTCTCCTTCTATGTGTATCTGAAACAACGCAGCATCAGCTGACAGTCAACTGCGCATCTCCAGGACAAGGGAAGCACTGGAGAACAGCTTCTCTTCCCTCTGAGAGTATCCAGAGTAAATGTACTTAAAGGAAAGTTTATTGTGCATTAAAAGACTTTTAAGGTGTGTTCCAAAAAATCCTTCTCTGAATACACAGCAAGAACCAAGAAAATGAGAAAACAGCAAGAGTATTGTATGCTAGTTAGCCCAAGACACAGTTTAGTACTGAGAAAACTGTGAAACGATATAGCAATAAAAAGAAAGGCTAGTATTTATTGTATAAATATAAGATCTCCTGACTACAAATTTATTTTAATTAGTTAATTGTGACAATATCATTGGGCATTACCTGTCTTTATTGTTAGCTGAGTTTTTTCCTCAAAAAATGAAGTTCAACCTGCAGAGACTTTAATCTTAACAAGATTTTATACATTAGAGATCTTGGAACTGACCACTTCCTTAAAAATACATGAGGAACAAGTTTTAGAAGATTTTAATTTAATCTCTGGTCTTGCAATTTATTCTGAGGTCTAGTCTTAAAGAGATATATGTATTACTTATGTAGATCAGAGGCAGCAATAATAACTCACTATTTTCTTAATAAGAACAATGACCTCTTAACCAGACTGGCTTTTCCCCCTCTCTCCATTTCTTCTAAGAAGATTCTTATGGTGACCTATATAGGTTTTAAATTCAGTGTGAAACATATGGGCACCCGAATCTCAGCTCTTTAACACCACTAGCACATAATTAAAGACATAAAGGAAGACAAAAGTCAACAAAGTGGTAACATTTCGTCAATGGAAATCATTACTCCATATAATTATTTTAAGGCCTTGAAACTCACAATTCCCCAGTACCTTTCCGGCAGACATGATCAGTCTCAAACAAATGTCCTTAGCTATTGCAGAGATAACTGGGCTTCATAGCCAACAAATACAACCTATTTTGGACCGAGCTGTGAGAGCAGTAAAATCATAGACTCAAAGGCCCTCAGAGAAACTGTGTTGCTGGCAACTCTATTTCTTACACACCGGTGACCCTCCAGGAGTGATATTTCATCTGATCTCAACTGTCTCAGAACTGATGCAACAGATGCACAACACCTTAAGTTAAAACATCTGTCATGCATAGGGCTTTGTCCTCAAGACACAGCAAATCCAAACCCATTCATATACACATGTATGAACACACCTATCTTCACCCACACGTATGCTTCCTATGCAAAACAAGTATCATCCTATGCAAGGATTCCTGTTCAGCTTTATCATGTTCTTGATTTAATTCATAGTTGGACCATGCAGGCTACAGATCAGCACAACGGATTCATCAGCAAAGGGGTAATTTACACCAACCATTTCTAGAAATAAGGCACTGATGTAATGGTTATATAAGTCTCTGCATGTTTTCATTAATATCTCTGGTGGTCTGGGGTGTGCACAGATTTGGTACCAGTGTATAGCTATCATTTTATCTACAGCATTTGGAATGATAACAAAAAAAATTGTATGCATGCTTTGCAGATACACAGATTATAGGCGGACAGGGGATAACCAGATTTAAAAAAAATTATAAGAAAAAAAATCTGCATGCTATTGATTCTCCCACACTTATTACCGACTGTTATGTCTTCTACCACAAATATTCTCTTTGATGTTAACAAGAAAGATGAGCTGCAAAGGCTGCAAGAATGCTTATTCCTGTTACCATCTTAATTATAAACTTGTCTGACTATAAACAAGTGAAAAATAAATGGTTTGTATGCCCTGGCCAAATTCCTAAGGCTATAAAGTGAGCATTTCTTTGCCATAAGAAGAATTTTATATTGCCATGAATGTAAACACCTGCAGTATTGAGAACTGCACCCAATACACATTTAGACAACAAGGTCTTTCGCATGAGTTTTAGCTATATATATATATGTATGACCCGGAGCAGAAGCTGGAGAAAAGATTCATGTATATGAGATAGTACTGATGTCCCTTGGAAAATGCTCTTTATATGAACTACTATGACTGCAGTCACAAAGAAGGTATCGTCATGACACCCCAACTATCTGAACTAAATTCATATAGCAATAAGGAAATAAACCAGAAAAATTTAGTTCCCTAAATGTAAGATAATGGATACTATTGAAGACAAAACAAAACCACTAAGAAAAAGGCAAGAACACTAACTGCGAACAGTGCAAATAATTCAGCTACTTCTCAGGAACTAAGCAAGCTAAAATAGATTGTATTACTCAGCAATTCATACTTTCCATTCTTACGCTAAACTTATTTTTCGTAGTTAAACATTTCTGTACTTTGACCTCTATTACTGTAAGAAAAAAAGAACACATATGCTTTCATTTTGTGATAGCAAACGATTACTTCAATTATATACATTTAACCCTGGTAATAAACTTGGACTTTGTTGTTTCTGTTCTCACTATTTGAACAAATATTGCATCGATATTTTCTTACATGGGAGTGCTTCTACAGACATTTCAGCACAGAGGTCAATGCACAAACAGTATCCTCTCTGCCCTAGGATACCACCTTGGCGGTTCAGCTCAGCTTCTAATTTACAACTAAGTTGTTTGTTCTTTTTTAATCTTACCCCAAGTTTCAGAAGAATCTTCTAGGCGGCCCGCAGACAATATGATAGAAAACCTATTCCTCTACTTTCATCCTGCCTTTTGAATGATGGCTCAGATGAGGAAGAGCTTTTTCACCGTTAAACTGTAATTCTTCTGCTGTACATTTCACACTCCTTACAGGACAACTACATCCAGGCTGATACACTGAAAAAAGTAATTAGAGAAAAAAAGAGAAAACCTTTCACCATGGAGAAACATGTAAATATATATCAACTAAAGCAGCAAATATCTGTAAGGGTTTTCTTTTTTCTGCTTTTGTAACTGTTGGGCAGGACCATCAATATTAGCTGTAAAAGAAAGGATGCTCGAACACTGCTTTAGTGTTCAAATAAGGCATTTTTAGTGCTCACATTTTATCTTCACAAGGGCAGCAATTCTCAAACAATTCCCCATACAACGGTTTTACTCTTTTTGTGTCCTTTTGTGTCCTTTTTCTCAACGTGCTGCTAGATACTTCTCTATCTTAATCCATTAGCTCCGTGATCGCACTGCACAGAACGACACTCTTTGTCAGGAGACTGCACTGTGCCAGGAGGAAAAAGCAACAGATCGAGCAGTGTGCACATACATTTCCAACTGCTCTCTATACAGTGAGACCAACTGTAAAAGAAAAGAAGTTATCTGCATTGTAAAGCAGGACAGCAGCATTGTTTTGAACAGTGCGCCGCATGCGTTTCAGCGATGTGAAAAGGACAGGCACCTGCTTTTTGACTTCCAAGTCACGTAGACTGTAAAATAACAAGAGTAAACCTGATCTGATGAATTGTCCAGTGCAGAAGTAACACTAACGGTTTCTCAAACATCTTGTGGATTATTAATTACAGAGGTTTTCTAGTATAAAGAGTAACCGTATTACAGGCAGCGGCTGTACCTCGCTTTGTAAGGGTACAGACTGGAAATTCACACTGGAGATTTCCTAAGGACGCTGTGCAGCGTTCAGGAAGCCAGAGGTGGAATCAACGTTGGAAGCTTAAATCGAAGATAAAACTAATTAATGGCTGAAGAATTATCAGGCTTTTTAACCAGAGAAGAGCCTCCTCCACAAAGCTCGTCTCTTGCTAAAAATCCGTTCTGCAGTTTGCGAGAGAGAAGGGCCAAGCCTGGTGTGCAGCGAGAGACTCATCCCCATCTGCAGCCTGTGTCTGGAAACCAGGCACCTCGCATGACTCCAGCCTTGCAGGGATAGGGATTCCTGCCGCCCTGCTCACACAGATGCTTGTGGACAGCTCAAAGGCTCCTTGAGCAGTATTTGAGTATCTCGACAATTATAAATTCAGTGGGGATTACAGTGCAAGATTTACATCTTTAAAAATGCTTGTCTCGGACGGGTTAAATATATAAACAAACCCCCACATGTATTTAACACAATTAAATGTATTTTTGTATTTAAATTGTATGCAATACAATTAAATATGTGACATAAAATTTAACTGCATCCATGTAGACTACACAAACATGCAACTTTCTATAGAAAGCTATATGGTGGTGTTCTCAGCAGGCAATTTATATATTGATAATTTCATTCCATACTTCTAAATGCATGTCTTAGAGCATTAATGCATACTTTAATTACTGTGCCAAGCAGATGAGCACATAATAGCAGCTATCATTCTAGAACTTTACAGACATGGTTCACTATTTGAAAAAAAACATTCTTAGATGAACATTTGCTTTACAAAAGTAACAGACTCTTAATCTTATCAATGTTGCTTAATTTCAAAATCAAATCACAAATTCTCCATGATCCTCAGTATTGTTCTTAAAGCCTTGGCTCCTGCAGTTATGCAATTACAAGACACTTAACAATTTTTAAGACTAAGTATATCCTTAACCCTCATGTTTTATGCTTAAAATCTGTATCTCAGCAGCTCAGAACCACGCAGCAAAGTAAAAGAAACTCTACAATGTTTTAACATCTTATAGCATTTAACCTATGTCATGATTTTTGAATCCAAGCTAATATTTTTCGATATTAATACCTGAAATTAGTAACACCACACTATTAACCCAGGAATCCGCTGTGAAGGCCACAGCCAGGCCAGCCAACAGTATCAGCTCCTGGCAGTGCTTCTAGCTGATGGTCAGCAAAATTACCCATATACCTTAGACGAGCTTGGATAGAGCAGTATGGCCCGTATGTGGCCACCAAGCCTATCCTGGCTACAACCATCATGTGAACCTGCATGTGACAGCCCCAGCAATGCCTGGATGGGCCTTCTGTGTCACTCAACAGCTTACCGAGAGTTACCACAAGGTAGACTGGTTAAGGAGGAGGACCCTCGAAGACGGTCAGGGGACTGGAACATCAGCCCTGTGAGAAGAAGCTAAAGGAACTGAGCTTGCTCAGCCTGGGGAACAGAAGGCTTTGGTGATAGCCTTTCCATACCTGAGGGGCGGTTATTGAGAAGTAACAGCCAGGTTATTCATAGTGGGGTGTGGCTGGAAAACATGAGACAACAGACTTAAGTTGAGTAGTGAGTAGTTCAGGCTGGAAATGAGGGAAAACTGTTCTGTCATGACATCAGTTACACAACGGAAGAGGCTGCACAGAGAGGCTGTGCAGTCTTCATGCTTGGAGAGTTTCATGACCCAACTATGTGAAACCCTGAGCAACCTGATCTAATCTCACAGTTGATGCTGCTTTGAGCAGGAGGTTGGACTAGACGTTTCTGGAGGTCCCTTCCAACCTTCTCACGAGATTTTATTTGCTCTGTTCATTCTTTAGAGCCTTCACTATGACACCCTCCAGGCCCCAAAAGAGTGTCTTATCCAGCAACAGTGGGGTTTTTTTCCTCAGAAAGCCAACTACTCTTTCAGGCACTTGAATCCCAAAGGACTTTAGCAAACACTCTGAAATGCGGGAGTTTATTCTGGATGGTAATTGCTATTATCTAATGAGTAACCCTCCTACAGTATCAACATGCAAAACACAGAAGGAACGAAACATCTGTAAAATTTTTTCATCATCATGAACAAAATCCAACTTAGTCATGACATTTTTCCCCTTTTTAAAAAAATACAACCCCACATCTGACTTTGACATACCCTTTCTTGTGAGGGTCAAATGAGCTGCTGAAACTGCTGGCATAAATGTATTTCCATTATTTCTTTTCTGCATGTGTTCTACATTTTCAGCTCCAGAAGCACACTCATGAAATCGAGAACAGCCTTGTGCAGGCAGGCAGCTTCCATACGTAACAGAAAATCAAAGCACGTGCACAGCAAGGTCCATGAAAGGTCTGCACGTGTACCTGGTTTTATGACTACTATAATACAGGGCATTATAAATGTGACCATATACAAGGGAACTGGGGAGCGAGAGCATTGAGCTACCTAGAACTTCAACCATCTGACATTTGAAAATGCTAGCTCGGCACATAGGTGAGGCACTGGGTACATTTTGGTACACAAAGTTTATTATTCAAGTTCAAAACCAGCATACAGCAACCTGACTGAAAAAAACCCGTTACTACTAGTAGTAAGAAATATACAGTTTTAACAGGCCATCCCAAGGCACTTCTAAGACACAGTTAGCAAAAACCTGCTATACTTTTATTAGAAGACCACCTTCCTAAAGCAACCAATTTTCATCAGTTCCTGGAGTGCTTTTGCTTCATTTCTTTTTCTTGTCCAGCTGTGCCCTCACCTCATTTTTCTAACGTATATAATTTTCCCTAAGAAAAGATCAAGTGGACAAATCAGGTTCCCACTTCTGGCACCAAGACATTACTGAGCTCCAGAAGCTATTAAGGGCTTCCAAACTATGGCAAACAAGTCCCCCAAGGCTTACTTAGGAAAAAATATAAAAACACAGGTCTAAGCTTGCCAGAGTGTCTGCCTCTTACAGTCTCAGAAACCTGCCTCAGAAGAAAAAAAAAAAATCTTTATTATGTATGAGGTACAGACCATCTGTGGTGGGCTCTGAGAGCCAACTTAAAAGAAGTAAGGGGGGAGGGCAGTGTTCCCAGTTGCATGCACAGTCAGCACAGAGCTTGAGACTCAGAAGCTCTTTGTAAGTAGGAAAGAGGTGATGGATTTGGATGAAGAAGGATGTACGAGACCTGCCAGTCGTGAAGGATGACAAAAACCACATTGTTACATACATACTGTGTGTAGGTGTATATGGAGATAAACAACAAGAACAAAACCTGGTGAAGAGAAAAAAGATCAGGCCATAAAAAGTAGTTTTCAAGGAGCTCTCTCCCTGTCACTGTGGTGGAAGGAGCATACAGAAGGTAAGATAGTCCTCTCATTGTAACATGGACCACTGAACTCCTCACAACATGGGAAGTAAGAATGTTAGCAATGAAGAATTTGGAGAGGCTTTCTTATTTGCTCTTTTTTTGGAAAGAATTAAACACATTTTTCCTTTTGTTAGTCCTGTGTTTTTTCTTAATTCTCTTGACACCTCTTTTCACTTCTGCCACTTCACATATCTGTACCAGCTATTTACTATTATGTATGCCATACAGCTCAATAATGTTTTACCTCTGAAAAGGAAAAAATAACCCTATTCTTTAATGGTAACCACTGAAACTGGAGTTACATTTAACCCTCCCACCGAAAAAAATCCCATGAGAACATTTTCTAACTTCTAGCGGCTTGCTATACATTTACATGTTTGCAGCTCAATAAACAGAACATGGTTACTTTAGTTACTGTGACTAGGTAAATATGAGTAAACCTTTCGAAGTGACTGTTGCTGATTCTGTCAGGAAGCAACTCTATTTATATCTCTATTCAAGCAAAAACCATCACAAGTATTTGTCCTGCTCTGTAAAAAAAATTGCTGGCTTTTTAAACACTACAAATTAAACCCTGGTTTCATCAATATCCCTGGATCAACCCCTGCTTGCCTCTCTGGGGCCAGGATCTCACCTGAAATTTTGAGTCTGTATGTGGGCTAATCCTGTACATACTTACCCATGATGGAAGGGGCACTGACATTTGAGCTCTGGGTGAATCTTGACACGCACTGAAGTCACTTTTCCCAGCGGTCTGCTCCACCTAGCTGCTGGAGATCCTGGCTCTCCGTGCTGAGTCAGCACACACAGACCTAAGGCATGCTCCAGCAGCTTAGCAGAAAAGTGATGCATTCCAAAGCGTTTGAGCTGAACCTGGGGGTTTTGCAATGAGGCAGCGAAGGTGTGGGCACACATTCCCTCCTGGAAATTCTGCTGAGGAAGCACTAATCCCCAGTAAAAGGGTGGAGCAGTGAGTTTGGGGCAGCAGCAACTTAAACCACTTCAAGGAGGTTTGCCAGAGCTTGTCTGTCAGTGCTCAAGCTTTACTCCTGTAAAGAGTCCTATCGACTTCAAAGGGGCTGCGTGCACCAGGGCAATTACTGACATCCACTTCTGCAGAGAAGACTGAAGCCTAATTCAAATATGTATTTTTTTAAAATGTGCACAATGACACCACTTTCACTTTGTTAAAGTACTGCAAATAGTGGGAGAAACAGTGCAAGATTATCGTGCTTAAATTTGCTTATTTATTTAAAATAGAGTCAAATCTGCATGCATATGCCAATACCCACAGAACACCTACTAACTGCACCCCTGTAATCTATGCTAATCTGTATATACTAGCATAAATTAAGACAAATCCTTGCTATAAAAATGCCTTTCCATCCACATATCTAGGAATATGCTTATGCCTAAGCAGGGAATTTTAAGTTGTTTCCCAGACTGTTCCTGTATTCAACTGCAACCTGTTTATTTTGACCTCAGTTCTTAGAAACTGTTGATGCCACGGTAGAAATATGCTGTGTGTTCCAACAGGCAACAAACAGTCCTAATGACAGAATACTCCATCTGTGCTGCCAGAGCGTACAGCCTCAGTCTATAGCTCGTATATGCTCTCGCTGAGCATGAATGCTCCAGCTGCAGAGCTTGTATTGCAAGGTACGTTCTGACACGGCAAAACTGTCCGAAACAGGCCCTTGTAGAGAGTCTGAAGTTAGACAGTTTACAGCAGTATAATCCAAATGCCCCAGCAGCACTTTTATTCAACCCTTCCTGTTCCGATTTTACATACAGGGAGGTTACGAACAGGGCTTTTTAGGGTTTTTCTAATGTTTCAAAATTACAGAGTAAAGGAAACTGACTAAAAAACTGTCCAGTGCTATCAAAAGGTAAGAGTTAAAGCATGCAGAACATATGGCACTATTTACAGCAGGCTAACACGCTGAATTCAAGGGAATTTTCCATCGACCTCGTACTCTGGAAAAGGTATATTAGAGAAAAATGCATGTGGGGATCCTTTAATTTTTCTTGCATCTTCTCTTCTTATATGATACAGCTGTGGAGCAACACCCACTGGTATTGGTAGCATGAAACGGCGACCCTTTTCTTTTACCAAGGTCTGGTACCAATTACCATGGATTTAGAGGCACTATATAAAAGACAGTGCTGATTTGTTTCTAAATTTGTATCTTGATTAAACTGTCAGACTATAGCACAAAAGCAAAGCTTACCTGACTTTAAAATGCTACTACAATAAATTATCCAAGAAGTGCAACACAACTTAAAAGTGCTTATAAATGGATCAACACTACACTTTATGTTCAGATTTTAAATTTTGCTCAGGCCAAATCAACTGGAATAGAAGCAGCATTTTATATTCAGACTGTAAACTCGGTGTGTTCCAAATAAAAAAACGTATGTGAGGAGAGACTGTGAAACAGGATTTTAAAAATCAGCAAGTTGGCCAAGAGAATGACAACAGCATTATTATTTTCAAAATTACTTTTAACTGTATTTTGGTACACAAAAAAAGCAACCATGAAAAGCCAAAACTCATATTCTCAGGAATAGCGATGAACACCTCCATGGGTCAGAATAACACTTTTCAGTGTTCAGCCTTGACAACAGAGCAGAATTTGGTCTCACTCTGTTAAAGCAAAGTTGTTTCCCCCAGAATAGCCTTAGTGATACTGAATATATTTTAACTATCTAGAATATCAACAACCCGGATTAGTACCGTAAACATACACAGTGATTGCAGTATAATGAAGAGAAAAGTCAACAAAAACACGGTGAAGCAAAATCCAGATCGGTCATGCAGAACTTCCAAAAAGTAGTCGAGGAATTACACTACTGTTATTGAAGCTACTGTTACTAAATTACACTTATGAAAGCTTTAACAGTATGTGGAATAATTCTATGTAATGCAGTATTAGAAAAAAATAGAAATTAATTTTCAATCACAATTATAAGCTATCACTTTTCCTCAAGTTTCTGCTTTTTTTGCCAGTGTACTTGTACGTCCTAACACAATTTTTGTACTTACTTTTACATGGTCTAAGTGTTAGAAAATAGTAATTCTAAATTAATTAGCATGCACCCTTCCAGGGAGGGAATATATGATAAAAGTATTACATAGTGAGTTAAGGCATATTTTTATACCCTCAAAAGAGGGTAATTGATCCTCCCCTCTCCCCAGATTCAAATGTGGAACTTGGCTGCTATGGGTTCTTTCCCACACAAATCAAGCCTTAGCTCTTTTGAATTGAAACAATATGGGATGATTATTGTGGGAAATTTTTTACTGTTACTGTAATTCAAAACTTTCTGTACCCAATTTTGCATTTTCTATAAATCAAAAACCCATTTCACTTAGGGCTACAATTAAACAGAGGAAATCAAAGACTAACTTCTAAGCAAGTCTTGCTATTAATCATAGGATGAACTAGTAGTACAACTACTTTTACTGCAGTTCCTTTCTGCCTGAGAACTACATTTTAATCTAAAGCTTGAGGTCTTTAGAAGAGACTGTGTCACACATGAGACACATTAAATAAAGGTATACTAAATGGTATAGCATTGCATGCCATTTAAGATGGAAGAAAAAAACCCCAGAGCATACCGACTGCTGTAGTAACTCCAAAACAATCACTACTTATAATAAAATCAATCACAGTTATTTATAGAAGCCTCTCTCACCTTTTGACACAACAGAAGCCTGCTAAAAAGTACAACACCGGTAACAGTTGCACTAATGCAATCCTACTACAGAGACAACTACTCCGGGTCTCTGATGCTGCAATTACAGAAGGTATCGTGCTTTGTCCTTCACCAGAAGCAGCCATGGAGTCATGTCGTTTGTTTTATGTATCTGAACTGAAATATATGTTTTTCTCCTTTTGGAATAATAATTTACAAGAGCAACTGATTTCAACACAGAAGTTTAAAATATGACATACAAACACAGAATTAAAATACTACCGAAAAATGAAATTGTGTGGAATACGTAAACTCAAGGCTTCTGTGTTTTTCAAACTGGAAGCCAAAATGATGGATTTTTATTTCCTAAAAAGAAAAAAATGCATCTTGATGGCTAGACAAAATAAAATATGAACTCTTAAATTAACAGAAGCACACGTTTCACCAGTTGTCTTGATGAGTTTTTTCTGTTTCTCAGATTTTTTATACGTCATTACTGGTTTTTGGTGCCCAGATATTTTTAGGGAAATACTTAATATGCCTCATGGCATTACACTTTGCAAAACTCCTACAGAGGTACAAGTCACTGAACTATTTGCAGCAGTACATCCACAGTAAGAGTAAGTAATAATAGTAATTTATTCATAAAACACATACTCAAAATAAAAATTGGCTTCCAGTTAAACAGACTGTAATATGTATATTCCATGGTAAAGAGAAACTTTTTACTAATTGCAAGGTAAAATTAAAATACATCTTGTAAAAATTCCCCATTTTTACTAATCAGACAAAGAAAATAGCTGTGAAGAGTCTGGGGAGTTACTGGAAGGGCTTCTTACAAAAACAGAACAAAAATCTTCCCAACACTGACTTACTACTCAAATACCATGTTTCAATAGAACACCAACAGAAAAGTTTTCATCTCTGATTAGAATTAGATTTAAAGAAGTAAATTGCTTACAGGGACTACAGACTGAAGCATAGACAATGTTTTACTATTGATTTTCTTCCTAACGAATATTTCTAATGTACTTGCAGATCTCATTATCTCTGACAATGAACTCCTAGAGTAATCAACACCTCTGTTTCTCAAGAAGTGCATTCAAAACATGTCAGTTTGCCCGTGACACAATGAGTTCCCAGGTCTTTGCTTCAGTGTGCTGAAACTTGCTTATCATTTTGAGCATACCATTTACCAAGCTGAAGGGAAGGGGAACTTCTCATTTTGTCTTCCTGCCCGATGTGAGCATCAGGCAAAGGCAGGTACTGACTACACAGGAGATGTACAGGGGAAAAACAATGCTTGGAATCATAACCTTGCCTACCAGTAATTTTTGAAAGACTGGATGCGAATTGACCTAAAGAGTAAAGAAAGAAAAGGTGATGAAGCCCCAGAAATCAAACACAGAAGTTTTTAAATCTTGCACAAACAGCATGAAAAAAAAATAATTAAAAAATGGAGCACTTACTCCATTTAGATAATTACAAATCCTGCTCAACTTAACAGTCCCACCTAGAACATTTGTCCCTTCTCTTTTTCTCCTCAGGTTTATCACACCAATTTCTCCCATTTGATCCCTAACAACACTGGAAAGTGAAGAGGGGAAACTGCCTGCCCTGGCTAGCTTACACGCCTTAGTGCTCACGACGCCTACGCACATCTTGGATGGGAAGTGTTCTCTCACCACAGGTAATGAGAGTGTAAAGAGGCAGGTTACCAGAACCACCCAGGAGCCAGCTGGAGACACCTAAATGGAAGCACTACAACATCATTTGGGGCCCGGCAGCACTCACCCAAAGATTTTCAGCACCATTAATCATCAGGCTGTAAAGCTCTCAAATTGGGCAGAGGACTACTAGGAAGCACTTCAGAAAACTCTGGCTGTAGGTCTCCTGTATTTTTGCTTTGAGTTCAAAGCACTGTTTTTCACACAGCCCTTACCAGCTTTGGATGAGAGGAGGGGGGAAGCAGAGGCATGAGGGGGAGAGGACACCCAAGCAACAGAGTCTGGGACTACCAGTGGGTGCAGAAGTAAGTCCTATGCGTGAGCATCTGCAGGATTTGATTGTCACAGGCACACTTAGAAAAATGTAGCGGGGAAAAAAAAAAAACAAAACCAAACAGTTTTTACAGTACTTTTTAAAACAGAGTTGGCCTCCTGCAGTAACTGAGGCCGAAAGCTGTACAGCTTTAGCTGGCTTGAAGCTGTCCACATGGTGGAACCAGTGTGGCTCTCTCTGCACTCAGTCAAACCCTCGCCTGCTTCCCAACTCTGTGTATCACGTGTGTGTCTGGGGCACTCTCCAGTGTGCCTGTGCCCTTGATGAGAATGAAAATTGGAGACAGGGTGCTTGAGAAAGCCTGCTCGCTTGAGCTGACTGTAATTTGCTACACAATGCCAGTGCTGCATGAACCAGGCACGCTCGCCTGCCTTCTTGAAACTCTTAGTTTTTACTCTTTGTACAAACAGAAGCTAGGTTGCTGTAAACCGAAAGAAATCCTAAATTCGGCTACATTCAGGCAAGCAGCATGCTAAAAGGAATGGAAATACCAAGATTAAAAGAAAGAAAAAGAAAAAGAAAAGGAGTCACCAAACAAAAGGTTCAAAATATGCCAGTGCCTTTATTTTTGAAAGCTCCCTCCCAGTATTCTATTCTGCAGGGAGCACATAAAATGTTATGATTTGTAAGTTTTAGTTTCCATGGTCATTGTTTAGTATTCTGTGAAGGTTTCGGGGGTTTGGTTTTGGGTTTTTTTTTAGTCAGTGATCTAATTAACTTCCCCATACAATCTTAAGATGCTATCAGCATACTAGATTTTAATTATTTGTACAGCAGAACCCTAAACTGGAAGGGCCACGGACCAGGCAATTTCACAGTATCTTTGTAGTGAGCTGAACAAAGTTAGACTTTGATTTGAGGTATGGCCACGCCGATGCTGTGCATGTAACAATCTTTCATATTACTTATGAATGCGTAAAACAAGAGCAACTAATTGACAAGATAGTGCTAATGAAAGAAACCTCATGGCAAGTAAGCAAGAGAGCACATAACCTTCCACTTTGGTAGAGAATAGCACCAAATTTTGGGAGGCAGAGGAGTCACCTCCTATAGCTCTGAATGAAAGTCTCCATTCAAAGTTAGTTGAGGACTAGAATAGCAGCTGCAATGCAGATCCAGACTATGAGATGTCGCCTTGTGCAAAGCAGTATTTAACCCCTCAAATTCTGCTAGCACTGTATTTCAACAGTCCACAGCTTCTCCCTTCTCAGCTCAGCGTTCTCCACACGTATGTTGTACATGGTCTATTCAGACGCTAACTGTTTCTCATGGAAGAAATCTCGTGGGCAATGTCAGTTATCTCCAATATACAAGGGGAACTGCTGAGGCAGAGGAGGAGGACACCTGAAGAAGCTCTTACAGTTACACCCAATGCTGAGCAAAAAAGAATCACCCAGCTTCTTACTCATTTTTCCAGACAAGGGCAACGTGACTCCCACATACGAACATTTCATCAAGGCCTAATTTCTGGACAATAGCATGTCTAAGGTACCTAATTTACAAACTAAAGGACATTATATTAAAAGACAGAATAACTAGACAAACTCTTGGGATTGCAGATTATACTGATTTCAATGGCACAATAAAAATTTTCTTTGTACCCAGTATTTCTCCCAGTGGCTTCTACAGCAGTAGTTCACAGTACATAAAGGACATAAAAAAGCTGTGTGCTATCTGAAGTGGTTTGAGTGGGACTTAAACTATATGCAGGCCTTGAACTAGTCATGTGCAAAGAGGTGAAATCCACTCTGTGAAGAATGGCTTCACTTTTTTTAATTGCCATGAGAAGCAATACCCACTAGACAGTGATGTGAAACACAGCCATTGATCACCTGGATAAACCTTTTCATTACAAGCCTTTTTCAAAAATACTCATTTGGAGCTGTAAAGAAGCCTGCAAGTACACTGGCAAAGTAATTTT
Organism: Jacana jacana; assembly: GCA_013400555.1. Taxonomy (NCBI): domain Eukaryota; kingdom Metazoa; phylum Chordata; class Aves; order Charadriiformes; family Jacanidae; genus Jacana; species Jacana jacana. Next base: position 87,082 of record VZTM01039648.1, on the reverse strand, counting down.
TCACCTTGATCTCTTGATGCCAATTGAATTGTGAGACTTTTCTATTTGTTCTTCCACTATTTACAACTTTAAAACTAATACATGTAGTTAAGGCATAGGCCTGTTTTTTCACAGATCGAAAAGCTTGTTACCTCCTCCTGCTGAACCTTCAATTAATCTGTATCTTAGGTTAGATTGTATCTCAGGAGGAACATACAGAGGACATAAGAGGTAGAAAATTAAGCGATTCGATACTGTCTCACTCGCCCCCCTTTTTCCACCTGAAGTTCAATCCCCCACCAGGAGGGTGTGCAGTCTTTCACCTATTCAGCTCAGCAGGCATCAAAAGTTAAAAGGCTTGCAGCAATTATTCTGGCAATGACGGAATTTTAGTGCTTCTGTGTCCAACCCAGACCCTTATATGGGTGCAAAACCACCATGTCCAAACAACAGTGTAAAGAAATCTATTTTGGGAAGAGAATTATGCTCATACTTTAAGGTCCTTCAGCTTGCTAAAACTGATTGCAAGATGTATACTGCAGTGTCACAAACTGCAGAAATATTCACCAGCAAGTTCCTTGATGTGCATATGGTACCTTCTGTAAGCATGGAAGTATCTCCATAAAGTTACAACCCTTTCGTTGTCACTCTGGACTTCCACACTGGCCCGCTCTTTACAACAGGGACAACAACCTTTCAGTTTGCTTTCTCTCACAAATCAGTCCTCTTTTTCAAGAAAAAGTCGACCACCCTGTTCCCTGCAGCCAAAAGCTGTTCCTTACCCATTCACCTTCAGCAACATCATAAGTTCTGACTCCCAAAAGCATTTTGGGGCCAAAACTACAAGCACCCAATGAATGACATTTTTATCCCGTTAAATACGATCTGCCATGAGGATTTTAGGTTACTGAGCAAAAAGCAATTGCCACACTAAACAAAGTACTCAACAGCATCTACATGCAAACAGTACATGTTCAACTTAACTTTTATTTACAGCAAATAGGGGTGCATCCATACAAAAAACCTCCCAACTCTGATCTCCTATGTGAAACATACGTATTGTAGAGTGGGTTATACTTTAAATGAAATAATTTTATAGAAGCATTCAGAAGGCACCAAGGAGACAGTAGAAATAATTGTTTTAGTATAATTTAAAATGTAAATGTCATGTAATATGTAATTTAAATGTAAATCTGCACCTTAAACCTTCAATCCATCAATGTAAATCTCCATTTAAGAAACAAAATTTCCATGTGATCATGTTAATTTCTCCTTCTATAATAATTATAGAATGAGAAACGTATAACCTTCCATTAAAAAACTGCTAACTATCTTTATAACAGACTGAGTTGGAAAACTATTAAAAAAAACCCGGTTACTAATAAATATAGATTTAAGGGTGTAAGTGGTTTATTCTCATAATAACTAAGCAACATGAAAGCCCCTATATTTCACACTGCATTAAAACAAAACCAAACCCCATGACGAACCCCTGCAGCAGAATTTGTATGTGCATGCCCTTTGGGCTTGTAACAGAGTTTCCATCCATCTTGGGATAACATGATCAATTCCTTCCCACACAACCTGCAATTCATAAATGCATGCTAGAGTA
>VZTM01039648.1:52239-69604 GCA_013400555.1 Jacana jacana | reverse complement strand
ATCCATCCATCCATCCATCCATCCATCCATCCATCCATCCATCCATCCATCCCTCCCTCCCTCCCTCCCTCCTTCCTTCCTTCCTTCCTTCCTTCCTTCCTTCTTTCCTTTCTTTCTTCCCTCCCCACTCCAGCCAGCACCTCGCCAGTTGCCGGCTGCAGCAGCCACCAGCTCGCCCAAGGGCCAGGGACGGTCACCGCTCGTTTCAGCCCTGGCCCACAGGAAAAGCTGCCGCTTTCTTCTCCCTCAGCAGCGCTTTCTGCGCCTCTGCCTTCCTGGGCACCCACCCGGGGGAAAGGCGGGATTCCTCAGGCAAAGTTTACAAGTTAAAATATTAAAAGAGAGCTTTTCTTTTAGTTTCCAATATTTCTGTACCTTCGGCAGTGACTGGCATTTATTTCTGCTTCTCCTGCTTGTAAATATTGGGTCCTGGCAACGCTTTTCTGCCGGTAGCACTAGGAGGACAGAGTTAAAAGAAGCTGCTGGATTTTAAAAACACAGCCCTGCCTTCATTTAAATAGTCAGGTCTGCTTAAAAGGGGATGCCCTGCAGAAATAGCTACTGGAGGAAAAATAAGAAAAAAGTGGGAAAAATTGAAGGAAAAAAAAAAAAAAGAAGGCAAACAACACATCACTATAAAAAGAAAAAAGTTACATTTTAGAGAATGATAAGCTGCACAAAGTAAGCAAATGGTCCTGATGAAATCTGTAATGAAAACTGGAAATTTCTTGGGTCCAAAAAGGGATTAAAATACCCTTATATTGTAATTTACTTAAAGGCTTTTAGACTAGTCAAGGGTTGTCCAGTGACCAAGTTCTGTGCTATTAAGAGTTTCTGGTTTTTAATTGCAACAGCGTGCTACAATCCTCAACAAAGTGAATTGTGATGGGAAGAAGAATGGCACACAACAGAAATCCCCCAGTGCTATTTTGCAGTGAAATGTTCGTAAGGATGAAAAATTTACATCAAGTGTAAGAAAAGAGAAAAGGATGTGCACTATGGCAGCACATTCGGAGCACGGTTGCAATTATTTAGTACACGCAGAGATACTCAATCTAAAATGGTTGCAGACAGAGAATTCATAGGGACACAACTGGTTTATGAGCTGAATATTAGTATCATATCTATTTTATAGAGCCAACTTCAGCTTTGTGGTTCAAGTTAGTATTTCTCTTTAGCCCTTTAAAACTAAAATATATGGTACAGAAGGTGTATATTTGATTGATCTATCTAGCTTGGGTATCACTGGAATCTCACACCCTAACAGAGGGCATTGACACTGGTAAATTTAAATCCCTGTTCCTGGAAAAAAAAAAATACATCCCTAATGTGAACGATATTGACACATTATTTTTATTACCATAAAATGTAACGTTGAGAGAATAATGAACCTACTGCAAGTATTCATGTATTTACCAGAAACAGATAATACAGGCTTCTACGCTCTTTATGTAAGCTGCAGGTATAAATTATAGTTGTGGAAAAAGAACACTATCTTCAATTCAATACTTCATAGAATTTGTGTTCCATGAAGTGTCGTCTCGAGAATCATTTGGGTTTTTAATTCCTGTCTGTCACGTTATACTTACTAAACCTGTCATGCTTCCATTATTAAATTTCTTAGGTTTTGAAGGGATGCCTAAATTTACATATTTGGCTTTAACAGTATTCTGCTACTTTTCAGTTTTAGTAAACAAAATGTCACACACACACATGTGATTCTGTATTTCCTTTGTCCAGAAAGATGTATTCCCACAGAGAGATACATTTAAGCATTCTGTGTCACATCTGACAAGGGAAAAAAAAACAAAAACAAAACCAACAACAACAAAAGAAAAACTAGAAAAAAAGAATGAGGGAATACACAGAAAGGAGATGAGGAAATTTGAAGGGACAACTGCTCCACTCCTAACCGCAGCCTGTGAAGAAGGCACGGCGTTGGGTAGCATGCATCAGCAGAAGTTCAACCTCACTCCAGCACCAGCAGCTGCAGAGCTGGAGTGATGGCTCTGGGACTCCAAAGCAGATGCAGCAGGAGCAAGGCCTCAACTCAGAGCATCACGCTCTAAAAGGAACGATTTCTGTTTGTATAGAAAGAAGAGACCTTTATGTTTCATTACCTTTCTGTTACATGGCACATAAAGTGGTTTTCAAAAAAAGAAGGTCATCTTAGTGGTGCCAGCAAACTAGAGGTTTATTCCGAAAAAATCTTTTTAAAAAAATAATTTCCCATTTTCCTTTTTAAAAGATGAACCAGCATCTATGCAAATTAAATGTATGCTATAATGTACTAAAGGTTATAATCAAGTATGTTACAACCTGACAAAAGCAATAAACACTCCTATAAGGAAAACATCCAATGGCGTTTTTACTATGCTATAGATACTAATAAAGTATAATATAAATTATAACACTGGCATCACCAAAAAAAAAAAAAAAAGGCAGGAAGAATTGTAAAAAGCTGCTTCCAGAATTATTCAGTGAACTGTTTTTCAGTTGTTTAAAAAGGCACTTCCTTTTCAGAATACTGAAAATTCCCAGGGGCTATCGGTGACTAAGCCATGGAAATTTCAAGTTTCAAATTTAACCATTTTTTCCTAAGCCATAAGTGTGTTTAACCAGAGATTTTAGAAAGATGATAAAAGCATTGAAATGTTAGAAGGTCAACCGTTAAATTTATATTCCCAGAAAATCTTATCAACAGAAATGTAATGCAAAGTTTTTTTTCTTGGTACATCAAAAATTTAAAGAAAACTGCACAGGGTGGTTTTTCTTTTTTTCTAGTGCAAACAAGTAACTTAATAAGAAAATTGTGCAGGGAAAAAAAAGACAGTGAGACTTTTTGCCTCTTGGCAACAGGACAGCGAGACTTGGTTTGAAAAAGAGACCACTCCCTGACCCAGTTAGAAATACATCTGCTTTTCGAAAACTTTTGAAGCCAAATACCAAAATCAAAGTTGTCATCTAAAGCCCATATTACTTCCATCATTTATTTGTAAGAAAATTAAACAGTTCCCCCTTCTCCCGAGCAGACGTTTTAACAAAATCACGTCCTTCATCCTTTCTGCATGCGTGCACCCACACAGAGTCACGCCTGCCGTGTGCAGCAGGGTAGACCTGCACCCGAGATAGGCTATGTACGCGTATACACGCATTGACCGCCTCATGCTACAACAGCCCAGAGTGTATGAATACTGTTAGAGGATGACTGTAAACTAGCGCTCCTTTTACATAATACAGCTCAATAGAAATCACAAGATTTTAACAATGCAGCCTGAAGATTACTAACAAAGGGTTACATTTGAATCACGACAGGAAAATCATAGAAGACACGGTTCAGGACTAATTTTTTCTAGCTAGACACTTAAAAAAAAAAGGTAATATATCTAAAATATAGAGTAAGACCTATACAAAAGTTGATTGTAACTGAGCTACATCAGCAGTAATTTTATCCCTTCAACATTATCATAACAACTCATGGCTACCTTCAGAACACACGTAAAACTAAGTGCTCTCTGGCTACCTGAATGTGAGACCTCGGTGCTGTACTCGGACCTGAAACAATTAGGGAGACTGACACAAAGATCAGGGGTTTCACCTAATGAAACACTGCACACGTACAGCACAGCGTTGTTCCAGCAGTCAGCTGGCAGTGTGCTGAGTTCTCAGCACAGAGGGGAAAGCAAAACAGAGACTCGAGATTCATTGTGGGGACTTGCAAAATTCAATTTTGCTTTAATACTGTACTGACACACATGCTCCTATAGCAACAGGGGAAGATTTTTATAGGAATATCAGTTGTACTATAGAACTGTTCAGCTCCTTCTAGCTAGCTAATGGCCAAAACCTTAATCAGTCTAAGAATTTTATTGGGAATCTAGTGGAAAAGGCCATTTTGTGCTGGGACCACTATGTTATTCCAGCTTTCGTCTTTGCCTTTTCCAAACAGAGAACGCCATTTTGAGGCTGTCATGCATTTTTCTTTCCAAAGTGGATAATGCCAGTGGAAAACACCAGGATGGTATCCTCGTACCGCAGAAAAATCTAGCAATGCAGTTTCGCAGTTTTTGTTTTTACAGGTGCAACTGAAGTCCACCGTATATTTTCTGCTCACTCTAATATTCATTTAAAAACCACGCACACATAAATGTGTAATATACAGTTATCTGTATCCATGGAGCATTCTGAAACTTTCACATATTTATTTTTATTCAAGTATTCAATGGAAAGAGGCAGGAGAGATTTTACCAGAAGATAAATCGGACAAATAAGCTTTTACTTCAAATTATTTTTGCTGAGCTACACTGGGCCTAAATATATATCTGTTTATCTTCAAAAAGTAAAGAATAGACTTGGTATTTGCATAGTGCAGCTGAAACCTGACCAAAGCCATATTCTAACAGACTATTTTTTAATTTTTCATTTTTGCTCTCCTTAGATAAGCTGATGTATTGCAAATCATTGTCCAAAGGGTCAAGGAAATCAACAGGATGATAAAAATAGCTTAATACTAAAATTGGAATAGCCAGGTGTACAACAGTTGCTTAACAGAAGAGGCTGCTAAATATGAATGTTTCTTACTTAGTTTTCACTGCAGGGGTCACATTTGGAAACAATTTCGATAAAGCAAATTTAGAATAATAATACTGGAATTCGTATTTCTAATTTCAGTAACATCTTTGCCTAGGAAATGAGAAAAGTCTTAACCACCATTAAGCTTTACGAGGTACACTAGCTAGTGAATTCATTGCCAGAAATAGTAATGCTGAGGAATCAAGTTTACACAGTCAAATTGACTATTCTCTACCCATTCTATTAATCGAAACTTCACCAGGGAAAAAGTTCTCTTTTAAACAGGGAAACATAAAAAGAAAGAGAGTCCCCAGAGTTTTGAGCCAGGAACATTCAAAGCAAAAAAATCTCCAAAAGGCCCTGCTTAATAAGAAACTTTGAGGAGAGGCATTTCTACTACCCCATCTTCAATTACCATACTGCACACTGAAATGTTTGACATGCACTCACAAAAATTAGTTTTCATTTCAAGCAGACACTTACTATATTTATTGTAAGGCTTCGATATCTTTTTGAGGAAAAAGAAACATCTTAAAATTTTAGTATTGGATGAGTATTTTTTCACTGATTTTTTTTTCCTTTTTTCTCTAAGCAGCTGTCCACATTTTAAGATTCTCTTACAGCTCATAACCTTCAAACAAAGCACAACTGGATCAAAGCTTTAAGGGGAAAAAAAAAACACCAAAATTGAACACAACTGATATCGCCTTCACACTCTCTCTAGTATTTAAAATCCTGCAGATCACAGAAATACAATACTACTTTTGAAGAACACGGTAAAAGGGGATAGACCTTGTATTTTCATTAGCAAATGTAGTAATTTAACTAATTGACACAAGCAAGGAATACACATATGCTAACCTGACAATATTTTTATTGGATGAGTATAGTAAGTATACCTTTCCTCTCTGGTTTCCACTAAAATAAAAAGCTAGTGGAATGTCAAGCAACAAATAAAGGACACGGAGGGGCTGGTTTCAGTATTGCTGTAGTCAGCATCGCTTGCTGCTCACCTAAGTGACTCTGCTGTTCACGTTTAGCTCAGCTCTGAAAGTTTTCATTAAAAGGGAATGATGTTCGAGTTGCTTGACCACTTCTTTAGTTCAAACAGCTAATTTTGCTGCATTACAGAACGCACTTTTGAATCTAAGAGTAAGTGATTGGAATTGTTTGTTTAGATAATAACGGCTTCAAGAAAAATACTGGGAAATTAACATTTTGAATGCATAGAATGCAAAGGAAAAAAAATGAGGAAAGTGAAAGAAAGAGAGAAAATTTTGCTGTCTTACTCAAAAGAAAGTTACAGGGTTCTGGATCAGGCAAATCTGTATTACGGCACATACTTTGAAGGAGAAAAATGAAATGGCTTGGAAGCCTGCCGTAGTTAAAGAGAGTGGCATGCTCTCTTCTCCAGAGAGAAGAGCCGGGTACACAAGACAAATCTATGTAGCGAACACAGCAGCACTACCCTGGGCTCTCTGTCCAGCCCTGCGCTGGAGAGAAGGATGCACTGGGCAAGGCAGAGGCACTTGGGGGGGATCTCCTGCCCAAGCACCCCTCCCAGCTTCTGGGCAGGACCGGGCCACTTCCAGCATTCACACTTTCAGCCTCCCACACTACAAAGGTGGGCTGAACATGAGAGGTGCCCACAACTGTACAGAAGACAGAGACCGAGAAGCATCTACTGGATGGCTTCCTGCTTATTATCGGAGCGGTCAATAAAGGAGTCCAGAGAAACACGGCACCCGGCATTTGCAGGATCACATCCTAAATCAGCAATAACATCCGGTGAACCCACCCTGCACTCCCTTACACCAATACAGTAAAGTCTTCCAGGGATTTATAGAAGTATAAAACGTGAAGAAAAAAAACCCAAAAACAAGCCAACAAAAACCCAGTAAGACCAGAAATACCCAAGAGCTAAAATTTACTGTCATGCACATCTTTACCTCGTTCTTATTCATGTAGACAGCCACAGAAGCCTCAAAGCTTAGTGTCATACCATTACTTATCTTTGTGATGGCAACTTTATACATTCTCAATACATACGCATCTCGTGCTCAGTTTTAACCCCGCTGTGTTTTACACAACTTGGCTGCCATCTGCAAGTCAGGGCTTTTTAAATTTTTTTGATAGAAGGAAGAAATGTGGAAAAGCGGTATTTTGCCTGAAGATTGGTGTTTACAGTTTAGTTATTTTATGATCATTGTACTTCACAGATTTTACTGGTGAGCAAAGAACAGCATATAGATGAAAGATAATAAGTGTCTTTCAGTGAAAGGTGACGGTTTGCCATACAAAAGTCTGCCAGATAATTTATCTCAGCTACCACATTTATCTATGTTCCCCGGTCACAGCAACTACAAATGAGATGCATCACATTCTGCCACCAGTTACTTTCAAAGCCAAAAAAATCAGCATTTTTGCATAAAATTAGTGATAAATGTGAGGACGTCCTAGTTCCCTTTGGCTTAGTACCCCAGGCTTACCATGCTTGGCTTCACAGGGCCCTGCGTGCCTGTGTTTTATTATTTACTTGGTGCAACACAAAGAAAATGTTACGAAAAAGGTGCTGAATACAATCTGCTGGGACAGAGCATCACGTTTCCTTACAGGCTGAGAAACACTGCTTCTTTTGAGATCTCAGAGGCCCAAGTTTAATGCTGCAATTGCCGTGAGGTTTCTCTCTTCCCTTTAAGAGGAAACCTCTCTGATTTTCACTAAAGCGCCTTCATTCGGAACAGTCCGGTGAGGGGGGAAAACAGGGAGTCTAAAGGCTGCGACCTGAATTCCTGCCAGCGCGGGGAGGGAAGACCCGGGCAATATATTTAGTTCAAGGAGGGATTAAGCGCCACAGCCATTGGTAAGTCAAGAGCTAATAGGTCCCCTTTGAAAGAGTTTTGACTTCTCCTCTGGCTGCGGTGACTGGTGCGCGCTGGGGAGGTTGGGGTGAGGCAAACCTGATACTCTGCCATTCTCCGCCAGCACGTGCCTAAATTAGTTCTCCATTTTGCGGTGGCCCTCGGAGAGCAATTCCCATTGAGAAGCGAACAAAGGCCGCGACCCCGGGGTCAGAGTGTAATGCAGGAAGCATGACCTCCCCTTTGTTCCCAGCAGCGCTGTTTACTCTGCCTAAGTAAAGATCACCAATACATTAACTAAAGAGGATTAAAAAGGTCACATCCCTAGGGATGGAGCTCACGCAAGTGGCAACTCTCTTCAGTCACTAAATCATTTGACGTCTCCCCCTACCCCCTCCCTTCAAAATAGAGACACCTTACGCTGCCAAGGCTCGATGGCACTTTATTGCTGGAGAAAAGGGCTGTACAAACTTCATGTGGTCTTCCTTCCAAAACCAGGTTATTTTCTGCACAGCTAACTGGCTGCTTTTAAGTTATTTTTAAAGTTTTTAAAAGATTTAAAGTGAAAACCATCACCTCGCTACAATGTTTTTTCTTGTACATCTCCTTTTGAAAAGTTCTGAGTTGATTTACAAAATTGTTTGGGCCTTAAAGTGGTTAGTTAAAGTGTAATCTTCTGTTGCTATTATACATGCAAATGTTAAAATATCCTGTAGTATGTGGAAACGCAGAAAAATTGCCAGTTGCTGTAGACAATGGCTAACTCCCGGGTGGTTCACTTGCAAAGAAGAAACCAAGGAAAATAAAATGAAAATATGCTCATATGAAAAATGAGAATTCACATATGCTGGTAGCTAGGCTTAATCAGGCTAAACAAGCAATTCTTTTGGCTGTTAAGCTTCCTGTTACCCATTTTTTTATAGTATCTTAGAAAATCATTACTAATATGAAATATATTAACAGAAGCATCTCTTGCAATGGCTAAATTAATGCTGCATTAACATGCGGGAGGCAATGTGGCCAATTAGACTGCACACTGGATTGTCTCCTTTCCATTCTCTCCTCTAATCCACTGGCTTGCTGGATGATCCCCACTTTTGCTTTGTGCCTTGGTCTCCTCATCTGCAGTGATATCGCTCACTGGGATGCAGATGTTCCCGTCAGTTACTTGGCCAGGATGGGAGAAAAAGAGCATGTGGAAGGGAGTGGTCTAGACTAAGATATTTCCTCTTCTCTACCCTCAGGCAGAAACACTTCTGATGAAGCCAAACATTGCTAGAGGTTCCAGAAGAAAATACTAGCAGTAAGGCCAGGCAGGGGGTCCAAGCTGATCAAAGGCTTTGGCACAGGGACCTCAGCACCACAGATAAACCCCACAGGAGCTAATTGCAGTTGAAATCAGTACTAGATCACCCATCATGCCAGCAACTTTGAAAGGAGAACCAGGAGTGCCAGACTCCAAAAAACCCCATGTCCTAGAGCAGCACAGTACAGGAGCTGGCTGCATGGGGAAGAGGTGAGAGAGCATCAATTCTCCGATAATTTGTGCAAAATGGCTATTTTTGAATCCACGACGACACAGGCGGTTTTCAAGTCTGTACCGACATGAATTAGTGCATAAAATGTGGCAAGCTGAGGTCTCATTATGCCCAGCCTGTACGCACACTGGTACGCTCTGCCACTTCCCACCTGTGTTCTGCTACACCTGAATCCTCGGGCACCAGACAGAACAAGGGAAAAAGGAAAATTCTAGAACTCCATTTCTCTGTTTGTAGGCTTCTTCATAGCAGGAACCCATGTATTTCAAATGTTTTTAGAATGATCTGAACAGATAAATGAAATCAAGAATCCAATAAAAGTAACATTAAGTTTGTCTTGGAATGTTGTCTTTGATTGCAAAAATAATCACTTCCTTCTTGACCCACCACTGCTGTTCCTTGCTTCTATGCTTTCTGATTCTTCTTCACCCCAATAGGAACAGAGGGAAACTCACCATCATCAGGGAAAACAAAGGCAGAAACACCCTCTCAGCATACATGGCCCAACAGCGAGCACAGGTTTAGCCCAGATGGCTCACAACAGCTTCCAGCATGGCCTAGTATAAAGCAGAAACTTCCAAACCATGTGTTTGCACCATGATGGGCAGTATTCCCTCTGCAGGTGGGTGAAAGACTGGCACTCAGTATAACTCTCTTCTGCATTTCTGACCTGTCCACTTCTGTGCCTAGAACAATCAAATCCAGTAATACTATTTCCAGTGGTTGCACTTCCCGAAAATCTAATACAGAAGTATTGGGCTTTTTAGTATAAACTGGGAGTCAAAGAAAGAAGAGTGGAGTCGGAACACCTTGACAGACAACAAGTTTAGAAAAGCCTGTGTCCAGAGCAAAACAAGCATCTAGTGAAAAAAAAACAAAAATGTATAGCAAGTATTTAAAATAAGCTACCTAAACACGCAGCACCATAGTGTCACACCGTATGTTTATCAGATCATCCCATTGACTTCAATGGGAATACTTTGTTTTTATGCATGAAAGATTATGCAGGCACAGCACATCCATCAGAAAAAACAAACAAACAAAAAAACAGGTAACAAAATCTCTAGACACAGAAGTAGGTGGTCAAGGGCAAGGTGAGTGCTGAGAAAAGCTTTGCAATACGTTGAGGGAAAGAGGTACCTTTACCAAAAAACAAAAGCACTGAACTGAAACAACTGGAACAAAGAACATATTTAGAAAGTAGTATCAGAAAATGGGGATCAGGAGCATAAGGGCTGAACCAAAGACATAACGTCAATTTACTGACATACATGAGGAGCTGGAAGACCATACAACAGTTATATGGCAAGTCTGAAACAATACTGGGAAACAAAGGGAATGAATAAAGAAGAGGAAAAACATTGCAGAATAGAGAATAGCAGATTATGACCTTGAGATATTTAGTCATGTAAAAGAGTAAATGTACCCTTTCTCACTCTGTATGACCATTTCTTGTTCGCTGGGTTCCTGATATAGGGTAAGAAAAAAAAAAAAAGAGCTAAAAAAAGAAGCTGTATATCCACTACTTCTTCCAGTGGAAACTCAAGATTATACCTCTTAGTCTTTCATTTTCCACTTCTCTTTCACCCTCACACCAGCCAACAGCACTCTCTCTCCAAGATGAGAAGTAAAAACCACACTCTTGAAAGTTATGGAATAAGATGTCCCATCTCTTGAACTTTGATTTTGTATCACAGATTTCTTGCATAGTCTATTTTTTTGGAAGGTGGAGCAATATTGACCCTATTGACCCTCATATTCCTGGATACACTTCTTTATCTCCTGATACTTAGAAATCAAGACAGACCCAAATGTACCTTTTACCTTTAAGAAGAAGTCATCAGACTTAATACAGGTGGAAAAAAATCTATGATATTTGAATGATCAAATTGTCTCATCCAGTCCCTCCAGCCAGCAATTCCCACCAATCAATTCATTTGCAAGCAAAGGGTGAAAGAGCAGCAGATACCAAAACAGAAAGTGCTGGAACAATTGGATAAATTAAAAGGCAAGCCATTCTGAGGACCAGATACCCGTGCAGGAGTTCTGAAGCAGCTCAAGGTTTCCAACAAAACTTTACACTCTCCTATCAGGAATGAAAGGGTTGTACTCCTTAAAAATAGCCACAAATGATGATCCAGATTACACGCCAATGAATTCTAGCATTTAATAAACCGTCTGGAAGGCTACTTTAAAAGATTATAACTTTAATGCCTAAGCAGAGATTACATAACGGGGAGAAAAACAACACTGCTAACATAATGAAAAATATGTCTTTTTTAACTTGGATTGCATCCACAAAAGAAATTGTTATTTATTTGGCCTCTCAAAAGGGCTTTGATAATGTGACTCATAAAGACCTTAAAGAAAACAGAGTAATCATGACTGAAAGTTGGGAGTCATGATTAAAAATGAGCTAAACAGCCAAAAGTAAAAATGTAGAAATAAAAAGACATTTTAAGAAGAAAAAAGGTTGATAGTTGTTGTATGCAGAGGCCATGCTGGTATCAGTTTTTAACTTTAGTTATAGCAGTCTGGAAAGATCAGCTGTAAAACAGAGTGGCAAAACTGACAAGCAAGGGGAGTGTATTTGGGTTACTGAAGGGTTTAGCAAAGTTGAGTGAACGTGAAACATAAATATTTTTTTCATAATTGCTAAGGAAATCATACTGCAACATTCTCAACAAAGGGGAAAGTCCTGGGTGCCATTATTACAAGCTGATGAAAGTTTTAATCTATATGCAGCAGTGTCAAATAAGCCAAGTTTTACAATGGATGCAAAAAGCACAGAATACTCCATTGAAAACATTACCCTTCTGATGTATGCTTCCAGGGAAACACCTTAATGGAGAATGCTATCTACAGTTCGTTTTACTTTACCTCATTAAAACTAAAGAAGCAGCAGGAATGCAAAATAATTTGACTTACAAAAAGACTACCTTATACAAAGACATAAAGTAATTAAACTATTTATCTTAGCGAGCACATCAGCAACAGGGATACATACTTTGAAAGTCAGGAACTGTGCCTGACTTTCTCGCCCTACTTCCGGTCTTGAATGGGAGATTATTCAGTTAAATTAAATAAGCAGTAAATTCAAACGATGGGAATGCATTATTTTACAAAGTGCAGGCTGAGCATGTGAAAATCAGTGCCACAGACCATCATTAAAGGATATCTGTTGGATTCTGAAAGAATACGGTTCTATTCATAGCCTACAAAAATATAGTGTTAAATGGGATTGTTTGCTGGAAAGACCATAAAGACCTTTGCGCAAAGCCATGATAAAGGCATTGGCCAAGGGATCTAGCTGGCCCACTTTCTGACAAGGGCAGGGTATTCCAAAAGGATCAAACGTTGGTTGTCTTTCCCCTCCGTTTCTCTTACCAATCAACCCTTTGTAAGAACTGTCAGGGTAGACTTAGCATTAATTAGACTGTGGACCTGATCCAGTGCAGTAATTTCTACTTTTAAATGCTTCCTATGGCCAAAAGCAACGGCACAAAAAATAGACAAGTTCGCTTTAACTAAAGTGAAATCATTCATCCTCTAAGCTAGCTGTTGCACCTGGTACAATGCTATCAATCCATTGCTCAAACTCCACAGAAGTACTTAAGGATGTGTATTCTCTTTGCCACCCGCTCTTCCCCTCCCCTCCCCACAAATAATTAGCAAGAACCTAAATTATAAGATATTGTTTTACTATACAAATGTGTTTCCTTGTTTATTATCTTTTTTTTCCCCATCCACACATCATTATTTGCAAAAACCATTTAATAATTATAAGAGATTCCAAGCCGTGTGTCAGATTGACACTAGTATGGCGGTGTGCTACACTTCGCTTTCAGTCTTGTGGCTAACAATTCACCCAAACTGTGATAATACCTCACCACAACCCACACTCTGCTGCTCTTCAAAGGAAAACAGGGATACATAATTAAGTGATGATGAACTCAAATATGAGACGGGAGATGAGAGAGCAGATTCTGCAACCACACCTGTGAGTGGTTATACTACTCACAGCTCCATTTTCCCCTCACATTATCAGTAACAGTTACACATTTTCAAAATACATTTGCAACAGTAGAGGAAAAAAACACCTTAAACTGAATTTTACAGCACTAAGATTGCAAATCAGCATTATTAACAAATAACCCTTGTGACAAGTGTGGACTAGCTCTTAAAAAAAAAAAAAGAAATATAGTTTTAGTGAAAATACTGTAAAAATCTCATCCCACAAGACCTGCTACCTGAAAATATTCTCAGAGTTTCATTCCAGCATTTTGTGATCCTGTAATTGCTGTCATAATATAAAGAACTAAGAGGAAAATATATGTGACTATATGTGCCAGTTCAGGGGCCAATGCTGCAGCATGCTCCATGGAAATAAAAATTAAGAAGCGGGTACAAATACATTCTAAAATCTACAGGATAGGTCCCTTGTTGGATATTCAGGATAAACAAAACATCGAACCACTGTCCTTACTACTCTGTAAAGCTGGAAATAGTTTTTGTGGGGTGGGTGAAAGAATTAAGAAATGGGGGGCAACACAAGAACCCACCAAACTGAAGTGAGGACAAGTGACCATCCTTAGAAATAGGCATTAAGAAACAATAGGATTGCATGCTTACTTGATGCCTGATTAAAAAAATAAATATTTCTGTTTTACCTACAAGAAGTCTTCATTTGGCCATGTTGAAAGACCGCGTCTCCACAAGCCAGTGCCCATTTGCAGGGCCAGATCCTCTAAGCGGCAGCCACACCCTCCTCTTCCTCATTTTTTTCCGCTGACCATGAAATACTTTCTAAGCCAGGCCCTGAAAGAAAAAGCCAAACCAAGCATTTTTAATGGACACTAGATATCACACTGCTGATTTAATTAGGCAGATTAGAAACAAATAAATGTATCTGCATGCATACATTTGTATTTATTTTCTTTTTCATCTCAAACAAATTTGCTAGGCCTGATTTGGCTCTCTATTCAAATCACAGGAAACAGCACTAAAATGTTTTCTATTACTAACATCAGAATCAAGCTCACTATCACTTTTTAGAATGTAATGTAACATGTTTTCCCCAGGCAAAAAAAAAAAAGTCACAAAAGAGAGTACCTTAGGACAAGCCTCGGCATTTTGTAATAGTTATAGACCACGAGCATACAAGCCTAGAAAGACGTTCCCGAGGCTGTCTCTTCAGTCTGTGGTGTTCTATGGATCTGAACCTCAGGCAGGTTATTTTTAACTCTTTCTTCTTTTTTTTTTTTTAATGGTATTTGAATAGAACTTTTCCAGTTTGTGTCTCATAACCTCACCCAGACTATCAGATGATTAGGATCACAGTGTCTTTAGCACAGCTAATAATGATACTGCACAGCGAGCATCATCCAACATGTCCTAATTCTTATTTCATGCAATTTATTTTATCAATAATTCGGCAGTACATAGAGCTATACAGAAAATGATTGTTGCTGTAAACTGTTTTGAATATTGTATGATCTGCTGCCTTTAATTAATTATTTAAATGCCGCTGTAATTATACTACATTTCATATTCTATTTAACCGGAGAATACTGAATATGAATACAAAGTGACAAAACCAACTTTTTCCAGTATCTCAAAAAACATCCACTTATTTTCAAATTCAAATTTTTCCAGCATTCGACAGCAAAGCAAGAATACAGTATTTAGGATTCAGCAATTTAAGCTCAACTTTTTGCAAATTACTGCAAAACAAAGATATTATTATTTAGCTATCATTAGGACTGTAAAATTAATATTAAAATAAGCTGCTTGATTATTTAAATTTAGAACTAAATATGTATCCTGAATCCACAGCTTCATGCTATTATGGTTGCTGAAAGAGCAAACTGATATTAAAATAAAAACATTAAGATTATACTGAGATGTATGCCAACATGTATTACAGGTAGTGTATTAAATAATGGTAAATCCAAAATAATTTTGTAATCCCAGCACCTACTGTGTATTTATTGATATATGAGTCCATACTACAGAAAAAGCACTCTTATAAACAAATGATACACTTTCATTATTAGTTTCATATCGTCCTGCTACATCCTGCTAGGTTTCCAGTGTACAATTTTGGAATCTCAAAGCCTGAATAATGCCTGGTTAGATAAAGTACATGTGCAGTATTTTGCACATACAGCAAAATATAAAAAACTTGCAGAATGATATCAATACTATAGTATTTGTATACATGTTTATTAATACAGACATCTTTTTTCTCTATACTGCAGAATATTAAGTGATATGTGTACCTTTTACCATACTGGAGTGGTCCGATAGGCAACACTGACTTTTAAATCCAAATAGATAGGGCGGAAAAATGTTAGCACATTAGTGTAGTGTTTTACTGGTTTATAGATATTCACACCACAAAGCCCTCCCATCCACATATTCCATGGCAGAAAAGCACACTTACTGCAGACTGTTTGCATTCCTATTTACGAAGGTGCTCTGCGGAATAGGGAGCGCACAGAAATCCAAGGGTTAACAGAACAAAACACAACACAGCACCAAAATCCCCAGCCATAGTGAAGATCTCACAAGAGAAGGAAAAGGTTTGGCAGACAGCAGTCTAACAAAAAGTGAACAGGGAATTTAGTGTCTCGGTATAGCCTGGATACCAGTTTGGGATTTAGGCAGCCTTGGATCATGAGGACTGTAGCCGTGAAAATCCAGCCCATAGTTCCTGCAGTATTTTCTACCAATACCACATCCAAACTGTGACTAAATGCCTCATTATGCTTCTCTGGCACTATCTGAAGCAAATATATTATACAATTTTATATGACACCTAAAAAGAAGAGGGGAAAAAAACCCCACATTATTTTCTTTCCCAATCGGTAATGAAATGACAAACAGCAAGTTCTGTGCAAAAACTTGCACAATCAGTAAATCTTTTTTCTCTCCTTCTTCTTTCTGTGGTAGGCAACAGGTGACAAAATATAGCTCCCAAACTTCAGCTTTAAAAATAAGAAAATTTACTTAGTCTACAAGACATCTATAATACAGTATTTTTTCTTTTCTTCGGTTAAAATTGGATGAAGATGTTTAACCGGGCCTCTACCCTGGTTTCAGAAAGTAAATGCCTTTCTTAACACTCATTTGTAGATTGCAGATGTTTCACTTAAAGAAAATACAGCCCTCCCACTTACAAATAATACCCAGTGGCGTGAAGTACCAATCTAGTTTTGACAGATCTTAAAAGAGAAAACCCAAACTGCATTTTCAAAGGAACTACATGCCTCGAATAATTCACTACAATCTTTTCCCAATACCTTGCTAATTGATCTTAAATACATCGATGAATTATGAGGCAGTGACTTCCAATGTTCTTAGCCCTTACTCCAGACGACCATTATATCCTGATTTATGGATATTTGAAATATTTAATTTGCTGTTCATGGCACTTAAATAGTTAATCTAATTTATGAGAAGTAAGAATACCACATTAAAGGCTCCTTCTATTTTCTCCTTTATGCTTCATCACTTCAAAAGCATTTTCCCCATCTATTATTATTTAGAAATATTCTTCCTTTGTGTCACTGGACATATTGCTATAGTTCAAGAGGCCGTAGCAGCAACACAATTGCCTTCCCAGTCTCCATGCAGCTCATTAAATAATTTTACTCCCCTACGTACACATGCAGCTGGTCAAGTGCAAGAAACTGTTGCATTCAGCTGCCTCTCACGCACTTACACAAGCAAAAAGAAAATTTGAAAAAAAATATTAAGAAAAAATAAAAAATCACAAGGCTACAAAAATGACCAGCTTCTACCCACTGTCCTTTTCTTGAACCTTATACTGCTCACATGACATTTCCAAAGCAGCGGTATGCCGTGCTGTAGCACTACACCTGTGTCCCCTCTGGATTAAAAAAAAACCCAATCACAGCAGGCTACAAACGGTTCAGTTCTGTTCATCCCCATCTCTCAATTTTCAATTTAAAAAAAGAATCGTTCTTTAAAGGCGTTATTTCCTCAGATATTTAAATGCTAATAAAAAATAAAATAAAATAAAATAAAATAAAATAAAATAAAATAAAATAAAATAAAATAAAATAAAATAAAATAAAATAAATCAANGTCTTCGCCCCCGGTTCGTTTCGCTTTGCAGCTACATCAAGGCATGAAAGCATCAAAGTCACGCTCTTATCTAAGATGGCAAACTTGCCAAAACCGCGTTAGAGGGCTGTTACCTTCACCCAGGGAAGCAGCGGGCTATTTTGGAGCGGGGAAACCCAAGGCGGGCGTTAGCTGGAGGTGCTGCCTCCCCGCAGAACTGGATGGCTGGCACCTTCTTCTCCATCCCTTACAGGAACGGGCTCTCTCTGCTACGAGGCACACGCTGCTCTCAAAGCCTCTAGC
>VZTM01039648.1:33765-50520 GCA_013400555.1 Jacana jacana | reverse complement strand
AGAAGAAAAGGGAAAAGGAGAGAGGAAAAAAAAAAAAAAAAAGAAGACGAAGGAGGGCAGGCCCGTCCAAACCGGCCGCTCGCGTTAACTCCTTCTTTCCCACCGGGGGCCGGCGGGACGCCTCCCCCCGGCTGGGGCCTGGGAACTCGCCGGGAATATTAATTCTGCTATTTTTGTGTCGTTCGGCGACCACGTGAGCTCTCTTGGCAAGGCTCTGAATAGCCACGGGCTAATGAAGGGAATTTGCTGCCATCCACTCATCGCTAGCTTTTCATTGGGGGGGGGGAACCACTTGCTTATAGATTTTACGTGATTGTATTTTCATGCAGCGAGGCTAAAGGAATATTTACACATTTATATAAAGAAATGTTGCAATTAAAATCTGGTAAAATGTGTAATTTAAACTCGTCCGAGTGCTCTAAACTATGGAAATGTTTCACACTGAACCGCTGTGATAACCTTGCACGCAGAATCTCAGCTCCCCAAGCACAAACGAAGGCAAGTAATAAATATGCTGTATACAGTAATCAAAATATCTAACCGTAGTTTATCAGGAGAGCTTGAACGTCACATTATTCCGTTTCTCCCAAGTACTTGGTTTCCAGATCTAAGGGGTATGGCCAGTTTATTATTCATTTCTATTGCCTCGTAAGGGAAAGGCTGCGTTTCTGCCGGCCGTTTAGCTCCTTAAGCCCCCCGTAAGGTTCACCCTATGCAAATCCAAGCTGTGAAAAGCCNTGGCGGCCCCCGCGCCTTCTGCGTCCAGCCCAGGCTCGCGGGTTTAACCCTGTTGTCTTCGCAATCCTTCCCTTCTGCTAAATCCAGTTACTCCAGAACTTAATCTCTAACTGTTGGGTTATTTATCCCCACTCAATCTTCATTTCCCTTCATTAATATTTAATACTGCACAGCAGGAGCAAGGCCTTGCCGTTTCTTTCTGCAGACGAGCACTTCATTTGTCTGGGGAATGCACAAAATGGATGGCCTGCGCACCAAACCAAAGCTCTCTCTTTGTTAAGGACATACTCATTTGCCTTCTGGTAGGATCATGGAATGGTTTGGGTTGGAAGGGACCTTAAACCTCATTGAGTTCCACCCCCCCTGCCATGGGCAGGGACACCTCCCACTAGAGCAGGTTGCTCCAAGCCCCATCCAGCGGGGCCTTGAATGCTCCCAGGGATGGGGCATCCACGGCTTCCCTGGGCAACCTGTTCCAGTGCCTCACCACCCTCACAGTAAAGAATGTCTTCCTAATACCTCATCTAAATCTCCCCTTTCAGTTAAAATGTGTTACCTCTCGTCCTATCGCTACACTCCCTGATAAAGACTCCCTCCCTTCGTATCCTGTAGGCCCCCTTTAGGTACTGGAAGGCTGCTGCTATAAGGTCTCCCCGGAGCCTTCTCTTCTCTAGGCCTCTTCTCACCTCCGTCAACCTGCTGGCTAACCCCCCTTTTCTGCAGAGTATGAATTCTGGATATTACTTGCCAGGCAGCTCCAACAAGCTGAGTTTACCCAAGGATGAATTAGGGTAGCTATGCATCATCTCCTTAGTGTGGTCAATTGGCAACCTGGTACCAAGTTCGTCCCGACAAGCTGTAATCCTATCGGTATTATTCAGCATATTAATGTTCTGAGCAAGGGCAGAAAGGAGAGGCTGCAAAGTGAAACAAATTCATTTACAGGGGCCCTAGTTTTAGAATCCACTTAGATGCTTGGTATTAGAAAGAAATTCCCCCCATTTACATATTAATTGATGCCTGTCTAGCAGAGTCCCTCAGTGCCCTCTGAAGCCTTCAGTAACTGCTCCAATGACAGGGATTAGGAAGGGAGCTGAAACACCAGCAGAGTTTCAGGGTGTCTGAAACATCCAGAACTGTGTTTCAGGTCCTCTAAGCAGGGATGACAAACTTCTGTGTTGTCCGTCCTGCTACCGACATTCTAGAAAAGTTTTTACTGGGTGTAATTGGTTTATCTTTGTAATATGTGAAGCCACACTGGGCAGTTTACCAAAATTATTCTGTAGCTACTAGCATCAAGAAAATTCCTGTCCCCCCCCTCCCTCCCTCCCTTCACAGATCAGAATAAAGCATATTCTGCTGTGCAATACGAAGAGCAACTTGTTATACCCAAATGTTTTGTATTTGAGTTGGCATTTAAAAGTAAACAAACAAAAAGCATACTGAGCAAATCCTAACCCATAGAGGTTTCTCAGGGCTGGCCCAAACTACTTAGATACGTATTTGATTTTAAAGGCCACTGAATTCTTTAGAGGATATCATCTTTCAGCTGTAAAAATGTTAATAAATACTCAATTTAAAAAGAATAAAAAGATTCTGTTTTATCTTAGGCAGTTAGGTAAGTGTAGCCACAAGAACAGATAGACACCAAATATTTTGCTAAAGTGAAAGTTGCTTATGTCAAAATGTTCTCTGTTATCAGCCTTCTTGTATATTTATTGCCTGACTCCTGTTGTCAGAGCTAATACTAACCAGATAGTCAGACGCACGGGGAGGAAACATCAGTAAGGCTTTTAATTTCTTGTTTCTAAAACAATCTTTAGAACCTGTGAAAATATGTTTGTAAAATAACTAGAGGTATACTGAGGGTGTTAAAACTGGAGAAGTCAGAAAGAATTTTAGTGTATTTTTTCTCACTTTCACCTACGTTTTCAATTACAGACTTTCCAGTATTACGAAGTTTATGTGAATTGGCTAGTGATTCCAAACTTCGTGTGCCTGCTTAAAATGATCTCTCTAGGCTTTGTAGCTTAAGGAGTATAAGGAAGCTGCACAGTTGTACCTTACTAAATTCTACTGGAAAAATAATTAAAAAAAATAAACCAAACACCTACCTTAAAAATCTTCACTACATTATTAAATGATCCCAAAATATTATAGGTGGGGCTAACACAACCGCCCCACCTGTTCTGATTGCCAGGTCTGTCCTATTCTAAGACCACATTTTCAGTTGCTTAAAAACTTTGCCAAACTTAAACTGTTTGGCTGAAAATTTCTGTCGCCAGGTGCGTGCCTCGGGGATAACTTATTTGAAAATCTGCAGGCAAACAGCTTAGACCTTTCCAAGAACGAGCCTATTGAAGCTGCAATTGTTTGGGCCATGCTGCCAAATTACAGAAAGCTTTCCTTTGAGAAGCTCCCACATCCCCTCCTGGTTTGGAGGGAGCAGAGATTATTAGGACGGGAGGTAGCCCGTTCAAGAGACGGGTTTTGCCGCTTCGTTCTAGCCAGGCTGTAAACATTTGAAAACTCCTGATCACATACACTTGCTGGGGGACTTGCTGAAGTTTAACAGCAAAAATCCCCTAAGATCCCATTCTTGCTAAACATGCTGCTGCTTCTAACAGCAGTCCGGGTAGACAAGGTGGCAGATGAACCCACCCTGCGCTCTACACCAGATCTCGGTAATTCGGCCCTGAAATGGCTGAAGTAGGCTCCATCAGAAACACCGATCGGTGTGCCGTGGAACAATTGCCTTTGGCTCTTAATACTGGCAGCTAGACAGCCTAGTGCAAGTTGTTTGGTTTCAGTATGGAAGAAATAAAGGCTTCAAAGCGGAGTAGAAGAAAAAGAAGGGAGACGGACATCAGGAAACTGGCAGAGCAAGGCAGGCAGGTTGGGTGCAGAAGGTGGGAGTAGACTCTGAATCTCAGCAGGAAAGCTAAAACTATTTGCAAAAAGAAATTGGATTTCTTCACTGGGGAAGCAAATGGGAGCTGGCAGAAAAGAGGCAGCACTGCAAAGCCAGGACATTGTCAAGAAAAAAGAGGGAATCACCAACAACTCTGGTTTCTCAATGGAGGTGCTTTAAATAGAGAATTATCTTTGTATTGCCTTCAGCTGGCTCAAGTAGCAGGGCACTGCGGGATGGCTCTGAATATTGCACTCTTTCTGATGACTCACATTCGGTTATTAGTAGACTGCTACAAGATAAAAATCTCTGTTTATGCAATTTGCTTTTAACCCCCCCAAACTTGCAAAAAATGACATGCACAAGCATGTGCACTCACACACACATACACATGCGTACACGTGTTAAAACTGTATTAAGACAAGGGTTAATCTTGTTCAAACATGATTAAAGGGTGCAGAATCAAACAAAAATATGAATAATATCTACTGTGCAGCTACTGTACTTTTTGTATGCAGCCCTTGTATGATACAAGTCTCACTCGCAGGCCTGTATTTTACCTTTTCTGCTGGATCCCAGCTTCATTAAATGGATTGAACAAAACAATGGCAATATTAGCAGCTACTCTATTTTCTATTCTCCTCATGGAACAACGTGCAGCCCCCGTCTTATTGACTGGGTGCCTCTCAAAACTACCCATTGAATTAGAAGGTTTTGCTGTGGCACTTCTTACCATTGAACGCTACTCACAGATCCATTAATTTACTTTCAGGAAAATCGTCTTAGCTGAAGGGAAAATACTACCTTTAAGGAATAAGAATTTGGCACAAGTATCCATCCATTCTGGGTGCCCATACCAAGACATAAAGACCCTGGCTTTTCAAGTTATTTGGCTTTACAAAGTCCTGTGCATATTGGCATTGTATGCTGAAAGAATCTTTGCCCCAGATTTCACTGGCAGAGACTAACACTTACCATAGTTTGCCACCAAATAAGAAGATGAGGAACCAAAGTCAACAGATTTATAACTCGAGTGTGATGGAAACCAAAGTAAAACACCTGAGCTAAGGTATTTCTGCCAAATACACACATCTCTTTCACAGGCAAAGTTTGAAAGCAAATAATACCACCCGTTTGGGGGCTACATAACGTTTGCCATTATCCAACTTTACTAAATCTTCTTTTCTTAGCATTAGAGTATCAGAACACACCAGAAAATACAAGCAGGCTAGAAAACTATTTTCTATCATCTAGTCCCTTTTAATATCTTTCTTTTAAGACTTGGGGGAGGATTGACTCCTAAGTTTTGAACTGTGGAGTTGGCAATACCAGCAATGCCTTAGGGGGAGGTGTGATGCATTGCTGAGCTTTCCCTTTTTTGTGTTTGAGTGGAATACAGTATGCATGGGTTATGAGTCACAGTAACTGCTGACTGCTTAGTGGTCCACATGGACTGACTCAGGTGTTCTGACCCGAGGGCAAGTGCCCACACTACCAAGTGACTATCAAAAATACTTGCCAGGCCAAGGCACCGTGGACATCCCTAGTCATTTCTCACAAAAGGAAGGCTGAAAGACTGCAGAGAATGCACAATTCTTTTACACTACTAGAGGTGGGAGGCTATGTGGTCAGGGCTGCAGGGAGAAGGCCATAGTGCTCTAATTGGAAAGTCTGTCGATACCAGAGGTTGCTGTTACTTCAGATGACTATAATACTAGTAGCACTTGGTTGACTTTTTTCTGCATCTTCTGTTTCTTGAATATTTTAAATGTTTTGAAGAGTGCCTAGAACTGAAAGTCATTACTGAAATAAACCTGTACACCATGAATGCCAATGTTGACTTTTACAGGTATCTTTGAGATGTTCAGTACAGACATACTCCAACTGCAGTACTGTTTTAACCTAGCTACGGAAGCAAACCTCTAAGTGGGATAAATCCAAAAATCATGGGAAGCATGAGTTGTAAAGGTAAATGTGAGTGTATTGGAAAAGAAAACTTTTTTTTTCAGTGATTTTCTAAGAACTCTGCAAAGAGATCTAAACATAAGTGTCTTTTCATAGTAACACAAAACCTTGAGCACCAAAAGGCAAGCTGGGTCGTTGAATAAGCTTCTACATCATAGCATAATGATGCAAACAGCAAAGATCTTCAACTAAAGACAACAGTTTCCAACAGGAGATAGGTATGCTTTAGTGAAGCAGCAGTTTCCTGAAGGTATGCTAGACATAAATTACTATCAAACTATGATGGTAATGGGCAAAATGTTGATTTCCATGTTTTCCAACACAAGGACCAACATCTTCTCAATGGAATACCGATGACCATTTGGGGTGAAATGTTCCTGTTACACTGCCATAATCTGAAACCAACTGTACTCAAAGTGAGTTTGACCAAGGCTGAAAAAACAATTCCAGGAAAGAAACGGTTCAAACAGAATTTGTAAAGGACTCAAGTATATTTCTGAAAGCACTCTTCTGATCTAGACAAATAAAAATCCAGGTTCTTCCCTACAAAATGCCTTTTTTTTGGTCTTAGCTCATCTCAGGACACCTGTACAACTTCTCAAGAAATGCACTCATAAAAAACTACATTAAAATAACGTTCCAGAATCCCAGCTGACCTACTTGGGAAGAAATGCCCCAAACGAACTCAGATTGTTGCTAGCGTGTGAACGCTGTCAATGGAAAAAACCCAAACAACGTAATGTGAAAGCAGCGCGCTTTCATTTTCTACTGCTAAGCTTACTTCTGATAAAAGAATTAATTTTCAAAAGTCTGCTCCTTTGGAAAAGGTACAACTCACCTCCCTGCACCTTATAATTAGGGAAAAATTAATCTGGTAAGTGATCTAATGAAAAAACTAGGCAAATGAAGAGTTAAAGTTGCAGTGTCTACAAGGCACACTGTTAATTTTGAAAGTGAAAAGGCAAGTGAAAAAAAAGCACGTAGGAGACCAGAAAGTACTGGAGCTTCCTTCTTAATGTGGTTCCCAAACACTCACCTGCGGTTTGTACTCTGAATAAAAGTCATATTATTCTTATCTAAACCACCTAAGAGCAGCATCCACATATTCTGGAACAAGACACACACTCCTAGGAAGTAAGGCTGATACCGAAGTAGAAAAATAGTGGAAGAAATGGAAAGAAACCCCAAGCAGTCCTCTGTTCCAGGAATTACAAAAGTTAAAATCAACCAACCTGAAATGTAAACTCATCTAGTTAACTTACTTCCTAGCTTTTGTTTCTTTTTCTCACCACATCCATTGTTACTGAAACATGGCTTTTTGTTTATGATTTTACTCCTCGTACAGGACTGCTTGACAAGCAACATTTATGCATTTTGTCATATGTCATTAGTTTCTTCCCCATAACTACGCTTGCTGACACTAAAAGATACCTTCCACATTTTTTTAGTCTAAACAGATTAAGTTTTGAATTATTTTAAAATAAAATAAATAATAAAAAATGGGGTGGACTGGTGAACACAACGTCAATTCAATTGCATTTTTAAGGTTATTCTGACATTTGAAAAAGTGGCCAAGCACATTCTGCCTGCTTGTTTTTGTACACAGATACAGCTGTTAGAAATTCAGGCACAGCTTGTATGGGACTCTTGGTATGGTGTCTGTTGTAAAATAGGTCTGTATTGGTCTGCTCCCAATCTAAATATACTTGTGACTAAACCTCGCATATGCAGATATAAATCCGCCAAATCAAAATCTGTTTCCAGGAGCTGTAACTTACTGAATTTATGTACAAAACCTAACAGGTGATGAAAACATAAATACATCAAAGATTACTTTAACTCTACTGTAATACACTTCTAATTAGCTCTTATTTTATCAAATGATTCATACCTTACCGGCTTTTCTAGATTTGCTTTTATATTTCTGCCTCAATATTTTAAGATGTATTATCTTTAATCCAAAAACTGCCATCCTACCTAAACCTACTTAGAATTTTCTGTGATGAAATCTCATTGAAGGAAGATTACTGAGAATTATGGCTCTTTCCCAGTGCAGTCTGAAGGAACATACCAACCACAGCACAGCGTAACCCAAAAATGGCTTACCTTTAAATTTTCCAATATCAAGATTTAAAGCTATAAAATACACGGGATTTTTTTTTTTTCACTGAGCAAAACTAAGAGAAGTCAGGCTGGTTTGTGTTCAGCTTATACTTCATAGCAGAAAGCCGCACAGCTTCCATATATTCACGTACTATTTGTACTATGGGCAGAACCTATGAAATGGTGTGCTGTTTCTGTAGAAAGATGCTAACAGGGATTCCGATCTCCCAGTGAAAGGGAGCTTAAAACCGGACAAATCTCATCTGGAACTTGACTGCTTTGCAGGAAATTCTCCTATTTAGAGCCACCACAGATGTTTTGCCTGGATCTGTCTGCACATGCAATTAGCAGAAAATGAACAGAAAAATGCAATTATTTGGGAAAGACCAGGGCAATTATTTTAAAAAGTGGAAGATTTTTTATCCAATACTTTCTGTTTGCTTAAGATGCAACACCGCTCCCCATTTAAAACCTAGAAGGAATTCTTTCCCTCGTCATTTAAAGGAGACGGGAGTATACTGTGCAGTTTGAAGTTCTCAGAATTACAGAACATTTCTATTGCGGTGGTGCTCAGTAACAATAACCTTGGGCCTGACTGTTGAGTGCTGAGCAAAGACAAAGACTTTGAGCCTCAAGCCTTTAGGGCAACGGCCCTTTTTACAAAATAAATTTTAAAAAGCAATATTTCATATTTGTAATAGCCAATCTCAATTTTTAGTTGAAGAAATAACATTTTAAGGCTACTCCTCTGCGACTGAGTTGTTAACAGCAGCTACAAACAAGTATTAACTAAAAAACCACTCTAGCTTCAGCACCTTATTGACTAAATTAAACGTCTTCCTTTCTAAAAATATGTGTTTTATATATATAAATGTTACTCTGAAATCCTCCCAAAGTCTGAATGAGTTAGTGCATGATTATTTTTAAATGGAAAATCTCAATATGTGCTTTCTGCAATAAAAATGTTTAAAAGATAAAATTCTTTAAAAGTGTGTTTTCTTACATTAGTAATTGAAAAAAAGAAAGCAAAACAATACAACAAAACCCCAAACCAGGACAAGATACATTAGTTTGGTGCTTGTATTTTGTATTCTCGCACTTTCTATACTGAGTTCAGGATTTTTTAAATAGAAAAACTTAAGATTAAAAAAGATTCCACATGCGTGAGGTTTGTTTGCAAAATATAACCCAGTTCTTGCTCAGTTGTTCCTTCTATGCGTGGATGGGGAGCAAGTTCATATTGCTTTGAAACAATAGCTTTTGTTCTTGAGATATATTTTAAAGGCAGAAAGTGCTAGTTGCAGCAGCACTATGCGTTCTTGATATATTGAACAGTAGAGGAAATAGTCTCAGAAACTATGTAAACTGCTTCCAGCCTGAACTTAGCAGGCTGCTTTTTTGCCAGTATTTCAAAACATGTTTAGCTGAACAAGCATATTTTCAACATTACAACAGGGTGTAATCACTTTTTCATCTGATCTGCTCTTCATGTACACTTTATTACAAAAAGGTGGAAAGTTACACATGGCAAAAAAAAACAGGCATAAGGATATTTAAAGTTAAAAAGGACTATGAAACATTTTCCAATTCCCCCCAGCACCCTCCCCAGTAAAACACATGAAAACCCCTCAGTAAATGCTGACTGGGTGACTCACATGGGAGTTTCATATAGCTTCTTCTTCTACCGTAAGCCTCACTGGGATTCTCTCTCTCCAGTACTAGCTACCGCGTAGTGTGTGCGTGTTGTTTAAGATGTTTTCTTTCACCTGAAGTGAGCTAAATGGCTTAAGCAGCACTTCAGAAATCGCTCCTTTCCCTCCACCACACCAGCCCAGCGCCAGGGAGTGGGGGTGTGAAAGCTCAGGCTTCCCAGCAGAGAGGAGAGAGAGAGGTGCTGGCACCGAGCTCTCCGTCGGGAGGCCTCCTGCCAAAACAGCCCGAACACTCAGCCAGAAGTAGCTAACCTTAGAGGACACCGCACAGACCATTTATCTGCCGGGGCTCAGAAGAGCACTGAAGGTTGTGAACAGGATACCGAGCCAGTGTATGTCAGTATATAAGTGTCTCAGGTCCGCTTCTCCTCCCCAGTCGATGGCCTTACTCCTTGGGCCTTGACTTGGGATTTCACACAATGAAACACTTGTTCAGCTGCAAATGGAAAGGCTACTAAAACGATAGAGCAGAACCCAGATGAAGTAAACTACACAAAACTGCTTCCCTGCACTTCTCTTTCCAGACTTCAGAAGAACCCCCTTGCTTGCTAGTGTGTAAACAACCTGTAGCTTAATTAAAGTAAATTTGTTTCACATCAGCTTGGGAGCCTGGCTGTGCAAGGACAAGGCGGGATGCAAATATCGCTGTGTGGGCAAGTTTGATGCAGTTACCTTGCTGGAGAAAGAGTGTCTGGGCTCGAGATGTCATTCAGTTTAGTCATCTGGTGTGGAAGAGAAGAGCATCTGGTTCAGGAATGCAAGCTCATACTCGTTTTTATGTCATCTCTGGCTAATATCTAGATTCAAGCTTCGTGATGAATATTTGAACAGTTACACAGACTTTGTGCAAACGAAAGGGAACCGTTCAATGAAAAAATGGCTCTGTGTATCCATTGTGTGTTAAACATTTTCAGATTGTGTCACTATTTATAAACAAAAACCTGGCAAAGACAGTGGTGACCAGGCATGAATGACAGGACTGCAAAGCACAGTACATTATACGGCTGCTTTTCAATTTCTAGTCTTTTTTATTATTATTATTATTTTTTATTAAAGGGTTTAGTTGATATTAATTATCTGTTACCTCCTCCCCAGAATTTACTAATTAGCACTTCAGATGCCTTCTAAATTTTAGGGCACTAATGTGATAGGATAAGCTTCAGAAAACTTACAGGCTTAATATAGGTATTAATGAGGAGAAATATAATGTGGGGAGAGGACAGGAGCAAAATCAGTGGTTTGGGGATGTGTCACAGTTTATGCTTGGTCCCAGGATGCACTACCAGCAGCATGTGGGGCTGGAAGCCTGTCCCTGGGGAGTACGGGGTGGGGGTAAAAAAAGAGGAGGGGAAAACTAGATTGCCACTGTGCATCAGGTCAAAGACAATAATCCGTTCATCCTCCAAGCAGGACTCATGTAAAAGCTGTTCACGTAGATACTAAAAAACCCTAGCAATAACTTCCTGTGGCTTTATCACCTTTGTGTAGGAGCTGATGGGAAGGTGGGAGACCCGTATGTCCTAAGCAGGAATTTAAACGCATGGGTGTAGGGCAAACTGGAAAACTTGCACATATATCACCAGTAATCATTTTTGAGAGATCAAGAACATGGTCATCCAGTGCTACATACCTCTATACTTGTTGAGTAACACATTCAACTTTGCAGACAGCTAATCACCTTTCCTCTTGCTTTCTCAGAACACATTTAGTGCCAACGGACATTCCAGGGCAGAGGGGTACAACTGCCTTTGCCCTGATGGAGCGATACCTGTCCTGTTGGGTTGGTGCCTATACACAGATTCAATTTATTGTATTTATTTGCCTGTGTTACTGCAGCTGTTTTGCATCCCTATTTTTTCATGCCTACACTAGTAAATAACAGGGACGACAGCTTGATTAATGAAGACAAGACTGAATTAAGGATGTGACAAAGGGCTGTGTGATCATACAGATTCAATCATTTTGCATGAGCAAAATGAGGAAGAAGGAGAGACAGAAGTAAACAAATCAAAATGCTGTCTTTAAAATAAACTCAGTAGTCCAGCAATGCAATATGAATATAAAGTAGTATCTCTCACTTCAGAGATCCCTTTAATTCAACAGCTGTATGTTATCATTTTGTGTCATCTGTTCTTATTTCAACCTTAAGGTACCCAAATATTGATAAACATAAATAAAAAAGGGGGAGGAGGGAGAACAGAGCTATAAAAACATGTAGCTAATCAAGGAGTGTTCCCCAAAATATGGAATATTTTCTTTATAAAAGTCAAAACTATTCCTGACACCATGACATACGTCACTTTCAGAACAGTTGGGCAAATAATGCCCTTTTACATTGATTGTATGAGGTCAAGTGATATTGATGTTGAGATCACCATCAACCATCACCACAACAACTGAGTTTGCTTGAGATTAGCAGGAGCAACGAAGAATTTTTCATTTGAAAGAAAACTCATGCAACTCTTTATTTATTATTTAGGTACTGGGAGGGGCTGTTGATCTATAAATGTTCATCTATTATTTACAAAGGAAAATGCAGTACAGTGTTTTCCCTCCATATATCAGACTATGTCCTTAGCTTTAAGGGCTGAATCTAACAGTTTATAAATGGACAACAATAGCTTTTGAAAGATACTACAGAATTTTCCAAGTGACAGAATATTTTTGAAAAAAATGCATTATGCCTCAAACATCCCCTCTCCAAAATACAGGACAGTAAATAAATAACGCTGTTTCCAACAAGGAAGTCATCTCCATCTGCTGCCTATAAATACACTATGTAGAAGATCTATCTGGAAGATTCCCTCCACCTCCTAGGGACCACGACAACTCAGGAGGCCTTGCCTAAAAGTATCTTCAGCTGGAAGAATTAGACTGTCCGTATAAAATGCTGTACCTTGATAATAATGTTGTATGACGTCTGCTCTGGCAGTCCGATTTTCTCCTACATCACTTAACTCTAATTAAGCTTTCTGCCCATCTCACTTTATGGTCAGTTGAGACCTTCTCTCTTTGCTCTTTGATGCACCCAAAACTATGGAACTAAAGGCAATTTTTATGCTGGTCCCTCTGTTCAAATACCCATTACCTTAACGTGTGTTATGTCTTGTCGAGGTTACAGTTTATCTGCAGTGTCTATTTGCATAATTTTACAGCCAAAGAGCCCCTGCTGAGATGGCCCTGAACTCCACAGAGTTCTGCAAGTCTCAGGTTTCTTTAACTTATTTGGAAGCTGAAGCAGGGGTGATGCCTCTATAGTCAAGCCATTTTAAGCTCATTTTCTACTTGTCTTTTGCTAAGCAGAACTCAAACATACTGAAGGATGTCCACCTGGATGCCCGATTCACACAGCGTTTTTGTAGAGCGGCCTGATAGTGAAGTGCCCATCGAGCGTTCCCTCAGAAGAAGCTTAGCAGCTCTGAGTCCTCCCTGCCAACTACTAGTTGGAAAGCAGAAATTAGCCAAGGTATAGGAGGTTTAAGGCACATTGGAATAATAAAGACATACTGTATATTTATAACTCTTCATTTAGGGGGTTGATTTACCAACTTTGAAGTTCCAAAGGTTGTTTTATTTTGTGCATTGTCTATAAAAGAGCATCTTCTGCCTTCAGAAGGCTGCAAAGGCCAGTACACACCATCAACAGAGTTCAGTCCACTTTTATAAAGGTTACCTTTATAAACCCACAAAGATTTTTAGTACAAACGCTTCCAGTACAGTCATCGGGGATTTTCTCTGAACTCCAATAGATTATTATATGCAAAACCAGTAGCCAGCAGCTATTCAGAAGCACTCAGAGAATGATTTAGCAGTTAGTAAGTGAATTCACTTTTCTGTTTTAGAATCTTTTCAAGAAACGAACAAAATATGATAACAGTATCTGTAACAATGTTACTCAGACAAATGTTTGGACATCTGACATGCTAGAGTGAAGTGTGATAGCATCTATCATCAGCCGATGCTGTACAATTATACAACATTTCTCTGCAATCAGGAACTGTGTCAGAGTAAAACACTGTGCTGTAGAGGCAGGCAAAGAACTTCCTTGCAGAAACAGAATCTCAACAGTCCTTACAGCTTTTCTCCGACTGACACCAGGAATGCACATTAAACAGTGGAATTTCAGGTGTGTAACTGAGGCACCACGCAACTGGCCCTTACTATCAGTGGGAGTTATACCTGTGAAATAATCTTTCAGATACTTAAAACCACAGTACATTTTACTAGAAGAGATTTCTTTCATAACCAGACTTATGCATGTGAGTCTCCTGAAGTGAGTCATGACATAAAGACTGGTACAAACTCACATAAAACCGTATCTTCCTAATATGCAGAAAGAAGCCTATTTTAAGAATCCATTAGGGCATCTGGCTTTTTTACTGGGCACTACTTTATTCTCTGCATTTTAAAACCAGTTACTTGAGTTACCAAAAGTTTTGCTGTGCAAAGATCAGAGTGCTTGTAAGTGTTAAACTCCCTTAAAATATTTTAAATGTTTCTTATGCAATGGAATGCTACAATTTTCCTAAGTCTGATATTTTGAGACTTTTATAGGCTTGAAGTGGTGCCACCCCTTGTTTTTATTCTGCCAAATTATCAGACCCTAAAATTGTGCCACTAATCTAAGACTAACTACTGCAACTGCTATTATTCCTTATTTAGGCACCTTCTTTATTTGGGTAATAAAATTTATTTGTAATAGATGTTGACTTTTCTGTTAGATTTCTGCTTTTCTGAGGTAACAGAAAACTTTGAAAGTCTTGAGACATTAGAGAAAGTAATGAAAGAGATAGGTTAATGATAAAAATGCATGAAAAGCAGTTTATCCCGTGGATATCCACCATACTGCCAAGCAGGACAGTACACAATAAAACCATGGCATGCATATAACAGCAGTATGTTTACCTGGAAGCTTCTATCATTTATACATAAAAATCCCGTTCAGTAGAAAAGAGCTAACTACCTTTGGTTCTGGTTGGGGTTTTTTTTGTTCATTTTTGCTTTGTTTAGCAGTACACTTTTTTTGTGTAATAAAATGCCTTTGAGAGTAAACTGTTCACCTGTATCACTCATGCAATTGAAAATTTTCTAGCCCTGTTTGCATACACAGAAAGAAAGAAAATGGCTGCAGAATTAGACTCATCATCATTAAAGTAATTAAAATGCAGTATTACTCTTTAATGGTAATTATTCTTTTAATAGCCCCTCCAAATTGGTGGTGAGGGAGGTGGAGGTGGAGAGCTATACCTTTCCCTCCAGGAACAGCACTCTAACCCCACCAAGGGAAGAAAAGCACTCTGCGAGTTGTGCCAGAAGGAGCCTTAACCAAGCACTGCATCTTCCCTTTACACAGACACCCAAAATTTACACAAGGCGGTCAGAACTGGCCACATTCCAGGCCAACATTCCCTGTAAAGTGAAAATCCTTTGGTTATGTCAAACAAAATCCCGGAGGTACTATATACAATACCTAACTGAGTTTCACGTCTGGCAAATACAAGTCTGCTAAATGCAACGAGTGCAAATACCTCTTCTTGTAAGAAAAAGAAATGAAATTTATATGGTTTGCAATGTTCTCACTGACTTTTCAGCCTCCTTATACATCACATTGTTATTTACTTGTTCTCAGCCCATGCTTGCACCTTCTTACAGGCTCATTAGAAGTATTGAAGCCGTTATTAACATGGTGACAACAGGAAGGAACAGATGTAACTGTTATTGTTATATGCCTTATAGTTGAACTTCATCAGAATGGACAAACAAATGGAGCTCTCACATATGAGCAATCAAAAGGACTGTTCTCCATGCCAGTTCCTCAAAGAAACCTTGCATTTACTTCTGTCTACACAAGATGTGTCCTTAAACTTCTACTTTATGAAGCAGAAATAAAAAGGATGATAAGGATGATCAAGCAGTGCTAAGATTATTTCTTTAATATAAATAAATATATTTAAAGTAGTGTTGAGCTGTGTAATAGAATACCCTATCTTCTTAGAGGCTGCATTTTATTATTCATGTGGGCCACACAGAGATGCACCAAACAGTAAAGTACTATGATAAATTCTACAGAAGTTCAGGGTTCAGATTGCTAAAAATTGAGATTAACACTTTCTAAAAATAATTCTATTTTTAACTTAATCAATAATGTTCTCAAAAACTTGAATTGCAATTAGTTAAAATCATTATCCACTTTCTTGAACATTTGAATTCAATGAGAGCAAGTGTTCAGGAGTATTTCCTATTTTAATAGATCAATGAAAACAATACTGAGATAAAACAACAGTGTGAGAATAAGATGAGGAGTAAAACTCTGCCTAGCTGTACAGTACATTTTTGTGCTGAAGCCCACATGCGCAGAAAGCACAACCAGAACTTTTCATAATGAAAAATGGTCACCCTTAAAACTAACATCTTCATTAACTTTAGGCATGTTCCTTGCTTATTCAACATAATTTTCCCAGTATGAGTGAAGAGGATTACTTTCAGCATGTCCCAAAGCAGGGGATGTAAGAGGGTACACTAAAGTTAACCAGAGCAAGGGTTTTTTTCTGATCTTTTACAGGTTTGACAGGAGGTGAATATGTCTCCTTTGCAGGGATCCAAGTTCTGTTTGTCAAATGAATTTGTCCTTCAGGTTTCCCACTGTGTCTTAGTCATAGTGAGAGGTGAAAGGAGAAGATGAGATTTGCTGACAATTCTTCTGTCTAAGAATTGACAGCTAAAATCTGTCATTAGCTCCTCTACTACCTACCACATAAAAATTCTAGCAAGGGCCAGCCTTTGCAGACTCTTGTTCCTGGTCATGGCCCATACTGTTCAGTTTTGGGCTTGAGTTGGGGAGGAAACACAAAGAAAAAAAAGAGTGAAAAAAGAGATCTTGGGATCAGACAGCATCCATGTGAGCAAATTGCCACAGTAATATCCAGCGAGGTAGACAATGTCAGGCTGTCACAGCTCTATAGGGAAACTGGGGAGGGGTCTCATACCCAGCTAAGGAAGAAGAACAAGCTGTGGTGGGGATGAGGGCTTCTCCTGAGACAGGGGTAACATGCCTGGAGAAAATGAAGCTCAGTAGGCTGCTGGCAGTAGCAGGGCGTGTAAATACTTGTCATGTTCACTGGCTTTTCTTAATGTCTATAAATTACATAATGACACAATGAGGAAAATAGCCATTTGTTCTAATGGTAAAATATGAAAGCAACCTACCTCTTCAAAGCAAGGGTGTGCATATTTCTGGAGTCTCAACACAGCCATCAAGCCCGTTGCAGAGCTAACAGGAGAAAAAAAAATATAAGGTGAGAGATTCTCAGGGATAAAATAACTATC
>VZTM01039648.1:8355-33759 GCA_013400555.1 Jacana jacana | reverse complement strand
AAAAAAAAAAAAAAAAAAAAAAAAAAAAAGGAAAAGGAAAAAAAAAGGAGAAAAAAAAAGAAAGGGAGCAAAGAGCAGCAGAAAACTAAAGAACCACATTAAAAAAATCCCATCTCCTTTTTTTTCCCCACCTTAAAATAAAGCAACTCTCAAACGCTGATTTATTAAGATTTTCTAATTTTTCTCTCTGGAAAACTGAAAGCTCACAGCAACCTAACTATGGGGTCTCTGCAAGTGTACTGCACACACCTAATTAAAGGATTTGTCTTCCTCCGTAATTACTGCAATATATCCGAAGTCTTTTCGCTCCTTTTCTGTGGCAGAGAGAAGTCAATAAGCAATTTCTGTCTTTCCCCTCCCCTATTCACAACCAATTCCATAAAAACAAACACACAAAAAAATCCCTCTGCTGGTCAGGGCTGCAACCCTCAAAGAATCTGCCACAGATCAGGATACCCAACGGTATCCAAACTGTGCCTCCAACTTTTGCTTTCACTTACAAGTAATCCAAGGGGTTTAGAAGCTGATGAAACGCACCTGAATAAAAGCACGAACTAACGTAACAGCTGCTTTTCCTACATTACTGTTTGGAGAAATAAAGTATCTTTTACAGTAAGTCAGCAAGCAGTGTGTATTTTCATAAAAATAAATCTCTATTCTGCAGTGAGTGAACAGAATATAAAACTATTCAGTCTGTGGGCTTCTCACCTACTTAATATTCCAGAAACAATGAAAGAGCAGATACGTATGCATACACACACACACACACACGTGTGAATTAAAAGAATAATACCAAGAAATTCATAGTTTGGTAAATCTGATGCACCCTGAAAAGAATTACTGAGTTTTAAGAGTAAAATAACTTCCAAAAGAAAGCTATTCTGAAAGTGGATACTGTACCAGTGCACTCAACAGGATTTGAGAGAAAAGTACAAAAGAAATTTTTCTTAATCTAAAATCAGAATATATTTACATGTTTGGAATGTAGTCGAGATGTTTTGTTTTTCTCCGTCTGTTTTCAGGGCGAGCTACAAGGAGCTTCCCACATGCTCAATTGCATCCATGACTGTGGAAATATTTAAAACCACAGAAAGGATATATGACTTGCAGACATGTTTTCTCACTTATCAAATTACTGTTTGATTACACTGACTGCTTTGCAGATAGGTCACTACTTGCACACTGCAAAATCAAGTAATTAGTGAATGAAAGAACTGTTTTGTCACATGCAAAGTGCTTTATGCCTTGTAGATTATTGGGGAAAAAAACAGGTAAGTGTACAAAAAAATCATTGTTACAATATGATTTAATACAGCTACTAACAAAGGTTATCTAAGTATCCAGTAGAGTCATAACTGAAATGCTTCTAAATATGAAGCTTATGAGCAAGTTAGAAAAAATGTTCGATCGGCATAAAAGGCTCCAGATAAAAACTTCAGAATTGCATTTACTTGTTCCTTTGTCCATACTCAAACCTTAGCAGTGACTGGACTTGATGGGATTCAGCCAACACTTTCACTGTGTGGATGGTACTCACCCATATCACTATATTTAAAGTTTATTTGCCCATTTTGAAGCTAAGATTCAAATTTTATTTCAGAGCATGACTACATTTGCAGCTAGCTTATTATTGCTCCTTTACTAAATATTCAAGCCATAAAGCAGTATGTATCTAATTGCCAAAAGTATTCTTAATAAATCAATCATGGGTGTGTTTTAAAAATTAATTTCTATGTGTGGTAAAATATTTTCCCTATTAAAACAGTAAAAAGTGAAATACTTATTTACTAAAGCAATCTTGTGACAAAACTGATTTTTTAAGAGTTATAAAATATCTCTATATAAATGATGAAATGTTCTTCTCTGATGAATTTCCAACTACTGACAATTTTATGCTGGTCACACCAGATTAGTAGTTGGTCAGGCTTAGAAGGGAGGTTCATAAACAGCATTTATTTTGTGCCGTTTAGTATTATTCTAACTGGGGAATCTTTTTCAATAATTCGTCTGTTAAACCCTCTATCTTCCCATTAATACGTTACAAGATTTTTTAAATGTTTATTTTATGAGATGCTTTTTCACAGTAAGGTTTCATATTTGTAAACATTTCCATTTAAAGCATGCTTTTGCTATTTGCATGTGTCTTACCCAATATGGCATTTTAAAATAACGTTCTCAACTGTATTTCTAAGGGTCAGATGCAACTTGGCATGGGTAAGACAATGAACTGATTATACCTAAGCATTTGTTTTGGGGTAATTGTTTGCAGCTAGTGCAGCTGAAGAGTTAAAGCCATGTGCTGAATTTAAATCTATAAACATGAAAGATGGTGCCAACTTGGCAGCGAATCGTGCATTCAAAAGCAAACGGGTCTCCCTGCCTGCTTCAAATGGAGGCATCAGTATGAGGTTTAGCTGCTGCCTCTCTAGTTTACAGATGCAACCTTCCTTGCCTATGTCGCCTTTTACTCAAAACAGTCTATATTTCGCAGAAAGTCTCTATAAAACAGACCAAGAAAGGTCACGGCTTGCATTTCAATGAGCATATGAAAAGGAGATCTGGCATATTTTATTACTTCAGTAAGAAAAATTTCAGAACTCAAGATCCAACTATAAAGACAAACAATTTTTCTAACTGAGCTTATTTAAAACTCAAGAAGGGTTTCCTGGTTTCAGAGTAATGGGGCTACAGTAAGCTAGGCTGGAAATGAGATGTCAGCTCTTAACAAACCTGCAATAGTATCCCTCGCAATGTATTCAGACACACCATTTAAAATTCAAAATGCAGTTTGGAAGGAATCAGATTACAGTGGATAAATCTATATTTCATTTTAAGAACTGCAAAAGGCCAAACCTCTTCTAAAGCTGGAAGGTGAAAACAAAGCTAAGGAAATGTTTTCTTTAGGGAAGACAGTCTTTTTTATATACATTTTAAACTTTGCATGCCATTTGTCAGAAGACCAGGTTATCGGTGATATCCCAAGACTGTTTTCATTAGGTATCTTTATGTGTGACCATTAAAGCTGTATGAATGGCTTTTGAAGTCTTGAATTCTAAAAGATGCCTATTTTTTGTCAGCCTGTGCATAAACGAAGATCTCCACATAGTCTTTGCATGTAGCTAAACAGGAAGCATTTCAGGATGTAACCCACATGTATCTATATAAAAACAGGAAAAAAAGAAACCCAAAACCTAAACCAGGGGGGAGACTAAACTAGTGCAATGTTTTCTCTGAAAGGCCAAATGTCATCTTTTATTCGGCCGGACTCTTTTACAGAGAAGAGGAAAAAAAATAGCCATAATACAGTGCACTGGTGAGCACTGCCCTCTCACTGCCTCCAGATGTACTGACATTTGATTTGCTGCTGATTAGTATGGGCAAAAGAAGCACGGGGGGGTGGGGTGGCGGGGGGGGAAGCTGGCATCAAGTCACGTCCTCCATCTTAGTCCCAGCTGGTACCAAGCTCCAAAGAGACAAAGCGACTTCAGACTGTGCTATCATATATTCATGACCAAGAAGAAATATAAAAACCAGCACGTTTGAATTCCTGACAACCATAGAAGAATAGTGCATTGGCATGTTGAATTTTTCCAGCCAGCCTTTGCTGACCTATAAACCTTTGTGACTGGAACAAATGCAAATAGAGCTGACTTGCCTCACAAACTACTGAAGGGTATTCAAACCGAGTTGTGTCTAACAGGCTAACAATAACCCACTGTCCCACCCATGCAAAACACACAGTCTGGGAAAAACAGCTTTAGAAAAGCACTTGACGGAGACATAAAATGCAGACCACGCCAGGAAAAAAAAAAAGCCATCTTTCTTCATACTTCTTCACCTAAAATGCCATAATAAAAAAGTAATTGGGAGTAAAGTTATCTAAATATTAAAATGAAGAGTGCACAATTACAAAACAGGCTGGGAGTTACCAACTGAAAAAATAAGGGAATGCAGCATCTGAAGTCAGATAGGGCTTCAGCCATCCAATTTCATGCCTTGAAAGTAAACCTGCAGTAAATAACAAAGTCTAAAAAACGGTGTGTGCTAACAAATTACATACTAGCACTGAATTAAGTTACACTTTGGGAAGGGGAAAGAGTGTAACCAGAGTAAAAGGTTTGCCTGACTACAAAA
The DNA here is from genome assembly GCA_013400555.1 of Jacana jacana. NCBI lineage: Eukaryota > Metazoa > Chordata > Aves > Charadriiformes > Jacanidae > Jacana > Jacana jacana. The sequence goes on along the minus strand of VZTM01039648.1, from coordinate 29,625 downwards.
ATCCCTGCATTATATTTCTCTTTTTATGATCATTATTCTTGCATTTTTACTTGGGGAAGGGAGATACCTGAAGGTATTGACCTCTCCAGCTCTCATACAGCCCCCAAGATAGGTACAGATAAAGAAGATTGAACTCATGTAGTAATTCAGCAAAAGCCTTTCCCATCAGAGAAAGGGAATAAGGCACCGCTGTAGGATGTTTATTCAGTGAAACAAATACTTTATTTTTGTGAGGGAGTTAAAACAGGAAAGTGGATGGCCTTGCGTATCTGCATGCCCTCGCTATCCTTTTCTTTGACTCTGCATAGGCCTGTGATTGAATGGGCCCAAGTAGCTGTCCCTTGCTCTGTTTCCATCAAAGGCCAATTAAAGCAGCCTCCCTCTCCATGCAGACAGAAAGGGATGAACGAGAGCAAAGTAACGGAGGGGAAAATGTGGTGCTGTCTCAGTGCTCCTGCTGTTTGTTAGGTGGAGTCATTAGTGATTAAGCCTGACCCTAGGCTTCATCCTGTGCTTGCACTGCTTGAACATTCATTAGGTAAGCCATATCATTTTCATCTTAACACTAGTAGATAAATTCAGGTAACTAATTTATCCCACCTAAATTCAGGTACACAGACATCTAATTTTCTGAAGCTGCGTACGTAAGCAATGAAGAAAAAGGTGCACATCCCAATGAGCATTCAGATTGACTGACTGCTCTGGAAACCTAGTCCAAGCAAACGTCTAATCTGGTGCTTCAATTTAGTCCCCAAACCAATCTCTCTAAAGCAGAAAGAATCCAGGCCAGAGCACTGGTCCTACAAGCAGCTGCCATTAGTCTTTTTGCATTCAGCAAAATACTTGCGTGTACAAAATTGATTGCGTGGAAGTTCTTAGATTTTAAGCACGGCAGATACATTTTTGAAACCTTTTCAACATCTGGCCTTTAAGAACAGAGCTTTAAGGAAAGTTGAGAAGATTTGTCTCAAGTTTCTATTATAGTGTGCATGATATACAACCATTTCATAATCATTCCTCCTTGTTCATAAAAAATGCAGAGGCAACTGGCACTCAGAATAGCTTAAAAGAGAGCACAAAAAGATACGTTTGCATTTCTATCACCTATGCAAAAGGTAAGGCGTGACCATTGTAAGAGGCTACTGAATGTGAAGAGGAAGAAGGAAGTCCCTTCTAGACCAAACTGCTATGTAAGCATACACCAGGAGCTTTAAAATGGAGTTTAGTGATATGTGGAATCACTTCAGAATAACTGATTTACATACAGTGACAGATGCAAAAAGTGTCCAAAAAAAGTAACATATCCGTGAGGAATTCCCAGTGATCTGCCATTATGCCATGCTCTTTAAGAAATGAGATACATGTCCTCAGGTGTCTCGGACATCTAGGAGATTTGGGCCTGTTGCAGCCAACATGGTATTTAGGCTGGAATTCACCCCACAAACTGCAGCTGCCTACGTTAGGTACCAAGGATGACTTGCCCTTTGGGATGCCTGTACAGCCGGAAAAACAAGGCAAGGTAGTAGGAGTTGTCTCCTGAGGTGATAGCAGATCCCTACTTCCACAGTTAATATGAGAGGATGCTCCATGACCTCAAGGGACAAGACATTTAAGATCTCGATGCTGAAGTTTTCTATCCTTCATCTTATCTTATAAAAGAACAATGTATCAAAAAATAAATTAAATTCCACTATCCTGAAATTACAAGTGGTTAAAAATGTGCAGGTGTTTCATTAAAACTCACCGATGGGGACAGTCTTTTTTCAGTGGTGCTCAGTGACAGGACAGAAGGCACTAACCTGAACACAGGAAGTTCCATCTAAACTTGAGGAGGAACTTTTTTACTTTGAGGGTGACAGAGCACTGGAACAGGCTGCCCAGAGAAGTGGTGGAGTCNACCCCATATCAATCTGTGATTCTGTAATATTCACCTCTTCATTGCATTTCTGCATAAATTTTGAATTTTCTATTTTTATTTGGTTTTCAAATAGTCAGTGGCATCAGTATTGATTCTAATTTGCCTGGATTTGCAGTGTTTATAGTCATTGTGTGGCTAAAGCATGTAGAAAAGCAAATATGATAATAGGAAAGACACTGACTATCTTCCTTTGGTTTTTTTAGATCAATGTTTGCTAAAGGTGTTAGTGTTGTAGAGGGTCAGTAATATTCCACTATGTGATGAAATCAGGGATGAAGAATGAAGCCAAATTATCAATATTCTATCTTAGAAACCACAGAATTTTGCAGAATTACAAAGTTGTGTAAAAGGTCTCTTTTGGATTGAATTTACTCTATGCATTAAAAGAAGTTTATATTTAAAGTGTACATTTATATGCACGGAGTTCAATTCCATGGAGTTGTTTCAATGTGAAAAACAACAGTGATTTTTTAAAAAAAATCTATTCCTGCCAAAGTTCAGGAACTTAGAAGGTCAGATGGGTTTTAAAAACACACAACTTCTCTAAGACTCCTATCTTTTCCTGTTAAGTTCTGAAAGTATTAAAGCAGGCAAAACGTACATAAATGAAAGCTGATCTCCCAACTCTGGTCTCTAGCTATGATACTGCTCTGGTACACAGGGCTGTACGGTGTCCCACACATTTGTTAAACGTCTGTCATAAATTTACAGACCCTGTCTATCTGAAACAATCAAACCAGATTCAGAAAATCCTACCTTAGTCTACCTTAGTTTAGGGTACTGCTCAGTTAATGTAACATACAGCCTACTGGTTTTAAGGTCACATAATCTCCAGCTATTTATCCATATTATAGTTTACTATAAACTGTAGCATACAATGTATTTTCCAGTAAGTCTTCTACATTGAATAGCTCTGCCAGCCAGCTAATTACAACTTACACTGCTGGTTTGGTAGTTGTAAACACACAATTCTCTTTTGCCTATTTTTCCTGTCCTTAATCTTTTTAAAAACAATGAAAATTCTTATTGCTGAGATATATGACACATGCATTGAAGCTTTCAAGAATGGTGATAGGATAGACTTGTGCTTCCACACTGGATACAAAGAACAGCCAGCCAGAGGAGTATAACTTACATGACACTTCACACGTATATCATGTCTTACATGAAGCTCAAACGAAGGAAAAAAAGAAAGAAACGATTGGAGCCAGCACATATTTTCAGTGATCCCATTGGCCCTTCTCAAGAGGAATACTTGAGTAGGTATTTCAGTCAATTTAACTTTGAATCCAGACTAAATGGCCTTTTCAGTCCAAGGGTTCTTTAAATAAATTGCTTTGTATCAGATAGGGAAATCATCAAGAGCAGAGATTAGATATGACATAAAAAGGTATTAATCGGAATGCTCTGAATGCTATTAAACCTCAGCAAGCCAAGCAGGCCAGAGATGAGACAAAAGCAAAACTTTGCAGAAGGACACACATGTAGAAGTTGAGCTTACATATCTGTGAGCTTAAGAACAAACTTGGAAAGCCTATCGTTTAGATCTGCTGTCCTGAAATTCTTGGCCTGTGGTTTTCTATTTCTAGCAGTTTGTTGCCTTTTTTTATCACAAAAGCAGCACAGATCTTACATCCATAGCTAGATGAAAATGGCACAGGGGTTGCTTTAGCCTGCTCACTAGTGCCAAGGTTGAAACAGGGCACAGAATCACTAGGTTGGCATCGATTGCTGCTTTCCTGAAAAGTACTTCATATTAGAAATGCTGCAAGACAGAGGTTTGAAAAAGATAATTTCTGGAGATAAAGTGTGTTGGCAAGACAAGGCAGGAGTCATTCAGACTAACATACCAGTTAACGGGAAAAAACCCCAAACCACAAGCTTTTTTGGCTTGTAAGTTCTTTTCCTGTCTTCATAGCTACAACAATACTACAGTTTCTTGGTTAAAGACAGCTGAATGGGCCGCAAGACCTTAATTTAGTTCCTGGCCTTGATTCAGATTGAGTACATGATCCTTGAAAACTGAGATAACTGTTCCTAAGATCTAAAATGAGGCGATGCTGCTTTCATTTTCCAGGGCTGTTCATTGACAGTGACTCCAGGCCATAAAGGTCTCTCAGTACATAGATAGTTGTACCACCCAAAATGGATCCTGACTGGCCCTGCTGTTACACAGTTAGAGCTGAAATGATGTTCCCATTTAACCAGATATACCAGTTAAACCCTTCTTTGTCAGAGACTCAAAGTATAAACCTGGAGGGGTTGACCTACAAACTGCCCAGTGGGACAGCTTCAGATTTTCTGAAGCACGAGGAGCAAGTGCACAGCTAAATAACTTCAGGGGCTTCCAGCCTTGATGTACCTGTACTTCTCTGGAGTATTAAGTCCAGTTCTGGGGTCCCCAGTAAGAGAAAGACATGGACTTGCTTGGGTATGTCCAAGGAGGGACATGAAAATGATCAGAGGGCTGAAACACCTCTCCTCTGAAGAAAGGCTGAGAGAGTTGAGGTTGTTCAGCCAGGAAAAGAGAAGGCTCTGGGGAGACCTTATTGGAGCCTTTCAATATATAAAGGTTTTTCTCTGAAAGACAGAGAGACTTTTTGCCAGGGCGTGTAGTAACAGGACAAGGGACAACAGTTTTAAACTGAATGAGGGTAGATTGGATATTAGGAAGAATTTTTGTATGATTTTTATATGGAACAGGTTGCCCAGAGAAGTTGCCCCATCCCTGAAAGTGTTCAAGGCCAGGCTGGATGGGGCTTTTAGCAACCTGCTCTAGTGGAAAATTAGCCTGCTTATGAACTAGATGATCTTTACAGGTCCCTTGCAACCCAAATTGTCCTATGACTCAATAGAATTTAACCTCTTTTAGACAATCACGATCCGTATCAGTAAGGCGAGAATGCAGTGTGATCTCTACTGCCAAGGCAGATTTCACATCAACAGCAATAAGCTCTCTATATTTCCCATAAAGTAGCCAGGCACAATTTAGCCCTTATTATATATTTTCTGTTCACTACTTTTTTGTACCTTAGTATAATCAGAGTCAGGAGAGATAATGCACAAACCTGCTTTCAAACCACCTACCTCCTCATCTCCATCTTTACATTTTACTATCGTGTTTTCTTATACCATTGAGGTAGTACATCAGACACGCTAGGTATGCACTGATATTTCCTTTTAGAATTTTCTGGGCTGTGGGTATGGAAGCATCCTTTCTTTACAAAGAAAATTATCACTGCTAGACAATTTAAGTATGTCTGATTAGATAATGTGAGAAAATATGCTTGTTCTTGTGTTGCTGTGAGCTGGCAAATTTTCCCAGGCACTGTAGTTTTAGTTTAGCTTGTCATTATTTGGACAGAGTTTCATTATTTGAACAGAGGTTCATTACCCATCATTGAGAACGAAAGAGAAAATGATCTTGCCCTCAACACAGTATTTTGTTCCAGGTTAAAAACTTGAAATAAAACACATCTGAAATGAGGAAGTATATTCTGGTATTTCTGCTTACAACAAATAAGATTTGAATTCTGCACCTAAATCTGTGCAGACAGGTTTGTTGAGACAAGGGGTAAAGAAAACAAATAAACAAACAAACAAATAAACAAGGACAATATAGAGGACTTCATCCAAACTCAGCCCAGAAATTGTCCAGAATTTGGTGAGAAAGCTTTTGATTGGGTTGTTAGCACTAACATGGTTTGGTTACATTTCTCAGTCTAAAAAACAGGTTATTTGTATAATTTCATCCTGGAGAGTGGTCACCTCCCCATGTAAAACTGTATATATTTGGTAAATCTTCTGCATAAAAGGGACAACTCATATTAACACTCTCTTCCTTATAAACAAACAAGTGATAGAATTATAAGAAGCGACTGAGGAGTTTTAAAAGGACAGTGAGAGAAGCTATTCTTTCAGGATGAGTGCCACAGAAGGCTCTTGCTACAGGATTTGGGATGTGCAGGCATTCTGGAGCAAGCCAGTCAGTAAAGTTCTCGGATCAAGTCACACTTGCTTATAGACATAAGAACATTAATCTAGATATATAAAAAAAGAGATGTTTATCAGGTGCAGCTGACATTTAAATTCTGATCAATGATTTTTTTTTTTAATGAAACTTAGGCGGGGAAACAAAGTTAACAGTCTTGATCAGACCCTCAAAATTTAAGTTCTAAAAAGTTTTAGAAAGAAGTCTGGTTTGGACTTCTTTTGTTTTGCATTGGATGCTACTTCTATGGCTTTTGCTGTGTCATAGTCAGTATTTTCTTTGAAAAAAAAAAAAAATTGGTCATTTTTTAGTTTAGTTTAGTGCATTAATTTCCAGGAAACGCTTTTCTCAGTTACATCAGCTAATATTTTTCTATATAATATGTTTATTCTTCATAGTATCATACACAGTGTTTCCTTTGGGCTATTTGTCCTTATTTTGTAAGGCAAAAGGAACAATATAATTATCCAGAAAAATGAATTGCTGCATCTTCCCAGAACAATTTTACAGTTAATTTTCTTATTTTCCAGACAGCAGCATGAGCAACAGCACAGAAATCCTATGCCACTTCAATCAGATCACAAAAGATCTAAAGGATTTTTCTCTTGACTCCTGCTCTTCTGCTCCAAACATAATGTAAGCATCCTTCGTTAGTCAACCCAAAGGTCAGTTTTGGGAATGGTGCTCCCTTGTACACTAGTCCCTTAAGTGCTGGACCTAGGATCCGAGCAGGCCCCAGACCTATTACAATAACCTACCAAGATGTATTTAACTACTACACTTGTGCCACTGCTGCTACACTTGACTACTTGACTGGGAGAGAAGATGTGAAGAATGGTTTATGCTAAAAATATTGATGGATCTTGGTGAACAGTGTGTGTTCCTACTACAGTGAAGTCAGTTCAAGTTTTGCTGTTGCCTTCAATGAAAGTAGGAACCATCCTCTTAATCTGTTATCTTCGCTGTAAATCAGGTTGTAATGAATTATAGATCAGAGCTTTAGGAACTTATGGGTAAATGTTAAGAGATTTGCAGAATTAGCATGAGACACACATATGTGTGACTAGGGAGACAAGCCTTTCTGATTATTCATTCTGTTAATTTAAGATGCTTTCTTGTGCTCAGATACTTTCTCCAATATTCCCATAAGTAAGTTCATGATTGAGGTAAAAGCCTGCTCCCTCTTCTTTTGAGACATAAAGTCAAAACCAGCCTAACAAGAATACTATCTGTAAGACCAGAAAATGGAAAGCAACACAGGGTTATACACCTAGTTGTACAAAAGGGTTGCCTGGCCAAAGCATTTGGAATGGATCATTAGGAAGTCTCCAAATGCTGAATTGAACAGCCAAGCAATACAATTACTCCAATTGTTCTGCACTGAGGCAGTTTGTAGCATGCCTGTGAAGTGGGAGGCATTTCCCACGCCTGCTTTAGGCTGCGGTAAATCACCTAGGTTGTTCCACATCCCTGTGAGCTTACAGTTTGTCACAGCGTACTGTAGATGGGAGAGGGGGCAGGGAGCATCCATTTGCTATGCCTCATTTCCCTGACAGAGATGGCCATTAACAAAATACTGCAAACTAATCTCACATTTAAAAGAAGTGTCTTCATTTTTAGGCAGTTCACTCACAGATGATAATGCAGAATAAATTTAAGTTACTTTCTCTGAGACTGTGGCAGATCCCATTTGAAACAACTGAATCAGGAGAAAAGAAAAAGAATTCACATACTCAAATGGAATCCCAGAGTAAATACATGGAGCTGCACCCTTACTTATTCCAAGAATTAATTTATTTAGTTATTGTTGTCACTGGGAAAAGCTAATACAGTAATATACTCATGCTCTTCTTAATTGCTTTATATTCAGACTTGCAGACATTCATACCCTTATTTATTCCAAAAGTTAATCTATGTACATATTTCCTTTATTTGGGGAACTAAAAGAAAGGTATGCTTTGCTGTAGACAATCTTCTGGATGGTTTTCTAACCACCTTATAAATTTAAAATACTTAGATTTAAATTAAAAAGAATTTATATTAAAAATAAAAAGATTAATATTTCTGTATAAAGCACTAAGACCACTTTAAAAAAGCTAAACTGGGAACTACAGGAGCGATCAGAGATCATTAAATATTCCTGTACTCTAACAAACTACAACAGTCTCACAGCATTGCTGTGAGCAGGACAGCATTGCCTTCTCTCTGAGGCCTGATTATTGTACTTTAACTACCCATTCTGCTTTTTGTGCGTTGACTTCACACTACTACACTTATGTTTTGTCATGTTTTCATTTCTAGCACAAATGTAAAAAACACAAGGATACATCAGATAAGTTGTGCTTCAGGAATATAAAAAATGAGCTTTGGACCAGAGTGTTTATATATCTGAAATCACTGCATATGGGTATCAGGCCCATGCACGCTGGTAAGAGTTTTCCAGATGTAGTCTCACTTATCTAGACTGCTTATCAGACACCAGAATAACAATAGTTTAATGGTGAAAGCCTACAGAAAGAAAAATCAATTGTGAAAGTAAGAGTGCTTATAATAAACTGCCACAATATTCTACCTTCAATCATAGCGGTACCCTCATGTGGCAATGTTCATGGCAAATTGATCTGAGAGAAAGAAAGATGGGTAACTTTACCTCATATGAGAATATTACAGTAAGTGTGTCACAGGGCAAATATGATTTCATTACATTCTATTTGTGAATTGCAGGTTCAGTCTGAAGGGATTATAATAGCTCTGCATTCTGTACATATATATACATACACATATGTATATCTATCTCATGCGACTTTTGAACTTTATTCTTTGGTCTAAAACAGACGAGAAAAGGCAACGCAAACAAGTTACATGTCTAACATCCTTCTACACCATAATTTCTTCCAGCACAAACCAGCATTAATTTATGCTAGAAATATCTCTATCTGCTCTGTTTTTGAATCATGGAATGCACTTTAGTTTTATTATCTCAATGCTCTTTTTGTCAGGCCACACTCCCTTGGGTAGGAGGGGCTGTTTCCCAACGCAAGAACAGACGACCCAAGAATTTGGAACTCTACACTGTAAGTGGAATAGATATTGCCAAGCCCTTCAGGGTCACATTTTTTGAAGGGAATCATCTTTCTTAGTCAAGGCCTGCTTTGCAGAAGCACCCGGCTCTCACACACACAAAACAGAGTGGCCAAATTTTTAAAAGCACCGAGCTTCTGGGTGTTGACCTGTTTTGCAAATCTTGCTCCAGATCCAGGCTTTGAATACTGTAGATCCTTAGCTGTAGGTTTTTTGACTTTAAGATACAAATGCCATCAAATTTCAGAAATCTGTAATGTAGATGAGGGCCAGTCATGTGGGACTAAACACACTAGTGGAAAAAACCCGAGGAACTGAGCCCTTGGTGAGTTAAAGTGTCAAGAGTATCGCCATTATTATCAGATAAGCATACATCCCAGATTTATTTAAAGAATATAGATATATCATATTGAAAGACACAAATTAACATGCTACACAAGCTATATTTGGAGCAGCAAAAATTCTTTACAAGTTTTATAAAATTCTCCATGGACAACTTCTGCCTTGCCTGAAGCAAAGGGGAATACTGTATTAAATATAACAACAGCCTTCTGTGCCACACGTCTTTGTATTTATTAGTCTCAGACAAAGAAAAATAGTATTGTTTTCATACATCTTAAGGCAGATTTCAAATATTAATTTGTGACTTCTGTTCCAGTTTTCATAAGCAGTCACAACAAATATCTACACTATATTTAAGTAAGATGCATTATTGTATTTAACAGACTGTCACTGGAACTTACTGAAATTTGTTTCAACTTGGAGGGAAAACTCACAATTGAAACACTTCTAACATTTAAAATGTCGTGTAAAAGACAGCAAAAACATTTGATGTGTGGTGGGTTATTCAGCACTAACACGGAATTTCTGTTTAGGCCAACAGCAAGAAAGCTTAAGAAAATTTTGGTTGTTCATATAACTGTGGGGTTCCTTTTTCGTGTTGTGGGGTCTTGGAAAAAGAAAGAAGATATATTCTTATGAGAAAAAGACAAATTCTTCCATTTTTCACTTTGAAACTTCCTCTTATAAAGTAATTAATATACAAAACAAAAAGTATCAAAGTTCATCTGGCACAGTATATGTATTCTAGTGTTTATATAGATTCATAGAATCATAGAATCATCCAGGCTGGAGGGGACCCCTAGGATCATCTAGTCTGACTTCCCTGCAGTCAGCAGGGACACCCCCAACTAGACCAGGTTGCCCAGGGCCTCGTCGAGCTTCACCCTGAATAGCAGCCATGTAAAGATGGGGGAAAACATTGTTTCATATTTTCTTTAATGAAAAACGAGTTTCATAGCCTTCCTAGTTTAATACAGGAGTTGATACAGGATTATTTCACTACAGGCAAAGTTTGTTAAATATAATAAAATGACAAGATTGTTACTTCTGTAGGGGCAGCTATGTTCATATAGACCATCTTCATGCAGCCCTTGTGCCATATGCTTGTCATTTAAAGGTAAAGACTTCAGAGTGTTTTACTGTCCATAAAACTTTTGGAAAGCTTATAGTGCGCTTCTAAAAGAGTTCCATGGAACAAAATCCTCTGCTGCGTGGCACAAAGAGAAGCTGCTACAAGACACAGGCACTTACAAGAAAAGTTTCCTCATTCCTGCCTTCTTAGTGTAGAACTCCACATACAATTGACTTCTTAGTTGAGGCCTTTAGGAAAACAACCACCACCTGCACTGGCTTGTGATCCATATTTCAATTATTAATTTTTATCTCTTTACTTCTAGTTAAGTGAGTAAAAAAGCTGCCTTCATGAAAAATATTGTGCATATTTATAATCCCATTTATAAATAAATCTTTTCATTGCTCTTTGCGCTTAATGATGGAAAAGATGTAATTTATATGGTAAGTTCTATCCACACACTGTACATATTCTGCAGAAGTTACACAGAAATGCTGTGGTATAGCAGCTTTATCTCCATTATCTTGCTAACCACAAGACCCCTGAACTGTAAAGCCAAGAGCAATAAAAATCACTGAAATGAATGCTGATAAAACATTAACACCACACACGACATGATTATATCTTCTGCACATACAAGGAAAATATCATAAGCATTGTTATTTTTTCTCTGCTTTCCTAAAATATGGTATATCTGCCTCTAAAACCCTCAAGGGTGAAAGGAAAAACACAAATAATATATTTAAAAAATCACTAACTATAACCCAGCATAGTTTTTTTTAATGTGTAAAACTTATGACTTTAAGACTGTTCCTCTGGAGAGTACTAGTAACAAGTGCCATGTGTCCCCAAAACTCTGACTTTCTCCCTTCCAACAGCATAAAGACTTGCTTCATGCAGTTCTTAAACAACCACTGAGCCACTGACTGTTGTGGACTCCTGGGCATCAGGCCAAAATAATTTGGGGGAGAAATTCCACATATGCAAGGAGGGGGCGCGGAAATGAAATTGCTTCCTGGCAGAGATATATGTGTGTGTGTGCTTGCATGTCTTGTTAAGAGTAGCTTTAAACTACTAAAAGAGATTATGAAAGCTCTTCCAGAGATGATGTATTGATGAACCAACTACACACTGAAAGGTCCATGAACAATAAGGGCTTATTTGTTAATATTGTCCAATGGTGTGTATATATGTGTACATGAGGAAATTACCTGTCCACACATGAGAATAAACTGTCACTCTAGAACTACTGAGAAAAATAGATGTTCCTTACTGTGGCTCAGGAAATAAGTGCTTCCTTCTCCTGACAGTGAAAGCCTTAACTTCAGGACAAAGCAAGTCTGATGATACTCAGCGTAAGAGTTATACTGCAACAGCCTTAGTTGCCAAAAAGCGGCGATGCTGACTGAAAATCATAGGCAAATTCCTAGAGGTAGTAGGTCAGTACCATATACACTGTCCATATTGAGGGACAATCCTCATTTCCTGACCATCCAAATCCAAGGAACACTGCTGATGTGCTCTGCAGTTCTCTCTCAACTTGTATGCACAGAGTTTTCATCAAAAGGAAAGCAGGGTCTGTCAGGATTATGGTCATGACAAGCAGTAAGTTTGCAAGATACACAACTGAGAACCAAGACTCTGGGATACAAAGCAAAGGTACATGTCCCCTTAAACAACCTGCAAAGATCTGTTGGCAGGACTTGACAACAGACTCGGTTGTGGTGGTGCTACACACACATCTCCAACTTACATTTCTCTTATCATCTCCATGCCTGTACCACCTACTTCCATATATGACTGAGTAAGCTAGTCAGACAAACTGAATTAGTTTTTCTCCTATACACATAAGAGGAAGATTTGGTCAAAATCATGGTTACCATGTGAATTTGCCGTAAGGTTTGTATCAGAGTACCAGAGGGAAGAAAAGAGATGTAAAAGCTTTAAAGTAGCGATTGTCTTGCTGTTGTTGTTGTTCTCTTGCACACTACCTAGCACAATAAAATAATGGCTAGTTATCAGTATGAGAAATATAGAAATAGCTCTGAAATCTGTACTAGAGTAAGGTAGAAAGTTCTGCTTCTGAACACTAGACTGCAGTATCATGGAAGTAGCAAAAACAGAATACGCATAATATTATGAATGCTTTAGTTTCACATGTTTCTTTAGAATTGTTTAAACTAGAAAAACATAAGGGAAATGGAGAAGGAATAATTTTGAGAATGAATTTTTCATTATAACCTCAGAAATGTCTATGAAGTAGATATACTTTCACATCTGATTTTCAAAGGCAATTTTAACAAGTGATGCCATAGCGTCCACTCTGACATTGGAAAGGTTTATGTACTAGGAATAGAGAGTGAGAAAAAGCTGACTAATATACTGATTCGTGTCTGAGTAGTGTGGTCAATCAAAACATCCTGCCCCTAGCACTTACACTGTCAGGATGGGAAAACAGCTTTATAGAGGGGCTGAAAAGGTCTGCATGCACCTATGTGATATCATCTGAGTCAGGAAATACAGTCCTTTGACACCCAAATATAAGAAAATAGCAATGTTCTACACAAGATAGTGGGTGAGAGAGAAGCAGTTGAGAAAATACTCAAATTGAGTAAAATGACTAATGTATATGCTGTGTACTCTCAGGTGCTCATTCTTAAGACCACATATTTAAACTGAATAGCCTTCACTGCTACGGAAAAAAAGAGAATTCCAAAAAGGATCTATGAAATCAGTTCCAGAAATAATTATGTACACAGAAAGGGGAAATCAAATGTTAAAACACACACACACAAAAACGCATGAGTTACCTAATTAAAATCTACCTCTTCGAAAACTTTCTTAGCTCCAGTGTACCTGGAAGAATGACAATTCCATTTATGCCTCTCTGTCTTGGGTTTGTTATGTGCTTGTGCACTGTGTGTTTTCCTTCCGGAACACATCATGCCATGCAAAAATTCAAAGCTTTGATTTCTGGACTTGCCTGATACTGTGGTAAACTGTTCTCCTGTCCTGAGTCAAAAATATTTTCTAATGTTGAAAAAATACATTGGCTCTTTTTAATTGTCATCACAATAGAAATAGTTTTCTGAAAAGGTTAAACACACGCCAAATACAAAATATGTGTATTAGCTATGTATAAGCTGAAAAAAGAGGAGCTCTTGTAACCTTTTCTTAGTTGAAGTAAGTTTCTAGTATGGGTTTGTTTGTCAAAGTCCTATAGAATATAGTTAACTTTAAAAATAGCAACAAAAAATAATTTGCCTTAGGTGAAAGCTCTTACTTACATGGTTGTTCTCATTAACTTCAGCTTAATAACCACATACAAGGCTTTGCTGGACTGGGTCTGCCTAAGTTTGGTACTGAAGAATCTAAAAGCTGGAAAGCATAGAGACACCAGGACATAAATTACCTAACAATTTTTCACTTGGGACTCTACATTTGCTGTGAGTCAGAAGCACCCTTTGAGAGCCTTGTCCAACATCTTTCAGTAGTTTGCTGCAGGAGGAGCTAAGAGGGAGGATAATGACTGGGAGGTGAGGGTACAGGAAAGAAGAAAAGTTGAAGCTTGTCTATTCTGGAATCTACTATCCAAGGGCAGAAGTCAGGCAGGTATGTTTGGAGAGCTCAGTAATTTTGTGCACAAGTGACAGGGTAGTCATGCCAATGCAAAGCTGTGACTTCTGACTTAGTGGTCCGTATAATACACTGACACATTATCTTCATGTTTCCAAACCAGCTGAATCTCATACAGCTTACACAGAGAAACCAGATTTCTTCAAATGTACCCTAAAAACCAATTATCTGGGCTCAACCCAGAAAAGGTCAGAAAGACTTATTTTATCAAGTGAGTCTGAGAAGTTTCTTTTAAACGTTTACTGCTGAATTATCATGACATCAAATAAAAGCAGTTCTGTTTCTGCAGCACTCCAAACATGCCATATTCCAAATACAGGCATGTGCCACTTGGGAGGCTTGTCCATTCAGGTCAGGTAGATGGAGGTGCAGGTGCATGCACTGGATGTGAGAGCTACTTCTTTGCTTCACTCTCAGAAAGGAGCAGCACCTCTGCTCCCCTGCAAGTGCTCTCCTTATGGCCACTGTGCTGCATGTTGTCAGATTCCCAGAAGGAACAGGTCTTTCTGGAAAAGTTTGTAAAGTGCCACCTCCTAGCTCAGCCTTTATCAAATAAACTATGTTCAACAGTACCGTGTTTACAAGAAACACAAGTAGGTTCAAACAGGAATTATTTAAAAAATAATAATTCAGTATAGATACAATTTTGATTTCCCTCTTAGCTAAAATGTAGGACACTCAAAATTAAAAGTCTTTTGATTTAAAAGATCATGAGTCCTGCCAGTCCTTCTTCATATCACTCTTGCAGAACAGAAAGAAGTGGCCTCAGACTTTGTGCAGAACCTTAGGGGAGAGGTAGGAAGAGGGAAAAATATTCATTATTTCAAAATCACCATTTATCATGCCTCAATTACATACAGCTCAGGAATTTCCCCAGAGTTGTAGATGGAGGATCACAGAGCTTGTGCTACACATTTAGGACTCATAGGCACAGTACTGTATCTTCCTATCAGCATGACATTCTGTACATGACAAGCCACTCTAAATTAAGCCAAGTGCTGACCACAACTGTTGTTTCACCCAGGTTTACAGCATCCTGCTCTGTTCCACCTAATGGTCCCAGACTATAAAATTGAATGCGTTCTGCCCTGGACTTAGTACTTTAAGTTGTCCTCAAGCTGTTATTGCCTAAATTTTCATCTTTATGAAACACAGAGAAATATTCTTTGTCAAAAAGACTTGCAAACCCTGCAAATTACTACTTTGAAATCCTCAGATGTTAAGGTCATGTATAATTGCAAAGAGTCTGATGATGCTCATTCACGTTTAATTGTACCCAGCAGCTCAACAGGATTGCTCATATAAGTAAAGTAAAGCAGGAGTAAGAGTTGGCAAGATCAAAGGCCTGTGAAATTATTCTCTTCTCTTGTCTTTCTAATTTATACTAAAGGCAGAGAGGGAGTGGCTCTAACAATCATGGAGATCTTTTCTTGAAGAAACAGCTTAATCGTATTCTATCCAACAAATGCCACCAGGAAAGTTGAGAACTGTGGCTGCTGCAGACTCCACTTATTTTCTCAGACTCTGCTTCTCAAGCTGTCCATGCTTACTTCTGTTGGCTTACATTTGCCTGGACCTTTTTCATGTACCAGCTGGTATTTACCCCCAGTGTGACACATTGTAGATAAACTCATACAGACTATGCCCTCTCCCCAGTTTTACACAGATTACAGACACTTACTACAAATAAACAAACAAAACCAAGCTATGCAACTGATGTTCATCTTTTTTAAGGACTGCATTTGCAGGGAAAAGGATTGTTATAAAAAAAATAATTTAAAAAAATTAAAAATAAATAAAAAAAAACCCAACCAAACAAACCAAAAACAAGATCCAAAAGAGGAGAGAATAAAAAGAATTTTCAGTAGTTACTAAATTAATTAAATAAAATGTTTTTAATATGCTTTTTTACATACTGAATGGTGATGTAATTTCAGTTTCTCTCTCAATAATGTTCTGTTTCCATAGGTCAGGTTAAATTTCTCTTGCAGTGAATAAGAGTCTTTCCTTTGCAAGAAGGTGAGGATTGGCCTAAGTCCCCTGTGCTCCGGAGTGATATGAATAGCAGTATTCACTGACCTCCAGTTTTGCTTCAGCACCTTATTCTTACTGCCTTCTGCAATCTTCTCCTCCTTTTAGCAAGAATGTTTTTAAACTTGAGCTCTTCATTTCCAGTTCCAGTGTTGAGGGACTAAATTTGAAAGAGCTTTGGCTTTCATTAGTAAATCATCAGTACCAACAAAACCACAAGCAACAAAAAAAGCACATCAGCATGCTTTTCAGCACTGTCGCTAACTGACATCTTCTTCCCTGAGCTTTTTGTGTTTTGGGGGATTTTTTGTTGTTGGTTCTTTAATCGGTGAAACTAGACTATTGAGCTTTGAGAAGGAAAAGAGAGCCGGTCCTTTCATTTTATAATTAGTGGAAATTCAGTAGTAGCATTAACAGCTGTCTCTTTCAAAGAAGCGCTTAGCATCATCTATGCACGAGTTATAGCACAGATTGGGAAGAAATACTAGCAACAACATGTTTCACATCCATACTGGTGACACACTAGCAATCGGTTTTGACTAAAGGACGGTCTAAACTTGTTGTTTGGGCAGGCTAATAGCTTTTGTCGTCCCTTTTGGAGAACATAACTTTTCATTTTTTTACTTTTTGATTAACAATGTGGAGGAAAGAACGCACAAGAGAGGCAGACAGAAAGACAGACAGTGTCCCACATGATGAGATCAATTAGGCAATCATTTTGGACATGTTCAGACAAAGAAGGTGGTCTCCTTGGAAACTGCAATCACATGCACACACACTCAGAATAACTTCTCCCACATTCTATTCTCTGCTCCAAACTTGCATGTAAGCTCTGAGGGACAATCGCGCATCCAGTGTCGACAGACTTGTCAGCATTTCAAATTCCACAAAACAGGCTCCCTAGTCTCCTCTCTGACAAACTTACCACAGATCAAAGTATTAAAAGGTGTATCAGGAGGGAGACAAGGAGGGGGCAGGCATAGCTTCCAAAGTTTAAAGCTGAAAAATAGGATTTTCTGGAAAGCAATATGGTGTAAAAATACCTCTTAAAATATTGAAAGGCTTCAGAAAAATCTCAGACATAAAATAATGCAGATGAAGAATGTTACATGTCTAAAATGAAATAACAAGCTTACTAATTGGACAAGGAAAACCTCCAGAAACTTTGTAGATATATAGTTTTTCAATTTGAAAAATAAGGGAAAAAACATTTTATATACACATTTGCAAAAAAAAATTTTTATTACCACAGTGTTCATCTTTAGCAAAAGTATTTCAGTACTGAAACAAGAAACAGCCACCCCCTTCTTCAAGACTGTGATATAATCTTTAATGTTAAGAATGATAGACATTATAAATATTGGCATTAACTGTATTAACTCTTATACTGACAAAAGGTGGCCACTTAAAACAGGTAAGAACAGGAGTAAAATCTTTTTTTCAAGAAAGTACCATTACATAAACTTAGACTCCCTAAAAATAAAATGTTTCTGAGTTTTCTATAACATTAGCTTACATATTGGAGCTTTTACAATATTTAATAGCTTTCATTGTTCAATTTATTTGTATTAAAAATGTATATCATGAGAGTGTATTATAGCTTAATTAATATAAGAAACTCTTAGTACATAGTACTCAGACAAAACACAAACTGAACACAGTTTTATATAACAATAGGTGAAATATCTTCCTTAGCAATATGTATATAGGCTTCAATTAACTTAAAATGAACTTTACTTTTTCAGGTAAAAAGTCAGAATTTTCTAATTGGAAGCTTTTATAACCAAACAGTGCCAACATAAGCACTGAAACTGCCAAATAACCTTGTAAGAAAAAAGATAATTTACCAGAGTTTCCATTTCACCCAGTACAAAAGTTCCATACGGGAACTCCTATGACAGCAACTTGAAAGTTAATTAACATGGCATGACACACATCTTGAGACTATAACCATCAGAGGAGCCCAAACCTACAGTCCTGTACTGCTGGAGTAACTGTGAACTCTTCAGCTGGTCAGTGACAAAGGCATTATTAGTATTGGGACTAAACAATAAAGGAAGATGAATTAGTCCCACATACTACCACCAGTAATTAGACTGGTAAAGACATTCCTTTTTCAAATGGTGCTCCAGATGCTGTAGTAAGTTTCTCCTTTGCCATCTGAAAGCAGACGCAAATTGGAACACAGAATAAATAGCCACAAATGCTTAAAAAAGGATAAAATATAGACAAATCTGATCCAAATTTGAGTTTTGAGGTAAACTCATGTTTTACAGTACGTAGGTCTAATGGAAAAGTTTACATAGCATTCTATTGCCATCTTGCTTCCCAAGGGAAGCATTTAAAAGGAACGAGCATGCTTGTCCTCTCCTGCCAAACAACTTTTTGCCAAAGGTACATGTTGCAATGTAGTTTTTTTAAACTTAGCCTGACTCATATCAAGCACAGTTTTCTCACAAGACAGTGCAAAAGCTCTATTCCTCTACAGATCCAGCTTCATGACTTCATTTATTCAGTTTTGCAACTACAACACATCCTGGCTCTAAACTCTAAGCGGACAGATTAAAAGCATAAATTCCTAAATTCATAAAACTACAAAGAAAGCATTTTCATTAAATTAAAAAAGGCCAAAGGTACAGAGCTCCCACTGAGTTCAATGGGAGCCTTACAGGCATCTGAGATGCCCGATTTCTGTAACAGTCCCTCAGCCAGCCTTTGCATACACTCATAATGGGTTATATGTAATCTCAGATTAAGTACAGGGCCTTGCTGTCTAACGATACACAGGAGTGGATTTTTGGACCAGTTTTCAAAGTTAGCTAGCCTTGCCAGCAGAAGGCAAAACTGACTTGTGGATCTTGCAAATCAGATCTCTGTGTGCTTTTAACAATAAAAACTTCAGAAGGTGAACCACGACATTGCTATTTTCAAAATTCAGAAATGTTGGCATTTTATTCTTTTGTCCTGATTTAATTGAAATATTTTTCATACACAATAGTGGAAATAAAACCTAAAAATTACCTCAATCCCCCTTAAATCTCTCCAGTGCAATCGGTCATACCAAGTATCAAAAGTTTTACACAAGGGTGACCCAGCTCTTTTGGAGATTCTTCAGTTCAATCTACTGCTTAGAAATGCTCACAAGCCAAGTCACACAGGCAGTCAAAAGCATGCAGGGCATTTCAAGAGTTCTTCTTGGCAATCTGCTATCTCACACTAATACAGGATGTTAACGTTTAGATTCTAAATGCTTGCGTAAGGATGATCCCACATTTAAGGCAAGTGCCTCTTTCTCAGGGACAGCTGCAGACCCACAACAGTTTCCTTTTCCACTGCCATTGCTGCCAAACTTTCTTGGGGACACCTGCTGGTCAGGTGAAACAGTAAAATTCTAACAAGCTGGTTGAGTGCAGAAGTCAGGCATTCTTACACAGTCCCCAGCTTTCCCAAACTGCATACTCACAGAACTGGACTGCTAGGAAAGTAAGGGAAGGAGGTTGGCCTGTCAGAATGAAGAATTCCTTTCCATTTCCTTTTCCCTCACTCTTTCTATCACCTGCTTTCCTACACAGCCTGAGCACTCTATGCTGAGAGAGGTGTTTTGACTTTTCCCTGTTGACATCTGTCATGGTTTCAGCTTGGGATGGAGTCAACTAATTTCAAGAGGGATGTATTTGTTGTAGTCATTATCACAGAATCATTCAGGTTGGAAAAGACCCTTGGGATCATCAAGTCCAACCATCAGCCCCGCTCTACAAATTTCTCCCCTACACCATATCCCCCAACATCACATCTAATCGATTCTTAAACACAGTCAGGGATGTTGTCTCAACCACTTCCCTGAGCAGCTGATTCCAGTGCCTGACCCCTCTTTCTGTGAAAAATTCTTTCCTAATGTTCAGCCTAAACCTACCCTGCTGCAGCTTGCAGCCATTCCCTCTTGTTCTATCGCCTGTGAGAAGAGACCAGCACCAGCCTCTCTACAACGTCCTTTCAAGTAGTTGTAGAGAGGGATGAGGTCTCCCCTCAGCCTCCTCTTCCTCAAACTAAATAGTCCCAGCTCCTTCAATCGATTCTCATAAGATTTATTCTCCAGGCCCTTCACCAGCTTCATTGCCCTCCTCTGCACTCGCTCCAATGACTCCCAACTTGATTCTTTTTTCATGTTTACCCTGTAAGTAATCACTACATTCATTTCTACTTCAAATTGACCCATCATACACTGGTTTCAAACCAAAATACCATCCAGTCTCTTCTTAAACAGTAACATGGTTTTCTTTTTAGAACTAGGTACTGACCTCAAATTCAAGGATTCCATAAATATCTCGTGATACAACTGATTTTACTTTACCACATGCAGCCAGAAGAGACTGTCCCTTCCTAATCCAAGATTAGGATCCCATAACAAAACAACTACTTTTGCCTGATATGGTATTTTACAGGTAGTTTGCCAAGGTTTTTTTTTAATCAAAGGCTTAGAAATCTCATGGTTTATATTTTTCCTCTTTAGCATAGAAGAACACCACTAAGGAAATACTGATAAAGACCAGACTGGCACTTGCAGTGGCATGGACAGTACCTTCTGTCCACTCTAAAGTCTTCCTTGCTGGTCACTGTAGTCCTGCCTATGCTCAACAGTGTTCCTTTGGAGGAATTTTTTACCAAAGCAATTCATACTCTGTGACTTTCTATCAAAAGTAGATGTAGCCCCACTCAGATTAGAAGAGAGCATGCACGGGACCACATAAACCACACTGGGGAGTGCTGTAGTCTAAATTCCAGAACTACTGACCAGTCTTATGGAAGTTCACAGGGCTTTCCCCAAGCATTTTCCCCCATCTAGAACAGACATTAATTCTGCACCAGAATACTTACATGCCTTACAAAGGGCTTCATACATGGTTTACTATTTAGGAAAGTGCTCTACAAATAAATAATTTAATCAGTGTTATGCACACAGAGGTCTGTGACAAAGCTGGGAATGGAATTATTTCATTTCATTGCCCTAAACTCCGGTCCTTCAGCCATCACAGTCTCCTGAAGACCAGTCTTAGGCCTTATCTAAATGTGTGTAACTATCAAAATACACCCTTGGGTATGATTTGATGCATTTCTGGTGCTGTAGCTCCCAGACAGGGCATAACAACAAATTTTAAGAATACCACTTTTTCAGTTGTAAAAGGCGAACTTTTAATACAA
>VZTM01039647.1:85672-114227 GCA_013400555.1 Jacana jacana | reverse complement strand
AAGGGAAGGGAAGGGAAGGGAAACTGTTCCACGTATACTGTACTTCTACTGAATTTTACAGTGATTAGACATATAGAAAAATGATACTGGAAAAAGTGATTTATGGTAAAAGGAGTGAAAAACTTCATGAATTTGAGCAGTCCACAGGATATTGTTTGCCCTGTGGTTTATCTATAGGAGAGGCAAAGAGCTGCCCCATGCAGGCTGCACCATAGATCACGGGTTGGAAGGGACCTTTCAAATCATCGAGTCCAATCACGAACCTAACACTGACAAAAAACATCACTACACAATATCTCCAAGCACCACGTCTACCTGTCTTTTAAATACCTCCAGGGATGGTGACTCCATCACTTCCCTGGGCAGCCTGTTCCAGTGCTTGGGAACCCTTTCAGTGTGAAATTTTTCTTAATATCGAATCTGAAACTGTCTTGGTGCAACTTGAGACCATTTCCTCTTATCTTGTCGCCTGTGACTTGGGAGAGGAGACCGACCCCCACCTCTCTCAACCTTCCTTTCAGGGAGTTATAGAGAACGAGAAGGTCTCCCTGCAGCCTCCTTTTCTCCAGGCTGAACACCCCCAGCTCCCCCAGCCTCTCCTCACAGGACTTGTTCTCCAGACCCCTCACCAGCTCCATTGCCAACAGGGCTGTGTAAGCTGCTTCTGTCATCTGGACCATGAACGCCCCCCATCACATCAACTGTTGGGTTCATTCCTGCCACTACATTTTTCTTTCTTGTTAAGGGAAAGATTTAAATCAGCTTCAAAATTTTACACTGGTGTAATGTTAGGTGAAAGGAGTTAGTAACCAGTGGGGGAAAAAACATTGCTGCAAAAAATAAATAGAAATGAGGTGTTCTGTTACAGTATTAGAGCATTTCCACCCTCAGGGGTTATTCATGTAAATGAATCTTGTGCTTATTCTGCCAGGGAACACAAATTAATAGCACATGAAGAAATATGAACCAACAGTCTTCAAACCCCAGATGAAATCAAACCACACAAATCAGATCCCATTATAGACTTCGGGACCACGTTCTCAATCACAGAGAGTTTTGCTTCCCTTAGTAACGTTGTTAAAGGTGACCCTATGTTGGAGTGAGGGTTTCAAACTTACCTCCAAAAGAAATGTGTTTGGAGCACGGGTTTTCTTTTGGGTTGTGCCTGTCACCTCATAAGACTGAAAGGTCTCCAAATATGGTTTATCTGGAGAGCATCTGAAGGTTTGACTGATCCCAGAGCTCTGTTGGTATAGAGACTTACCGAAGTGTGCTTTCAGAAAACATAGTTGACTGTTCAGGACTACCACCATGAGAGTTAACATCATTCCTCACACAAACCAGCAGTGTGTCTTCTGCTTGGCTATGGCCATAAATGATCTGTAAAGTTGAACTATGAGAGGGAATATTCCCCGTAATTCCATTCCTCGATATGCGTGAATCTCCAAACACTGAAAAAATACCAAAAGTTAGACTAGTACTGGAGTAAAAAAACCAACAACCAAACATACAAAAAAATCAAAGTTCGAATGATGTAAGAAGTGATCATAAAGAGAATCCAGTTCCAACCCCCTGCCATGGCCAGGGACACTCCCACCAGACCAGTCCAAGCCCCATCCAGCCTGGCCTTGAACACCTCCAGGGATGGAGCAGCCACAGCTCCTCTGGGCAACCTGTTCCAGTGTCTCACCACCCTCACAGCAAAGAATTTCTTCCTAAGATCTCATCTAAATCTTCCTTCTTCCGATTCAAAGCCGTTACCCCTTGTCCTGTCACTCCACTTCCTGACAAGAGTCCCTCTCCAGCTCTCCTGTAGCTCCCTTCAGATTCTGGAAGGCTGCTATAACGTCTCCCCAGAGCCTCCTCTTCTCCAGGCCGAACAAGCCCAGCTCCCTCAGCTGGTCTTGACAGGAGAGTTGCTCCAGCCCTCTGATCATCTTTGTGGCCCTCCGCTGGACCTGTTCCAACAGTTTCATGTCCTTTCTATGTTGAGGACTCCAGAGCTGAAGACAGTACTCCAGGTGAGGTCTCAGGAGTGCAGAGTAGAGGGTCACCTCCTGTGACCTGCTGGCCACACTTCTTTTGATGCAGCCCACGATGGTGTCGGCTTTCTGGGCTGCCAGTGCACACTGCCAGCTCATGTGGAGCTTCTCAACCACCATCACTCCCAAGTCCTTCTCCTCAGGGCTGCTCTCCAGCCATTCTCCGCCCAACCTGTGTTTGTGCTTGGGATTGCCACATCCCAGGTGCAGGACCCTTGGTTGAACTTCATGCAATTTGTGTTACCCCACCTCTCCAGCCTGTCCAGGTCCCTCTGGATGGCATACCTTCCCTCCAGTGTGTCCACCACACCACTGAGCTTGGTGTCATCAACAAACTTGCTTAGGGATGCACTCTATCCCAATGTCCATGTCTCCAACAAAGATGTTAAATAGCAGCAGTCCTAGTACCAACCCCTGAGGAACACCACTCATTACTGGCCACCACTTGGACATTGAACCATCGACCACAACCCTTTGAGTGCAGCTGTCAGCCAGTTCCTTATCCACCAAGTGATCCATCCACCAAATCTATTACTTTCCAGTTTTGAGACCAGGATGTCGTGCGGGACAGTGTCAACTCTTCTACTTTGTCCTTAAAACATAAGGGACAGACCTGTAACCACTGAAGTTGATAGGTAATAGCTACAAAGATATTTATATTAGTGGGCACCTAAGTAGACTATGTGGAAGGGAGGTTACTCTACATCCTTAATCTAGACTGGTTTGCTTCATTTTTGTTTAACTGAGTTAATTTTGTTTGACTGATGCAGGGTGCAGCTCTGCAACAAGCCATTGTACCTTCGGTAGGTCCCCAGATGCCAACAGTTCCATGCTTTCATGGAGGTCCAAGTTACCCTGCATAATCCTGCATTCATTGCAGGGCAGGAACAAGGGCCTACGAAGCTGCTTTGGGCCATGACAGCACTCATCAACCCTCAGAATCTTCCTCATAGTGTTCATCACTGATGTAGCTCCAGGAGATGCTCGGGTTGTGAAATTCTACCTACTGATAACAGGGATCTGGGTATTGCAGGGAGGCCTGGGTTAAAATAATGATCGGGGTTGGAAGGGACCTTGGGAGATCATTTAATCTAATGCCTCTGACAAAGCAGGGTGACCCAGAACAGGCCAAACAAGAATGCATGCAGGCAGGTTTTGAATGTCTCCAGAAGACAAGACTCCACAACTTCTCTGGGCAGCTTGTTCCAGGGTTCTGCCACCCACAAAGTAAATGCTTAAATCCTGTGAGGGGAAAACCCCACAGTTTGTGGATGGCCACCACAACTTCTAATCTCTTCTGAGGTGTCTGCTTAAGGTCTGTTTAAGGGACCTTAAAGATTCCCAAGTTCCAATCCCCCTGCCATAGGCAGGGACACCTTCCACTAGACCAGGTTGCTCAGGAACATGACAAACTGGAGGTTCCTCGAGGGCCTGGGCTTCCCACCACCCTGTAAGACTTCCATGAGTGCCATTAGCACCACACTTCACTCATTTGCTTGCGCTCTTGCCGTGCTTCCCTCTCCTGTTTGAAGAGGTTTGTTTAATTTTGCTAACGACTCTGAATGAAGATAAGGCCCGTGTGTGTAATAACCGACTAAAATTAAACTTCAAACAAATTATCTGTTAGGATTTAGGAAAATCTTATCTGGGGAGGAATTAATCCTTGCTGCTTGTTTTGGGGCTTTAGCAGGCCACCGGGGATTTGAAAGAGAACACTTTTTTCAGCCTGGTGCATACACAGCAACTGGAACAACGTGCAGAATTCTGTGGATATGTTAAAAAAACCCACCAACTACAACAAAACCAAAACCAACCCCCCCAAAAAAAACAAACGAAAAACCAAAATATACCACCTAAATATCTCATGTGGAGCCTGATTGCAAACCCACTGCAGGTGCTGTACATCATTGGCTGCCACTGTCAAAGCCCTGGTCTCGTTGTGACTAATGTCCCCGCTTCCTTCGTCATTGCTCATCAGGACAAATCCGTAGGCCGTCTCTTAAGGCCTAGTCCTCCACGCCGCTTGGTTTGGAAGCCAGCCATCGCACCCGGTGATGCAAGGTTGCCCTGAGAAGAAGGTGCTGCTCAACCCAGCGTATTAATTGAATTAATAAAGAGGGGGCAAGAAGTGCCGGGGGTGGGAGGCAGTTATTTTGCTGAAAAGTGCTCACGTGGCTCCCAGTGGTGTTGGGAATTGAGGTGGGCAGAGACTGGGCGAAGTCAGCCCCATTTGACGTGCTACCATCCCATGATGGTTTGAGGGGTTTAGTCCCAGGAACAATTTCAGACTAACACTTTAGGGCTGTGTCGCTCACCTGCAAGTAATACCCATTGAGGACAATAAGAGACAAAGACAAAGGGACCTCTGGAAATACCTTCTTGCCTTCTGACCACAAAGATACCTCAAATTTCCATTGGTGTGAGATTCCTGGTAGAGGTCCTTCATCTTTTCTCTTCCATTCCTTTTTTCTTTCCTTTCTTTCAGCTCAGATGCCCACATGAGCTGTAGCCTGAAAGAGCAGTAGGAAGAGGGAGGAAGAGAGAAAAGGAGCTTTAACAGCCAGGAGGAGATAAATGGGTGCTCTTTGGAAGCATAAATGAGCCCGAAAATGAGCAGAAAAATAACATGGGAAAATCTCCAATGTTTACTTAATTTTGTGGTTTTCTTAAAGATATTTTGCTTGCAATTCTGGGGGCATAGATCATGCAGGACTCAGGGTAAAAAGCCCTCTCGGGACTGCACAACTGTATGAAGTGAGAAACTGCCTGAAAACGTTGTCTCAAATATCCATTATCCCCAACCAGATGATGAGGTAAGAATGAAGTGTTAGGTGCCTGAGCTCTGCAGAGGTTTCCACTGGATCCACTGTGTATTCCCCTACTCTCTTGGGAATATTTGACTACATTGCCATGCTGTCAAATGGTTATGGTTCAGGGTACTTAGGGCAACCTAACGAGTAACAGAATGGGCTAAACCTGCGTCCTGAAACCCCAGAAGACTGAATGCACTCCTTAGGGGTGTCCAGAACACCAGACTGTATTCCCTGAAGCTGTGTACAAAGAGGCATATCTTGCCTGAGGAGAGTGATTGCAGAGTCAGAAGCTCAGAACCCAGCAGGAAACACGTACAAGTAACAAGCAAAACATCCTTGTTGATAGTTGGTTTAGGTTCCTTCCCACCCAGGTAGTTTATAACTCTTTGACCACTTTGCCTCCATATCCATTCTTCCCTCCTTGCAGTTTGCAGCAGTAGTCCTTTGCTATTTGCAGGTCCTTCCCATTTCAAGGTCTTCAAGTCACTGTTTGGCCCACCGTAATGATGTGATTTATTAGGGAATACACAGATGAGCATCTGTTGAGGTCCAGCTCTGCTCCCCTCCCTATCCAGCTCCATCTCTCACTGCAGAGGTATGGATCTGCATCATTGCTCCATCCTGTCTCTGACCACGGATTGCACCAAGGAGAGGAGTTAAGAGGGTTCAGTTCAACGTGTGGCCTTCCTGATCAGAAACCACCTCTCTCTCTCCACAGCAGGGCTTTCTATTCCCTGAGCCGCTCGTGAGCCCATGTTCCTTATCACAGATCTCAGGTGTCAGAGGAATTGAGGATAGGTAGGGTATGCAAGGAAAGATCTTTGAAATAGCCTTTTCCATTTCATCACAAAGGGAGTCAAGTGAAAGGAGGACCCCTTCTTCCCCTCTGAAGCTTCTGGCAGGGATACTAAGTTCACAGCCACTGAAGGACACCACCAGCAATGCACAGTGCAATGATGCCCAGCCCAAGAATCCCACACGTGCTGCAGAGACCTGAGGATCTACCAAGCCCAGAAGCGCTGTGTTGGTACAGTTCTTTGCCTCAGCCACCTTACCCATGTTGGGTGGGCAAACCTCCAACCTGGCCCTGGTCCCCAGCAGTGCCGCAATCACACGGCTCAAACGTGGTACTCTTGGTGTTCCTCTCACCTACCTAGCCATCTGCTGAGAAGTAACCCAAACACAGCATGCACCAGCTGAAGTCTTTCTTTCATGCTATTATTTGAAAGGCATCTGACGACCTGCTGGTAATCACTACCTGCACGGTCATTCTCAGTAGGCAGCCAAGGAGGACGAGGCAGAAATCCCTTGAGATGCGCAGTCTGGGGTTTTTTCAGCCCAGCCTTTAACTGGGCAGAGAGGTCACTGCTGAGCAATCTGTAGCCCATGCAAAAGGAGTATGTTATCTTGGCAACACTTCAAATGCCTGCTGACCTGAAGAGGGAAAGACTGGGGACGGGAGCTTAAGTAGTTCGGTGTGCTGAACGTGTGGCATAAAAGCTCCTTTTCACTTTTCTTGAACTTCCATCTCCTTGTGCAGCTCTTGACAATACATGTCATATGTTTTAGTGTGATAGATATGACTAGCAAAAGGCAAATCTGTTTCTGAAAGACTGAATTTGTTGCCGTGGGAGGCAACGCAAATAATTTGGGGTTAAATGCAAAGAGACAAAAGAAAGCTCTCTTGTTAAAGTAAATACAATCTCCTTGCTTCGGGTTCAGTTTGAGAAGGTTCATGAATATCCCTGTTTTCTCTAACCTTGCACAATATTGAAAAAGATCTTTCATTTGCTTCTACTCTTTGCGATTTCCTTAGATGTTCTATTACCTTCTATCTGCAGAAGCTGAGTTGTGTTTCGTGTGCTTGACAAACCATCAGCATCTGAATGTGAAAGATTTCAGAGAGAGAAGAAACAATAACAACAACAACAAAAAAAAGAAGATGGAAACCTTTCCTAATCATTTTCCCTTCGATTTTCATACACTTGTGTAATAGGATGTATCCAACAGTGGATTTTTCCTGAAAATATATTTAAACTGAGCTAATTCAGATTTGGCTTGTTGACACCAGAGAAAAAACTCAGTGAAAGAAGTGATCTGTCTTGCTCAAGAGCAGCCTCAGAGCGAAGCTGTGTGCTCCTCACAGGAGTGTATTTGTCCCCTCATAGGGGAACCAGTTGGAAGACTGGTCTCGGTTGGAGAACATGAAATGATAATACAGAATTGCGTAGATGTGATACCTACTGGTAGGTAGCACCCATAACTTGAGTGTCACCGAGCAGCACACTGAGGTCCCACGTTTGAGTACCCACTCAAGGTCATGCTGCAAAAGGAAGGGAGTGTCGAAAAGGGCTGTGAGCATCCAGGTGTACTTTCTGCTTTCCTACACAAAACAGTTTATAACACTGCTGTGCCTCGGTTTCTTGCCGACAGCGATTCTCAGGTTTTACCAAATAGGGGAAGGGAAGGCCCAAGCCCCACCCTTATGAATTGGAGCAAATTTCTTCACAGTTTCTCTTGCTCAACTGTTCATGCTAATCAGGTGCTCCTGACTGAAATTTTCTTGGTACGAAATATGCTGCAGGAGCAGTTGCCACACACTGTGTCCTCTACAGGTAGGAGCTGCTCCCCAGGGAGCTCCCATCCCCATCCTCTGTTGCTCAGAGGAATTAAAATCCACTGCTTATAACACTGTCTTCTGCCCAAAGACCCGCATACCCTTGGGTGCTGTCTCTGCCCAACGGGCACATGTAATTTCCAAGGAATGAAGAGGGTTGCTGATCTATTCTTATTTCCAAGTGTAAGCTCTGGGGAGCCCTAGAACTGGAATACCAGACCCTGTCTCCTCGCAGGATAGGGGAGGGTTGAGCGAATCTACTGTCCAAGCTCTTACAAATGAGAGGGCCCAAAAAGCATCCTACTTAACCCACCCATGCTGGGACCCCAGGAGCAGAGGGTTTGTGGAAGACCATTTTGTTATCGTTGTGATGACTCTTGATAATTTTTAGTGTTTACCTCAATATCACCATATTCAAGGCTAACTACAGGTAGTTGGTCTTCTTGGGTTGAAAGGGAAGATCCTGAGCTCGCTGTTGAGTATACATGACTGAAGGTGAAGTGCAACAGGGAAGAAACCCATGGATGAGCCTGAGATGCTTTTAGTGAAGACAAGCTTAATGCCTTGGGCTGTGGTTGGGAGCAGTAGGAGTGAATCGCTCTCCTCCCTAAATGGTACCACTGCGTGGGGCATGCATCAGACATTAGCAAGCTCCCAGTTACTCCAGAAGTTGCTATGCTGTGCCAACTCATTACTTCCTAAATAGCTTCAGTGTCAGTGCTAAGTGGTGACTTAACTGACTGCTGACATTCACTACAAGGTCACTAAGCTAAGTCTATACTTAGGAACACTTTGGTGCTGCAAATGACATGGAAGTGATTTCATCTACACACATTTTGAGGAGGATAAAAGGCACAGAGAATTAAATATTCTTAGAATGGCTGGGTTTTCTGTGCAAGGGGTTATAAGTAGTATATTTCTTCTTTGCTCTCCTTCCATAGGCAGAAAAAGGAAAAAGAAAAGGAAATAAGGGGAAAAAATTAACAAAAGGAAAAACTTTTCTACCACGAGGGTGCCCAAGCTCTGGCAGAAGTTGCCTGGAGAGGTTGTGGAGTCTCCATCTTTGGAGATCAAAAGCTTCTGGTCGTGGTCCTGAGCAACTGATTGTCAGTGACCCTGCTTGAGCAGGGGGTTTGGACCAGATGACCTCCAGAGGTCCCTTCCCACCTCAGCCATTCTGTGATTCTATGACTTCCTCTGTTTGGCTTGGGTCATGATCTGACAGCCTTTCTGATGCTTGAATGCCTTGTCTCTGCTGATCCTTCCTATCACAGGCCTCACTAACAAGGACAAAGAAAGTAGAAATTCATATTCAGTTCACTAAATAAAACCTGGAGAAGAAGTCTCAGGAAAGCAAATGCTAAAGACAACACCAATAAGGAATGGAATAACACACCAGCAAGTGATCTATTCCAAACTGCATCCCCTCCTCCAGCCCCTTGCCACTATATCTCTTCCTATCCTAAAGCTCCAGACACCTTAGAAATGCTTCCTGCAGCCCCTGTAAACCAAACAGTGCCATGTTCAAAGCCCTGGTCACATTTGCCAAAATATTCCAGAGTAGAGCAGGACACTGAATCATAGAATCACAGAATCATATGGAGTTCAAAGGGAACTCTGGAGATCAACTAGTCCAACCCGCTGCCAGAGCAGGTCCACCCAGAGCAGGTTGCACAGGAACGTGTCCAGGTGGGTTTGGAATGTCTCCAGAGTTGGAGACTCCATCACCTCTCTGGGCAGCCTCTTCCAGGGCTCTGCCATCTTCAAAGGAAAGAAGTTTCTCATCATGTTTAGATGGAACTTCATGTGTTCAAGTTTGTGTTGGTGTTGATCAGATCCCCCCTCAGTCTTCTCTTCTCCAGACTAAAAAGACCTGAGTCCCTCAGCCTTTCCTCATAAAAGAGATGCTCTAGTCCCCTAATCATCTTTGTGGTCCTCTGCTGTACCCTCTCCAGCAGTTCCCTCTCCTTGAACTGGAGAGCCCAGTTCAAGGACACTGAAGTCAGCGTCTTTTAAAAAGAGGTTTGTTTAGTTCATTACTTTCATGGAGAAGTAGTTTAGCATTTCCCTCCACACTTTGCATGATGAAGCTGTTCTCTTTACTGAGAAAAAGGGTCTCAGAGCTGCCTGTTGCCCAGCTACAAGAACTTCTTTGTTCTCCTCTGCCCCCCACACCAAAGGGCCAGGGTTTGCACTAGTCAGCCCTCACTGATAGTCCACCAAAAATATCAAGAGGCAAATTATCCTCATCTGACCTGCAGATGTTGATATGAGTCCCCCTACAACAGTAAAGATAAATATCTCAACTGTCATTTAAGGTGAAATGGCACACAGTTCTTCAAGCCTGATGATTCAGCCATCATAATCTCCCAACGGTGAGGAAGACAGAGGCAAATAAATTGAGGGCAAAGGGGAAAGAAAGAAAATTGAACGGAGATAAACTCTCTATTACCTTCCATTTTACCCCCAAACCTGTCCTGATCCATATCTGAGCAAAGCAAAGGATCCAATCACTGTTTGTCACTAGTGGGGCAGCATGGGATTCGGAAGTGTGTCTGCATGCCACTACACTCCATTTCAAGCCAAAGCTTGCAAGAAGGTATTAAAGTGTGCCAGTTCATTTTGTATTTCACTTTACTCTCTTGGTTCAGGTCCTTAATGCACGTTGGGATAAAACATGTGGGAGCTGCAGAGCTCCCAGCCTAAAAAGCAGTGAATTTGTATTTTTTTTTCCTCCTACCTGCACCCGTTTTCAGGCAGCAGTGTGCTCCAACCCCATCCAGCTGGTGTTATGATGGGAGAGGATGGCTGCCCAAGGTCTTGCATTCCCAGTTGTGTGGGATACTATAGGACAGACCCAAACTATGAGATTTCCTGGCCTGCATCAGGAATAGTGTAGCTAGCAGGAGCAGGGAGGTGATCATCCCCCTGTACTCAGCTCTGGTGAAGTCCCACCTCGAGTACTGTGTTCAGTTTTGGGCCCTTCACTACAAGATCGAGGCCCTGGAACGTGTCCAGAGAAGGGCAACAAACTGGTGAGGGGTCTGGAGCACAAGTCCTATGAGGAACAGCTGAGGGAGCTGGGATTGTTTAGTCTGGAGAAGAGGAGGTTCAGGGGAGACCTCGTGGCACTCCACAACTTCCTGAAGGGAGGTTGTGAAGAGGAGGGGGTCGGCCTCTTTTCCCAGAGAACTCGTGACAGGACTGGAGGGAATGGCCACAGGTTGTGCCAGGGGAGATTGAGATGAGACGGGAGGGAAAACTTTTTCTCCCCAGGAGTGGTCAGGCACTGGGGTGACCTGCCCAGGGCGGTGGTGGGGTCACTGTCCCTGACGGTGTTCAAGAAGCGCCTGGACAAGGTGCTGCAAGACATGGTTTAGTAGCTCAGTGGGCAGTATTGGTGAGAGGAGGACGGTTGGACTAGATGATCTTGTAGGTCCTTTCCAACCCTGTGATTCTATGATTCCCTTTTTGGAAATGGTAAGGATGGGGCGGTAGCTATTCCTGCGATGAAGGCAGATGCGGTGAGTTGGTGGGGAGTAGCCGCAGGACTCGGTAGTTACTCACTTCATTAAGCCTTAACTGTAACGATTTCAAGGTGCAACCCCAGCACCGTAATCAGAGCCCGAGGTGACAGAGGCACAGATAATTGTAATGAGCCTTCCTCCCAAATGAAAGGCCCGTGGTTTTCTCCCCAGATGCTAATGGAACAAAGCAGAGTCAGAAAATGCTGTCAGCAGGACGCAGGAGAAGCTGGGAATTCAAGGAGACCCCCGGGCTACGGAGTTTACAAACAAATAGCAGGCAGATGCCATTAACCACAGCTGCTGATTTAACTTCTATTTCCTCTTTCCATTTCTAGCTGGCTCTCAGGAGCAAACCTGCGCCATCCTGGCCCCAGTGGGACTTGGCTTTCCGTGAAACTCAAGCAAAACCATTTATATTTCATACCAGCAAGACCAGCAGAGGAGGAAATGGAAGAGAGGGAGTGATCAAGGTGCAGAGAACAACACTGCTCCCTCCTTCCATTTGCCCACCCTGGCTCCACACCGACCCCACCAACGGTGGGTGGTAAGGACTTTCTTGACCTGCTGGTCTTCCATTCATGGGACTAAAATGGAGAATTAATTGCCAGGGCACACCTGCAGCTGGAGGATGAGTCAGCCCCAAGGGGCTGCTGAGTCAGAAGAACTGAAGTTGGAAAATGAGCATTCTTGTACAATCCAGTGCTGATGTCCAAGCAGGAAATAGAAATGAACTTTGGAATAAAAGTCAACAATTGCAAATGAATAAAAATGGGAGCAACGCTACCAGAAGCCCTTCATTCTGGTGATGTCATGGTTCCTAAATGCCCTTCAGAAATGCAAATTGCCTACAATGTAATAAAAAGGGCATTTTCTAGAGTGTGCAGAGCTTGCATAGTTTAATTAAGCATAAACTAGGGTGACTCTGGAAAGGAAAATGATGTGGATTGCATTCTCTGAGTGACCTTGGAAAGGCACTTAGATACTTTCTCTACACAGCAATTAAGTAAACTCACACTTCATACACTGTCACTCCTATTCCTTTCCTTTATTTAGAAACATATTTTTTGTTCTCTCTGATTCCCTGATCTCACATTGATTTATCTCTGTGCTTGGAAAATGTGATTCTCTGGGCTCAAGGTAACTAAACATTTGTCTACAGCCTCAGCATCTCTAGTTTTCTAATCTCTACTTCAATATTACTTATATTAAACTTTTGGGACCTGCTTTCCTCGCTTTCCACCAAACTCCATCTAGGGTACCTGACTGACATGGCAAAACCAGAATAAGGAGAAGCCTATTGAAATTTTTCATCCAATCTTCCCAAGACCAACCTAGTGACCTTCTATGATGGAGTAACTACATCAGTGGACAAAGGAAAAGCTACAGATGTCATCCTTTTGGATTTGTGTAAGGCCTTTGGCATGGTCCCCCACAACACCCTGCTCTCAGAATTGGAGAGATGTGAATTTATGGGGTGGATTGTCTGGTGGATGAGGAGTTGGGTGGATGGTCACATCCAGAGGGTAGTGGTCAATGGCTTGATGTCCAGATAGAGACTGGTGACAAGTGGTGTCCCTCAGGGATGTGCCCCTCAGTACTGGGAGCAGTACTGTTCAATATCTTTATCAATGACATAGACAGTGGGATCAAGTGCACCTTCATCAGATTTGCAGCCGAGCTGAATGGTGTGGTTGACAGACCTGAGGGATGGGATGCCATCCAGAGGGGTCTGGAGGAATTTGAGAAGTGGGCCCACGTGGACCTCATGAGGTTCAACAAGGCCAAGTGCAAAGTCCTGCACCTGGGTTGGGGCAACCCCCAGTTATCAATGCAGTCTGAGGGATGAAGGCATTAAGAATAGCTCTGCCGAGAAGAACTTGGGGGTACTGGTGGATGAAAAGCTCAACTTGATGTGACAATTTATGCTCTCAGCCCCGAAAGCCAACCACATCCTGGGCTGCATCAAAAGCAGCGTGGCCAGCAGGGCTAGGGAGGTGTTTCTACCCCTCTACTCCACTCTGGTGAGACCCCACCTGGAGTAATGCATCCAGCTCTGGAGTCCTGCATCCAGCTCTGGAGTCCTCATCACAGAAAGGACATGGACCTGTTGGAACGGGTCCAGAGGAGGTCCACAAAACTGACCAGAGGGCTGGAGTACTTTTCCTGTGAGGACAGGCTGAGAGAGTTGGAGTTGTTCAGCCTGGAGAAGAGAAGGCTCCGGGGAGACCTTATTACAGCCTTTCAGTGCTTGAAGGGGCTTATAAGAAAGATGGGGACAGACTTTTTAGCAGGGGCTGTTGTGATGGGACTAGGGGCAATGGCTTTAAATAAAAGAGGGTAGATCCAGGCTAGATATTAGAAAGACATTTTTTATGCTGAGGGTGGTGAAACACTGGCCCAGGTTGCACAGAGAGGTAACAGATGCCCCGTCCCTTGGAAACATTCAAGGTCAGGTTGGATGGGGCTCTGAGTACCCTAATTTAGTGGGAGATATCCTTGATTATTGCAGGAGAGGTTGAGACTAGATGATCTTTAAAGGACTCTTCCAACCCAAACTATTCTATGAAGACTCATATCACCTCTCTCAACCCAACCCACAGATTGTAAAAAGGCAATCTCCCTCATCTGCCTGTGGCAGTGCATCATAGCCCTCTGTGAACCATTCCAGGGTGGCACTGTGCATCTCCAGGTGCTTCCTTTTGACATTTTCTTCACCAGGAGCCGTGATGTTAGGTTCAATTTGATTTTGCTGTGTGTGGCTTTGTAAGGAATGACGCCCAACATATGTGTGGGTGGCTCCAAACCATCCACTCAGACCTCAAGGAAACAGAATCTGCCTAGTGCTTCATAACATGGACCTCACCTTCCAGCAGCTTTCCTCCCATTCAAGACTTTGCACAAATCCTCTGCAAACCATCACACAGCTCTGGGGCAAGAATGGTAGTGGTTTATATGGGAAAGGTGGTGCTGCAGGTGGATTAGGTTTTTTTTTGTAGCTATCATTTGTAATCCTTTCACAGTATCAGTCTCTTATTTTGTTGAGGATCTAACACTATGTGGACAGCTGGTTTTGTCAGATTTTGAAGGTCAGTTGTGAAGCCTGCTAGATGGTGGGCTACAGCTTCTCAAAAAAGGAGTGCCAGAGAGACTAAGGAGCTGGTTTCCATATACTGGGAATTAAAAACCTGTGCTAGCAGCTCAGCTCCATTTTTCCTGGGTTAGGGTGTGAAACAAAACAAAACTGGTCTCATGAATTCCTGGCTGTGAGCATCGCTGCCAGTGGTAACATCACTGCCAGGGAGCACTGGCAACAGCTCGGGTCTGTAGGCCAGGAGGGAATGGGACTTAGGGTGGGTGAATGAAACTCTTAGAGCTGCTTCTTTACACGTCTGCCTTCTGATTCACCTCTAAAAAGACCCTGCTCTGCCTTCCCCTTGAGATTTGCAGAGGAGTGACCATCCCCGCATGGCTCCTCGGGAATGCTTTTCCCTTGGTAACTTGCAGTGACTTTCAAGGAGGAATAGGAACTTTCCAAGGAAGATTTGAAGAAGGTGGTAACAGGGTAGGGAAAGAAGAAATGTTCATCCAGCAAGGACAAAGAAACCCGGGGACAGGGAGGGGAGTGGGGGGTGGGGAAGGTGGGGAAATGCTGCTGAATTGAAGCTGCTGTTTGATGGAGTTTCAGTGAACCACACTGCAAGGGCTGCTGGCTCATAAAAAGGTGGAAAACCCAAAAGGAGAGCAATCGCTTCCCATTATGGTATGTCAGACATGTCTCTGATTGCACAAGCCTATAATTAGTTACAGAGAATTGGGCTGTTTCTGAAGAAAGAAGGGGAAACAGAAAGAGTTATTCCCTGCGTTAGTGACTGGCAGGATCAGTGGATAATGTTTAAGGACTTCTTTAAATAAAATGTATTTGCTGGTGGTAGATTTAGGTTTATTTCTGCAATTTCAGAGTGAATGCCCATGATTCAGTAAAATTTAAGAAGTCTTGAGAGACCCCACAGCGAAGATCTGAGTCTAGGAGTTAATTTTAGGGCTTGGTTCCTGTCCACTTGGCATGTAAGAAACCCAAACCCGCCTGAGCATCTTACCTATCTTCTGAAAATTATTTTGAAAATGAAGATCTCTCGGTTTCGTGGTGAAAAAAAAGGAAAGAAAGGAAACAACCGAGTTTATGAACCGAAACTCGTATTAATAGCTGCATTACATACTTGCTGACACTAGATGGGGTGTAAGGAAAGAGTGAAGGGGACAGCCAGGGAAGAGCAACACCTTGGAGCTACCCCTGGCAGAGAAGCTGAGGTTAACTGAAGCTAAGCACGGCATTCTCCACGCTCTCAAAGGCCAGACCCCAGTCTCAAAGGGACAAGGAATCGTTTGCCCACCTTTACCCGTCTCTCTGGCAGCGTGGAGCTTCCCAGCACGGATATTTTAACACACTCAAGGCACTATTTATCTCATTAACTACATTTTATTGATACGCTGACAGAGTACATACATGTGTCAGTAGCACAGATTGCATCAGCTCCTCTTTGCTAAAAAAAGCTCCATCTATATACAGCCTTCAAATGCTCCCACTGTAGCAAGCACACTGTATTAAACCCATGCTTATACAAACCACTGGTCTTTACACAGCTGTCTGTATTTTAGAAGACATTAAAAATTACCAGGTGGCATGTTCTGTTATCCTTTCTCACCGTCCTGAGGGTCTGAAGTTTGCAGTAAATTATGGATATGCATAGTTTATCATCACTCAAAACCATTTCTGTTACAGAATAGGGGCTGTGGGGACAAAAGTGTTGCTGCATTTGGGAAGGCAGAAAGTATTTCCCTGCCCATGGCAGCGGGGCTGGAACTCGATGGTCTTTCCCAGTTTTAACCATTCTGGAACTTGATGGTCTTTCCCAATTCTGTGGTTCTGGTTTCAATGCTTAGTGATTTCTGTCGTGGCAGCAGCTTTTCCTCGGGAGCAGGATAGAGCAGAACAAGGCTCTTTCTGAGATGTGGCCTTTGTTTAATCCTGAGAAATGTCCTGTAGCCTTTTCTTCACTGACTGGTGCTTTTCTGTTCTGCTCTCCCTCTTGGCTGCTTCGACCTCCTGTGTGCTAACTCAGCAGAAGAGGAGGGTTGCCGGTGTCTGACCCCAGGCTGCTCCAGCAGCTGGGAAGGATGCTGAGCTGGGCTTTCTGACCGGGTCGCTCAGCGGAAGCCGCAGCCTGCCCGCAGAATTCATTCGTTTCCCTCACCGCCGCCTTCTGGTCCCGCCTGAACGAGCTCAACTCCCCTGGATCGCTTCAGCCTCTCTATTAAGCCTGCCCCTGCGGAGATCGTTTGAATCTAATTCATCTCGATAGCCCAGTCTCAAAGTCCCCCTGGCTCTCACAAGCATGCAGCCTCCTGCTATCGGATAACACAAGCATCCTCTTGCTTCCCTGCGAGTAAAACATGTCAAGATCCAATTTCTCTCTGAACCAGCTTTTAGCTCGGCCTGATGCCCTGTGCTGAGGGAACGGTACTCGCAGGGAGCCCCACAAGAAAAAAGGGCCCCCCTCCCTCCTCCATCAGAACATCTGGCTCTATTTAAAACACACCCACTGGACAGAAAAGCAGTAACCACACGCCTTCCCCCAGCAGAGGTGAGAAACAGCCATACCCGCTGGTAAACTGGGGTGCACGGTAAGGAGTCGCCTTCACTGGCAGACATAGGAATCCTCTCTTTGTTCTGCCGGATTCGGTAGCTTACTCCAAGGAGAGGTATTGCTACAACCTGCTGCAGAGGGTTAGTTTGCATCTTTGCCCCTCACTGAACCACCAGGACTAAGCCCACGCTGGGACTGGGAGGGCAGAATGCAATACTTGGCGTGGCTGGATGGGCCAAGTTGCCAATGCCATGGAAAATAAACCCAGGATGAGCACCTCCATAGGAAAAAACATCCCACCTAATATGTATTTTAAAACAGAAGAAAATGAGTTATGACTCTGACAGGCCAGCAATAATTTTATTTCATAGCAGGGAGGCAAAATTTGGGGAAGGCTGAGATATGGCAGGTCGCTGGTAGGTTAGGACTCCTCCCTGGAGTCCTTGTGCATAATCCTCTCCTGCGGTGCTGTTCACATCCCACATGTCAGAAGGCCTGGGAGAACATCTCTATTTGTGACAATGGGCCATGTCTCATGTGTCCAGGGGAAAAGTGTGAAGCTCCATCAGACAGAGATGGTGAGATAGCCCTGAGTATGAAGGAATAAAAGACAGTTTCCTCTGCTCCACCTGCTTTACGCAAAGCCTCCCTATTACTCAAGCTGGAAATGCAGCAGCAAGACATGATAAAACAACCTAGTGTGCTAAGTGGTGTGAAAACTTAAAGGAACATATTGTGTAAGTGAACTAAGAAGGGCTCTGGTACGTAACTTTGATGGGTAAGGATAGGGGAGAGCCTTTCCTTATCCTGTCAGGGGCTCTGCCTGCCAAGACTGCCCTAATTTAAGACACGAGACCAAATATTTTGGTCTGTAGCCCCACAAAACACCAGTGCAGGACAGTCTGTTCACATCTGCCTGTTTCACCTTCAATGGCTTGGCAACCTGGCAGAAGGCTGGGGCTACCAAAAGGAAACCCTTCTTCTTGGAGCCAGGGTTAGCTCCAGCCTGAAGCAGCTCCAGCTGCCTTGGTCTGAAAAGACTCTGAGATACCAAAGTCATATTTAGACCTCAGCCAGAAGGAGGATTCCCCAGACAACAGGGTGTGATGACCAAAACCCGGATTTATTGCTTGTGAGCTGTGCTGAGGGGAGAACACCAGAGAATAAATCATCTCATGTACAGATGAGCTATGGCTTCGAGAAGATGGACGTAGATGTTTCAGGCTAAACTTAAGCTGCACCTTCTAGAGTGAGAGATCTCTCCAGATTTACTTCTTTAAACACCCCAGAGTCTACTGGGTTCAAGAGGAAGAGGGGGAACAGGGGGAAAATGGGGTGGAATACTTATTAAAACAGAAAGTGGATGGAATTTGTAGTCGATTCATTCCTGGTCCCACACAGACCTCTGTTATTATTGGTCTACGTTAACTTGTGAAGATCTCAGAGTCTAGAAGTGGCACACCCTTCTCTTGCTGGCTACCCAGCTACCATGGGCTGGGCTGTTGCACAATTTGCTAATGAAATAGTGATTAATGGAAGAAAAAGGGCAATAGAGTTTGAATTTCCCTTTAAGCTTCTATGGATTAAAATGATGCCTCGGTCTTACTATAAACCACAAAGATTTTGAAGACCGACCTCAAGAAACCAAAACAAAGTGTATTCTGGAGTGTTCCTGTTTTCTTTTATAATTCATTAGCAACCATGAAGAACTGGCTCTAATCTTCAAATCACTACTGACATGTTAGTTTAAGAGACAAGATAATTTCTATGCTTTGTTTGGCTTACTCTTTGCTTTCTTTATGAGATGTTCGATTCAAGGTAGTCTTCTGGGTTAAAACTTGGGATCATTCTCTTAGATATGAACATTAATCCTAATGCACCGTGCTCTCCTCTGAATGGCTGGAGATTGCAAAGTGGCTTTGAAAAAGGATAAGAGGGACATGCCATGCAGTAACTGAGTAAATGCAATCCCTGATTAATATGCAAGTTTGAAAAGTTCAGAAAAATGTCATCGTACTCCATAGGTGCACCCTGGTTTTTGGAAAGGTCTCTGTTTGCTTTGTGTATAAATGTCATTCTACACGAATTTCACTCCAGCAGCTTTTCATAAACTCAAGTCAATGACGATGTGTTCAAATATTTGGGTGTTTCCTTTAAAACTAGAGGCAAAGAAGAAATCTCTTCGATCCGTTGACACAGCCGTGAAAGACCGCGGCGCTTGCACGTAGATTTCTTTAAATAACCTGAAGATCTTCTTTTCCCCATCCCACTGGTAAATCTGGGAGAAGGTATAGTCACTTCCCAAGGCTAGGTAGTAATTGTTCTTGAAGGAGAAAGGCTGCAGCGTCATGGCTCCTCGGGACGGAAGAGCCTGGATCTCCACGAACTGTTTGCTATTCCATTTCATCACCCGGGAGTCACCGATGAATCGGGTGAGCGTGATGTACAGGCTGTCCTGCATCCTGAAACTCTTCACAGCCAAGACATCTTCCATGTTGGGGATTTCGCTGTGAGGGACAAACTTTTTGGAAGCTTTGTTCCACTGGAGGATAATGGGAACCTGCGAGCGGCTAGAGAGGATTAAATACGATTTCCCATCTATATCGAGAAACTCGGCGTCGGTGTCCCTGAACCACTCGTGAAGGGACTGGTATGAGTAAAATCCTTTGTTATTCCACTTGTACACGGTTGACAAACCTGCTTTGGAGCTGTCTGCTATGACAAAAAACATCTCACTGTCTATCTCGAAAAGCTCTATATCGTTTGGCTTGGAAATGCGAGACACTTCGATATCCTGGAATTTGACAAACTTTGTCCAGCTCTCGTCATACTTGTAAATGTGGGAGCCACCAAAGAGCTGTGCCACCACCACAAAGACTTGGTCACCAACAAGAATGGCTTTACATCCCACTATGGACTGACCTATTGCCCAAAGGGAAAAACAAAGAAACAAAACAAACACATATTAGCGCAGTACAAAGCACCCTTTAAAGCAGAGAGATTACCAAATCAGCCCTCCCCTTCTTCAGTTCTGCACCATCTCATAGTTTTGTCTCCTGCAGCACAGCCAGAGCTTCTTTTCACCCTTTTTTCTCCCCAGTAACTGGAAAGATTCCTTCAACTGTTGGAAATGTCACCCCCCTCAAGGTGTAGAAGTGTCATGAATCCCAAAATGCTCATTCCTTTTCATCCTAATGTCCAAAACAACTATTTAAGCCAAATTTTATTATTCCAAAGTACCAAGTTTTCATCTCATGACTCAGCAGGAATCTGAAATTCTCCTATTCTTGGAATGTCAACCTTTCCAGCTTACCTAGAAGAATGAAATACAGCCTGTTTTCCTTGCTCCAAGAGGGCCAGAGTCAGCTTTTTGATATTGCAAATAGAAATATTGCTGCATCTTGTGGGTGTATCACCTGACAGCAGGATGAAAAAGTAAAATCTAACCCCGCTGTTTCTGCTAAGTAGTCTTAAGTTTACATTAAACTAGAAATATTTAGGAATATTGCAGTTGCCAGATTAGATCAGATGGGGTTATGGTCTGCTTTGAGAATGTCAAGTCACTATACAAGAACCACATCAAAAAAAAGCAACCACCAGACTATTTATGAAAGGCTTTGTTGGAAGAAGGGAGGAATTCCTCCCCAGAGCACACAGTTTAAGTAGAACTGTGACTGCACAGATTCCCCTACACGTGCCTGGTCACAGTCACTACAGGAGACGTGCCCAGTCCTCTACCCATAGCTGTTTCACAGCCAGCCTGGGATGATCTACCACCATGGTGTAGGAGGGGTGAGATGCATCTCAAGCACCGTAAGGTATCTCCAGTGGGAGACACAAATGCTTGAGATGAATATCCAGGGTCTTTCTGGTCTAACAGTCAAAAAGCACTTTAGAAGAGCTTTCACCTGGCCTGTAGATGTCTCCTGTTGCAGAGGACAGCAATGTATACGCTCTGCATGTTGACTGCAAAGGCAATCTGGTCAACTAACTCCAAAAGCCCATGTGGAAAGGGCTAAATTCAGATATCTGGATGCCAAGCATACAGTGCATAATGAAAATCCCCACAGAACACAAAGCTGCCTCCTGAGCTCTACAGACCACTCTTTAGGCTCCACAAGAGGATCTTTGGGTATCTGTGTCCTCTGGCAAAAGACTCTCGCTCACTCATTGACCGCAACCCTTAGAGTGTTGTCATCAAGCCAGGTCCTGATCCACTGAGTGGTCAAGCCATCAAATCCATGATTTCCCAATTGTGAGAGCAGGATGTCATGCAGGACAGAGTCAAATGTTTGCAAAAGCGAGGGCTCCTTTACCCTGCACTTTAACTTGCAGCATGACTAAACAGCGAGTGTCTGAGCTGGGCCACAGTGTGATGTTCACAGCAAGTGTTTGTGCCTTCAGAACACAAGCACCTGCTGTGAACATCACACTGTGGCCCAGCTCAGACAACAGGATGCTCATGAGCCAGCAATGTGCCCTTGTGGCCAGCATGGCCAATGGCATCCTACGGGGCATGAGGAAGAGTGTGACCAGCAGGTGGAGGGAGGTCATCGTCCCCCTCTGCTCTGCCCTGGTGAGGCCCCATCTGGAGTCCTGTGTCCAGTTCTGGGCTCCCCAGTTCAGGAAGGACAGGGAACTGCTGGAGAGGGTACAGCAGAGGACCACAAAGATGATGAGGAGCCTGGAGCATCTCTCTTATGAGGAAAGGTTGAGGACTGGGGTCTTTTTAGTCTGGAGAAGAGAAGACTGAGGGGGGATCTGATCAATACCTATAAAGGGTGGGTGACAGGAGGAAGGAGCCAGTCTTTTTCAGTGGTGCCCAGTGACAGGACAAGAGGGAACAGGCACAAACTTGAACACATGAAGTTCCACCTAAATATGAGGAGGAACTTCTTTCCTTTGAGGGTGGCAGAGCCTTGGAACAGTCTTCCCAGAGAGGTGGTAGACTCTCCTTCTCTGGAGATGTTCAAAACCCACCTGGACACATTCCCATGCAACCTGCTGTGGGTGGACCTGCTTTGGACTAGATTATCTCCAGAGGTCCCTTCCAAGCCCATATCATTCTCTGATTCTGTGATTCAGAATGATTCAGAAGATCAGACCAAAAGAAAAGCTTATTTTTCGTACTACGAGGTTAAACAAGATGCATCATTCCATGAAGTCACTCCTGTCCAAACATTACACACTTTGATCTGCCAAATTCCACAGAGATTTGGGACGAACCCCATCAACCAATCCCATCTACAAATCTCGTCCTTGTGAAACGCCAGCAGTTCACCAGCAGCAGGAACCTCAGCATTCATATACCTG
Source organism: Jacana jacana (assembly GCA_013400555.1). Taxonomy (NCBI): domain Eukaryota; kingdom Metazoa; phylum Chordata; class Aves; order Charadriiformes; family Jacanidae; genus Jacana; species Jacana jacana. The sequence goes on along the minus strand of VZTM01039647.1, from coordinate 92,270 downwards.
TGATATTGTCATAACTCCTGAAATTCATTTCAATGTGATCCCACTCCAGCACCATGCAGTTCTCCATGCTGGGCTGTGCAATGGCTACGAACACATCATTCTTTGAGTTGAAGGTATCCACTGAAACTGACTGGTAGGGCAAAATCTGGTGAACAACAAAATCTAGAAACATACATTGACAACAGTTAGGATACAAACTTGCTGGAAACACGGAGTCAGTGGTGGCAGATCCAGTTTACACTGAATAACGAGTGAAATACTCTGGGTTTTGTGTAACACTAGCGTGGAAGCGTCAGCGTTCCCGTTAGGCATGCAGCGACAGGGGAAAGCGTCTCCTGCTTTAGGCTTCATAAACTGTCCTCTAGAAATGCAGTTGCCAAGGAGATCAAATGGGTAAACAGTGGCAGAAATCAGATTTGCCGGCTCGGCTGACTGGTATCAATGAAATCAGGATACGGAGAGAGAAGCCTCTTTCCCCACAGCTGGAAGTTGCTTTCCCGTCAAGTCAAATGGCCTTGCCAGAATCACTTTCAAGCTGAGAGACAGCAACTTCCAGCTGAAGTCCAATAACTTCTTAAGTCATGCAAATTTAATCACTAGCAATTTGTGTTATGCTAAACCAGGCAGAAAGTGAAACGATAATCTGAAGCTTGCCTGGGGGTAACCCCATTTTGGCTAGACCATAGACAAAAGGGTGTAATCAAAGACTCAGTTAATGTAACGTTTTATGGGGCATTGTAAAGTAGTTTAGGCATAAAATACAACCAACCCACAAGTTACTACCCATTGGAAAACATATTCTAGATACTCAGACTGAGGAGCTGGATCGGCCTGTAAGGGCGTAACTCCAAAATTCAAGGTTTCTTCTCAAAATCCAAGTGTCCTTGTAGATTGAACTCTAAAATTCAGCCTGGGTTAAGTCAGCAATCAGTCAGCATAGGGGCAATCATCTGGGGCAAAGCGAGGAGACTTGGGTCTCTATGTGATCTTTGGCCTGACAGCTGGGCAAGGTCATTACCGCCAGAAAAAGGGAAACAGTATGGCCAAGTTGACAGAGAAAAGCCAGCCCTTGGGTCTGGAAAGGGGCAGGAGGCCTGCCTGGAACTTCTGTATGGATGTAGATATACAGAAGAGGAAATGCATCTTCTGTCACGATGGAGTGTCTCTGCAGAGCTGTGCACCGCTCTGTTTCGAGCTCCATTCGCCACATGCCTTCACCTGTGTGACCTGCTCTAGGTGTTCCTGCTCCAGCAGGGGGATTGGACTAGATGAGCTTTCAAGGTCCCTTCCAACCCCTGAGATTCTGGGATTCACCGCACGCTCCTACGCTCGAGATGGCCTGAGCATCCCAGGGTTCTGGTGATAATGGTAATTAAGCCCTCGCTCCAGTTCCTCGTTTTGGTGCCTTATGAAATAATTGTTTTTTGGAACAAAGAACCCTCTGCCTCTGCATGCTTGAAAGCCTTGCCCTTGAGGAGTTACACTTCTGGAGAATAAAGACAGATGACTACCATTAAACGAGGAGAGCAGGCTCTACAGCTGCGAAAGAAATGACAGTCTCCATTCTTGGAGGGAGTGTTATAAATAGAGTTTGGGCTGGATTCATAACTGCTGGTAGGGAAACAAGAAAGTTATCTTCCTTCTAACTGGGAAAACAAAAGAACTGGAGAAAACTGACACTGAGGTACACAGAAAGCAGCAGTGAGTGATAAATTGCAAAAGGGAGCAAGGGGCTGGAACGATGGCAGATACAGTCACAGAAAATCAAAATAGTTCTTAAATTTTGAGGAAAAAAACCCCAATCAAACAAGCAAACCAACCCACACCGAAAAAACCTAATGCTGAAATCTTGAAAACAGTTGGGGAAACACCGAGGGAATGTGTGAATTCAAACAAACCAGTCTGTGAGTTAAAAACCCACTGCTCATGCAGAAACGCCTCAGTGTTCACACACAGCTATTTCTACTTGTACCTGTCGTCGGGCTCTTTATGGCACTGGGTGAGCAAATATGGGTGACAAAACCAGTTGGGACCGGTAAAAAGAGATCATGGTTGTTTTTAGCACCAGCTGGAAATACCAGACTGCAAGGTGGAACAGGGTTACGCAGTACGGAGACGCTGCCATACCAGGCTTGCCAAAAATGTAGGTGTGGGGGGCTTGATGCCCCTCATGCCTTGCTTGAAAGCTAGAAAAAGCTCATACAGTAAATACAGGGTCAGGGGGAAGGCAGGGAGGTGTTTCCCAACATTTTTCTCTCTTAAGCCAGATCAGCCTGCTCAGGAGAAGGAAGGAGACGTGGCCCTCACTTGCCCCATGCTGCCCAGGCTGTGGCTCTCTGCCTCCTTTCCCGACGCTCCCCATCTCAAGACATGTTAATGCTGTGACTCTTGGTCAGGGAGTGGAGCAATAGGGTGAGGGGTGACGTTTTTAAAGTGAAAGAGAGGAGATTTAGATCAGATACTAGAAAGAAATTCTTCGCTGTGAGGGTGGTAAGACACTGGAACAGGTTGCCCAGAGAAGCTGTGGCTGCCCCATCCCTGGATGAGGTGTTCAAGGCCAGGCTGGATGGGGCTTGGAGCCACCTGCTCGGGTGGGAGGTGTCCCTGCCCATGGCAGGGCATTGGAACTGGATGATCTTGAAGGGACCTTCCAACTCTAACCATTCTATGATTTACATTCCATTTAGGTCTGGCAGATGCAATGGCAGAGAAGAAAGAGGCAGCTGTGGCCTGACACCACAGCCTGCCAAGACCTCTGGAGGGTTACAGCTCGAGCAAGGCAGTTTGCAGTTTGGTGCAGGGGACGTGGTGCTATCTCAGGGGAGACACACTCCTGGAGACATGCATTCCTACTCTGCTTATATCTGGTTTGTCCCTTAGGGGTTGTTTCTGCACACAGTCTGTCACTCTCAGACACTTTGTGAGGATGCCAGAGTTCCATGTCCTCTGCACCCTCCACCTTCATGAGGCATGGGAACTCTGGGCAGCCTGGTGCTACCTGTCCCCAGGACAGACACACAGCCTGCCCCCGCAGCAGCTGGAGAAGGACTGGTCTGAAAACATCCTGGACTATCTGAAGAGTGTATTCATGCTCTGTGCTGTGCTGCAAGAGCCCTTCTCTGATGGCATCTGGACAAATATCCAGTGGGGCAATGCTTGCACAGCGTAACACCTTAGCTCCCCAGCAGACTCTAAAACATAAGAAATTAAGAGCTATGCTTGGCATAATTTCCTTGCTCGCAGCATGCAAAGAGACTAACGTGAAGGGTGAATTTTGGCTGTAGCCGCTTTACAGTGAGCTTTTTGGGAGCAAGGAGAGGGCAGAGGGTGGATAGGTCTGAGGAGCAGGCAGACAAGGCTTCTTCTCGCACGCTGTTAGTGCTGTGCAACTGCCTAACCAAGACTGAGATGACACGAAGCCTTGTTTTTACCTTGCACTTTTGCATCCCGGTGGATTTGCAGACACGAGAAGGAAACTCTGGAGCCATTCTCAGCTACGTTGTTCTCCTGTTTCTCACATCCTTTTACGTAGCAGATGATTATCGCCCCTTACCTCCGCTGCTCTTTGGACATACTTTTGAATTCTGAGCTAATTCTCTTTTCCTTTACATGTTGCCCTTGGGTTACCCTTCATACCTTGTCCTGAAACTTTAGTTTACATTGCTAGTAACCGCCTTTTCTATTGGCTTTTAATACTGGTGACTGACTTGGTGATAGATGGAGAGCTCAAACGCCCCTGATACTGCTGCATGGAAAAAAGGCAAAGGGCTGACATCATGTATGTGAAAGATGAAGAACAACACTCGCCGCTGATATCCTCAGTTATATGATGTGACCACATTTAAAGATAACTGTGGCTGTGAGGGTGGTGAGGCACTGGAACAGGTTGCCCAGAGAAGCTGTGGCTGCCCCATCACTGAAGGGGTTCAAGGCCAGGTTGGACGGGGCTTGGAGCAACCTGCTCTGGTGGGAGGTGTCCCTGCCCAGGGCAGGGGGGTTGGAACTGGATAATCTTTAAGGTCCCTTCCAACCCAAAGCATTCTGTGATTCTACGACTTTATGTTCAGTCATAAAATATGAGCATAACCACATGCAAGTTTCTCTTCACTTCCTTCAGCATGCTTTACCTTACCTAAAATAAAAATCAAGATCCTAAACAAGGCAGTAGTCAGAATATTATTGGATATTTCTCTCCAACTTAATGGAGTCCCATAAAGAACTGCTGGCAGTATTGCTGCCACATTTGATGCTATTAAATTGTGGCCTATTGAATAAAGATAACAGATATAGCCACATTATTTGAACTTCTTTTCATTGCTTTCTGTGAAATACAGAGATTTTGGGAAGCTCATCTGCCATAACTATATGGCCTTATTCCAGACAATAGAAAGCATTCTCTGATGAAAATTAAGTCACAAAGTGAGTCATAATCAAGTCTTTTGGAATATGAATAGTCACAGCTCGTCTCCCATTATCACTTAATCCAAATAAAAACTCAGTACTTACTTTGGCTTGGAAATGTAATTTTCCCATTTTATGCTTGTTCTAGTACTGGGAAGCGCTCTGTATGTAACCCTTTCCTCCCCCCAGGCCATGCTCACAGAAGCGAAGGGCTATAGTCTAAACTTCTGATATTTAACCGTTTTGTAGTGTGCTTAGAAATATACAGTCTGAATACCTGTAGTGGTGCATTCATAATCAAAACTTGTCACATCATTTAACTTCTTATCCTGATATTCTGCTGGACCAATACACAGGACATCAGAAACAGTGGAATTTGTCATCTTTAACCACAAAAACAACCACTTGGCTTTGCAGTCACACTCAAATTTATTTCCCCTTAAATCTCTAAAAAACACACAGAAATAAACATGTTTGAAAAGGTTGATAGCAATACGAATACTACAGAACTATTATCACCTTGACATGCTGAATTTAAAAATATCTGAGTAGCTGTGAATTGGTTTTCAACTGAGAACAAGGGATTTTCTTAAGTTTTATTTGGACTCTTTTACCATGAACTCTCTCCTTCACTGAGCATTGTCCTTGGAAAAAATGGTTAAATCTAGGAAACATGCTCAGGGGTAATCGTGGAGCATCATGATTCACAGGTAAAATTACTCATATTTGTAAATTTTCATAAGATTAGGACCTTAAAGTGATAACTCCTGACGGCCTGGTTGTCTGCTGCAGGCTTCCTTCCCACCACCTACCACTGACACAGATAAATCCCATTCCTTCACTAAACTACCCCAGTACCACTGGTGGCCAGTGTGGCCTTGCTGGCACCATTTCTGCCTTCCATTAAAATGCAGATGTAAGGCTTGCATTTTCAGAGTGGCTGCTGATGTGGAGTCAATTTAAACTCCCCTTACTAAGGTAAATGCAATTTCAACACTGTACCTGCTCTTCGATCCCTTGGCAATTTTTTGTGGCTTTACAAGTGTACTTTGCTGTTTGGGCAGGTCAAAAATAGAGGTAGCTGACCAGCAGCTCGGTGGTACCAGAAAACACTGACAGCAAGTCAGCAGTGTGCTACAACTGCACATAAAAAAAGGCCAAAAAAAATTAAAAAAAGGAAAAAAGATATGATGGATAACTTTTACTAAAATAATCTCAGGGAACATGTGCAAGGATAACAGGTAAAAATGCTGAGAGAAACTGTATTTTAAAAATTCTCTGCCTCCCTTTCCCTATGAAACAGCTTCTATGAAACATCAGAACGAAGTACAACAACACAAGCATCATGGAAAGCAGCAGAGATTTCAGAAAGAGGAGCTATTTTAGAGGAGAGCACTGAGTAAACAACTTCCAAATGAGAAAAGCCAGACCAACAAAATGCAGGTCCCTTTTCCCATGCCGGTATCGGACGCGGCACCACACGAACCCAGAACGTAAAACTCAAGAGCAAGAGAGCGACAGGAGGCGGCAGTCAATGGGAAGGTTCTCGTTACTTACAGTTCAATTAGAGAATCTAAATCACTGAAGACGTCCCTTGGCAGAGCTCTGAGGTGGTTATTGGCCAAAGAACTAGAAGAGAAAGTTAGAGCTTGGTATAATTGCTATTCCTCGTTTGGCTCAAACTCTTACCGAGGTCACTTACAGGTTGCTCATTATCTGGTACCGCCCCAGCCACTGGCATCGTTAATAGTTACGAGGAGTCAGCACCAATTAAGTACTCCCATTGAAGAATGGAGATCGCATGAAGCTGAGGTAAAAGTAAAATATATAAAGAGGTGGTGGAGTCCCCATCCCTGACTGTGTTTAAGAGTAGATGAGATGTGGTGTTGAGGGATCTGGTGTAGGGGAGAACTTGTAGAGTAGGGCTGATGGTTGGACTGGATGATCCCAAGGGTCTCTTCCAACCTGAATGATTCTATGAATCTATGAAAGTTTGCTTTTTTTTTTTTAATATGTTTTTTTATTGCCCAGGTGCAAGTCCAACAACCCAGGCAGCATCCAAGGAGCTGCAAGGCATCTGGGGTGTTACCCTGTCCTGTTTGAGGTAAAACAAACCAATTTTCTGTTCAGTAATTTTACTTTTTTAGCTGGGCCTCTTCTAACTAAACTCTGACATTTACAGCATATTGTTCAGAAA
>VZTM01039647.1:47892-78211 GCA_013400555.1 Jacana jacana | reverse complement strand
CTCCCGGCGGGGCTTTTTGCCCCGCCGGGAGGCTGAGCGCTTCGGTGTCCCCCCCGACCACCCCGCCGACTCCGACGACCCGAGCGATGCTGGCCCAGAATTAAAAGGAATCATAATTAAAGCAAAAAAACCCCAGCTTTGACTCCCCAGGGCAATCAAAGGTTGTTGTTTTCCTCCTCCCTGGCCTGAATTTTGTTAGGAAATAAGGAAAACAAACCCAAAAATCTCACTCCGTATCCGTCTTCACGGCGTGAAATTGCACCAACTTTCTGAACTTGGTTGGTTGGTTTGTTTGTTTCCCCGTTGTAGGTAGACCATGGTCCATAGTCCTGGAATCGTCTGGATTCAGCCAGGAAAGAGTTAACTTTTCTTCCTAGAGATCGCCCTGAAAGGAGCGTCGATAATGCCTGTTTGTTTAGTTGTTGCTAAGGAAAGTTCCTGCTTTTCAGGGACTCTTGTTGGCTCCCCATAGAGGCTGAGAAGGAGCACAGATGGAGTGATGGAATGGCCAGTGGACTATTCTGTGCTGGAGGTGTCACACTCGGTCATAGAATCAATCATTCTGGTTGGAAGAGACCCTTGGCATCATCCAACCATCAGCCCTACTCTACAAAGTTCTCCCCTACACCAGATCCCTCAACATCACATCTAATCTACTTTTAAACACAGTCAGGGATGGTTTAGTGATAGAACAAGAGGGAATGGCTGCAAGCTGCAGCAGGGTAGGGTTAGGCTGGACATTAGGAAAAGGTTTTCCCAGAGAGAGTGGTCAGTCAGTGGAATCAGCTGCCCAGGGAGGTGGTGGAGTCCCCATCCCTGACTGTTTCAGAGTAGATTAGATGTGGTGTCGAGGGATCTGGTGTAGGGGAGAACTTGTAGAGTAGGGCTGATGGTTGGACTTGATGATCCCAAGGGTCTCTTCCAACCTAAATGATTCTATGATTCTATGGTGGCTCCACCACCTCCCTGGGCAGCCCATTCCAGTGACTGGCCACTCTTTGTATAAATATGCATTGGCTAGGGGGGGTAAATCCACTTCTTTTCCCTATCACAGATTCACAGAATGCTATGGGGTTGGAAGGGACCTCTTGGAGATCATCCAGTCCAACCCCCCTGCCAGAGCAGGTCTACCCACAAGTTGCACAGGAATGTGTCCAGGCGGGTTTGGAATGTCTCCAGAGATGGAGACACATCTCTGGGCAGCCTGTCCAAGTGAAATTTCCTCCTCGTGTTTAGATGGAACTCCTCCCTCTTCTCCCTGCCTTTCTGGGGGAAATGGGAGAACTGTGTGAGTGGCTGCGTGGTCCTGGCTCTGGCTGGGGTTAAACACAACAACCAGAACCTGAATAGAATCATAGAATGGTTTGGTTTGGAAAGGACCTTTAAAAGTCACTTAGTTCAACCCCCCTGCAATGAGCAGGGACATCTTCAACTAGATTGGGTTGCTCAGACCCCCATCCAACCTGACCTTGAATGTTTGCAGGGGTGGGGCATCTCTCACCTCTCTGGGAACCCTGTTCCAGTGTCACACCACTCTCAGTGTAAAATACCTCTTCCTGGTATCTGCTCTGAACCTACCCTCCTTCAGTTTAAAACCATTACCTCTCCTCCTATGGCAACAAGCCCTGCGGAAAAGTCTGTCCCCATCTTTCTTATCAGTAAAGAAAGGCTGCAATAAGGTCTCTCTGGAGCCTTCTCTTCCTTAAGCTGAACAACCCCAACTCTCTCAGCCTGTCCTCACAGGAGCAGTAATAAATAAGTAAGTATAACAAATCATACATTATAAATAAGTAAGTATAATAAGCATGACTAAAGGACTTCTTGCTCGCTGCCAGGAGGAGGATGATGGCCCCAGCCCCAAAATAAAAAAGATACCATTGGACAATCCTAATGACTCTGGCATCCTCATCCATGCCTAACACCTCTGTGACACCCTCTGATTGTCTGCCACCGTAGATAAGTAACTGCAGCAAGACCCAACTCCGTGGACCTCTAGATCAAGAGAGCAGCAGATGGATGATGGATGAGGCCATGGAGCTGTAGTTGCTTTGCACAACAGTAATCTTTCTGTGTGCTAAGCAGCAAGTGATCAAATCATCATGTACCTGGTGATCTGAATGGGTGAAAGGCATTGGAACCGTGTGTAAAACCACCCTCGGGGTGCCCCAGTTCACATGGGACACCTCATGGGCATGAATAAAAGAATTACTCTTGTCACTCTATTGAGGTGCTGGAGCGGGTCCACAGAAGGGCAATGGAGCTGGTGAGGGATCATAGTCAGATGAGGAGAGGCTGAGGGAGCTGGGGGTGCTCAGCCTGGAGAAAAGGAGGCTGAGAGGAGACCGTCTCGCTCTCTACAGCTCTCTGAAAGGAGGGTGTAGAGACGCAGCAGTTGGTCTCTTCCAAGTCACAGGTGATGGGACAAGAGGAAATGGCCTCAAGTTGAGCCAGGGGAGGTTCACATTGGAGATTAGGACAGGGTTATTAAGCCTTGGAATGGGCTGCCCGGGGATTTGGTGGAGTTACATCTCTGGAGGTATTTAAAAGACGGGTAAATGCGGTGCTTAGAGATATGGTGTAGTGGCAGTTTTTGTCAGTGTTAGGTTGACGGTTGGACTCGATGATCTCCAAGTTCCCTTCCAACCTTAGCAATTCTGTGATTCTGCGATCCCATCCTTTGTGTCTGAGCCTCTCTCCTCAGTTGGCACAGGCCAGCTGGGATGCTTCCAAGACAATTTTCCCTTCTGCGCCCTGTGTCTGCTGCCTCTCACCGTTGGCTGTGCAGCTCCAGCGTGGCCTCCCGTTTGGTAGCTGAAGACAGCAGCCAGAACTCCTCTTCTTCATGCTGAGCGGACCCAGAGCTCAACTTCTCCGTCCAGACATAATCCTCCCCAGTGGGACCAAAACTCAGAAGGCATGAGCAACACCTGAGTGAGCAGGTTAATCCCTTTATTAGGAATTAGGTCTGATTAGGTAGGAACAAGGCAGGGAGATGATTTGAGGTCAGCGGTATTCCCAGTTTTCTGTGCTTGGTTTTATCTTTACGGTGATTTTAATGATTCCTGTAATACACCTCTGCACAGGAGCTCTTCCACACCACATCTGCATCTTAATTCGACTACAGTAATCTCAGGATGTTTATTTCCTTGGCAAGCAGACAGGAATTGTGGTGAACAGTGAGCCCCGTTGGATTTCCCTATCAATCTCTTTCCAGTTGGATCATGGGTGCTGTATCCTGAGGTCACTGTAGGCCCCCTCCCCCAAATAAATATAAGAACAATACCAGATATCAAAAGCTTTTGATGCTGTCTTTCACAGTATCCTCCTGGACAGAATACCCAGCACCCACCATAGACAGAAAAACCCACCAGACAAGCCCATAACACGTTGACTGATAGGGAGGGCTAAAAGGGTTATAGTAAATGGAGTTATATCAGGCTGGCACCAGTCATCAGTGGGGATCCCCAGGGCTCAATTTTAGAGCCAGAGCTCTCTCATGCCTTTATAAATTATCTGGAGGCAGGAATTGAATGTACATTAAGTAAGTTTGCCGAGCACACTAATCTAGGAGGAGCTATGGACTCCCTCAAGGGCAGAGGGGTCTTACAGAGAGACCTGGATAGACCAGAGAGCTGGGCAATCGCCAACTGTATGAAATTTAACAAGAGTAAGTGCCGTATTCTCCACCTGGGTTGGGGTAAACCTGGGGATACGAACAAACTCAGGGACAAAAGGCTGGAGAGCAGCCCCATGGAAAGAGATCCAGGGGTTTGGGTTGATGGACAGTCACCAGTGTGCCCTGGCAGCCAAAAAGGCCAACCGTGTCCTGGTGTGGATCAAGCACAGCATCACTAGCTGGTTGAGGGGGGTGATTGTCCCACCCTACACTGGTGTGGCCCCATCTTGAATACTGTGTGCACTTTTGGGCATCTCAATGTAAGAAGGACATCAAAATATGACAGTGTGTCCAGAGGACAACCAAGATGGTGAAAGGACAAGACTTAATAGGAGCCACTGAGGCCACTTGGTTTGTCCAGCTTGGAGAAGAGAAGGCTGAGGGGTGCCCTCATCGTAAGTCTGCAAATTTCTCAAGGGGGGCAGGCAGCAGAGGAGGGGGTGCTGATCTCCCCTCTCTGGTGCCCAGTGATAGGACTCGAGGGAATGGAATGAAGCTGCATCAGAAATCCAGACTGGACATTAGATAAAGGTTCCTCACTGGTGCTTGGACACTGAAACGGGCTCCCCAGGGAAGTGATTTACAACACCAAGTCCATCAGAGTTCAAGGAGCATCTGGTTGACACTCTTAGTCATATGGTTTAGTTTTAGGTGGTCCTGCAAGGAGCAAGGAGTTGGACTTGATGATCCTTATAGGTTCCTTCCAACCTGAGATATTCTATGAAATAACAAAAGGCACAACAATACTTTCCTACCATGGCAGCAAAGTGGTGATGTTCCCATGAATCCATGGTATTTCCCTGTGAAACACGACTGCTGTGTCCATCCAGGGTTGTCGCTTCAGGAAGCCTTTGGTGCATCTACCCTTCCCAAGTGGCACTTGACACGCCGTCAGCAAAGGCAGTCTGGGGGTTGGTATGGCTACAGTTTAAACTAGAGGCTGCCAGGCATGGACCACGCTCTCTGTGGGGGAGTCTTGGAGGCTTTGAGGAGCCTTCTTTATGAGCCAGAGGAGGATGGGGTGGAAGGAGAGGCAGGTGGTACTGCACAGGAGGGAGCTGGTGCGGAGACCATGGGCTTTATGGGAGGCTGAGAGCCTGGAGTGCCAGCAGGAGACAGCAGACGGCCTTGTCTTGCTGAACCGGAGGATGAATGATTGTTTTGGAACATTCACATGACAGAAAACAGGTGTGTGTGAGTGGGTAGAAATATAAATATGCATATACACAGGCACGCACACACATACAGAAATTTCCTTAAAAGAACACACAAAAATGGCTTGTTTTAAAAAGCCATGTCTTATTGTATCCATGCAGTAGCTCTGCATAACTATAGAATCCTCTCTCTTCTTTGAGAGGAGGAAAAGTGTCAAAATAGAGCTCCAGAGACCAAGGAATAGGGCTGAAATACGCTTTCTGTTGCTTTCCTTCGAATCCCAGCTCACAGGCTGGGGTGATTTTATTTTCAGTGCAGACTTTGCAGGTGCATCCATTCAAGTCATGCCACAAATAAAGGCAGTCAGCTGCAGAGGAAGGGTTGCACCATCAGATAACCAGAGATAGGATGACAGTTTCAAATGGGGCACCACAATCAAAGCAATCAAAGCAGCACTCGGGTGGCATATCAACAGGCAAAGATCCCCTGGGACACCCCGTGTCCCCCAGCACAGGCATAGAATCATAGNCCCTCCTCTGCACTCGCTCCAGCACCTCAATATCTCTCTTGTGCTGAGGTGCCCAGAACTGGACACAAGACTCAAGGTGCGGCCTCACCAGTGCTGAGCACAGGGGGACAATCACCTCCCTACTGCTGCTGGTCACACTATTCTTTATGCAAGCCAGGATGCCCTTGGCCTTCTTGGCCACCTGGGCACACTGCTGGCTCATGTTCAGACGCCCGAGACATGTCTGAGGGTGCACGTCATCTTCCAAGTGGAAAATAGTCTGATTCCCAGTGAGATGCAGCTCAGGTGTCTCGTGGCTTTGGTGCATTACGTTAACACCGTCCCTCCTGTTAACACCACGGTTCTTTCTCTTTTCCAAAATCTTGGGTACGTGACTTGGCTCACGAAGGGAATCAGATGAAGACTGAGGAGCACGTAAGTGTTAAAATAAATACCCTGCTGTGGATGTCACAGAATCACAGAATGATATGAGGTTGGAAGAGACCTCTGGAGATCATGCAGTCCAACCACCCCTGTCAAAGCAGGTCCATGCAGAGCAGGTTGCACAGGAACGTGTCAGGGCAGGTTTGAAATGTCTCCAGAGATGGGGACCCCACCACCTCTCTGGACAGCCTGTTCCAGGGCTCTGCCACCTTCAAAGGAAAGAAGTTCCTCCTCATGTTTAGTCAAGTCACGTTCCTCCTCAAGTTGTCAGCTCTCTTTCTTGGAGATCAGGAAGGTATTTCTCACACATCCATTTTCAACCCCTTTTTCATGAAATTCCCTGCTTTATTGAGTAACTACTAAGGTAAATGCTTTCATTGCAATTTTTTTTTCCCAGTAGCTTGAGAGAAGTGGACAGAAAGCTGCTGATGGCTCACCCTGCACAAAGTGAGGAATAGAGGAGAAAAAAAAAGAGCACTCCAACCTTTTGCCTCAGAAAATTTAATTTCTAGGTTAATTTGCAAACAAGAAACGAGTTCTTTTGGATCGTGACCGACCACCTGTCCACAGCCAGAAACGTGAAAAAAAATGGTGGGTGAGAAGAAAGTATGTCAGTAGAGGTGTTCCCACCATGAGGACTCTTAATTGCTTGTGACCCTGCTGTGGGAGGAGGTGTGGGAAAATTAATGCTCTGAGCAATATTCATCTTGCTGAGTGTTTTCCTTTCTTTCCTCACTCCTGGTTGATGTGACCTTTTTCGGACTCCAACTGCTAGAGGAGATGTACTGCAACATGCAGAGTACATTATTATTATCTTGAACGTTCTCCAGCTTTCGTACCAAATGTTTAGTCTGCTTGGTCAGGATTAATTGCCCTCTGCTTTTGACTTCTGGAGATTTCTGGTCCGGATCGCACACCTGGTCTCTTGCTGCAGTTTTCCTTCAAAGAAGCTCAAAAGCAGTTTTCTTTGCTGAAATGCAGCACCACGAGATAGGCTTTTATCAAAACTATTTGTACAAAATATTCTCAGGAATCAAACAAAAGTACAGCTTGCCAGACCCTGCTCTGGGGGAGCTGGCAAGGCCTCTCCAGTGACACCTCGCTCCCCAGCCCTGGTCCCTTACACCAGAGGGGTATGTGATGGATGCAATGTGGTTATTCACATTACACAGCCACCAAAAGAGGACTCGGTCACACTTACTGTCCTTGCCTCTGTGTTTTCCAAAAGGTTCCTAAACAGGGATTCACAGTGGCTCCAAACCAAAAGGACTCACTGTGGAAAGAGGAGCAGGCAGAACAAGTTGGGGTGCCCCAGTGGGTTTCACATGTAACTTCACGTATGGTCCTACCCTGCAATAAGTCTCTTTAGGAAAGGCATTATGTCCTTTGAAATCAATGAAACAGAATTACTGCATTTTTTGTTCCACCTATGGCCAAAGCTCAGAGAGCTTGTAGCCCCTGAAAAGCACAGGCACCTGAAAATAAAGCCTTAGATAACCTGTGATTGCAGATAATCCGTAAAAAGAGAGAGGGAGGCTGTGGGAGAAGTAAGGCAGGCTCTGTTGGAATCATGGTGGGGGACTATTATGATGAAGAAGGCTAGATTTTCCCTTGTATATACCTGTTTACTGAAAAATTGTACAATCAACTAATAAATTTTAATGCCATTTGATCAACTGCTGCTCCCTCGCCATTTCTGACCACTCTTTCCTTAAAGATCTGCTTACTCTTCCCTTTGCACCAACAAACCATATCCAGACCAGCCTTCATGCTTGCCAGCTGCCACCATCATGACAGGCCTCAGCGCTGAGAGGCAGGGTGGGAGGAGGAGGAGGGAGAGATGATCAGCAGCAGATAAGGATTGAGTCAGAGATCTCAAGAGAACTCAGCCTCTAAGTGTCCATGGGACCTGGTGGGCTGCATCCAAGGCTGCCCACAATGCTGGCTGCTGCTCTTGTAAGGACACTCTGCCACCTTTGAAGGGTCTTGGGAAGCAGGAGAGGTCTGGAAGGTGAATTTTGCAGCTGTTTTCAGAAAAGGCCAAAAGCATCATCTGGGGAAAATAAATCACTTAGCATAATTGTTGTCCATGGGAAAATCATGGAGTGAGTCCTCCAGGAATACTTTTCTTCAGTGGATAATATTTACCTCAACTTTAGCAAGGCTGCATGGTTGGACAACTAGTGTGTAAAAACTGCCTGAGTGGTTGGCTCCAGAGGGTAGCAGGAAAAGGACCATCCTCTGCCTGGAGGCCAGTGGCAAGTGAAGTATGGCAGGCATGAGTCTTGGGACCTGTTTGGTTTCAGATCTTTATCAATGACACCATGAGTGCACTTGCATAAAGTTTATGATGACACCAAACCAGGGGGGACATTCAATATGTGGGAGGACAGCTCTGCCATCCAGAGGAACCTGAACACACTGAAGGAATGGACCAGCAGGAACCTCCTGAAATTCAACAAAGGTGAAGGACACATCCTGCACTTGGGGAGGAAGAGTCCCTTGCAACAACGCAACTGGGGACCAACTGCTTGGGAAGCAACTCTGCTGAGATGGACCTTGGTGGATGGATGTTGGTGGACACACGCTGGGCATGAGCCAACAGTGCATCCTGGCAGCAAAGGTTGCCAAGAGCCACCAGGAGCATGGCCAGGAGGTCAAGGGAGTAACTAAGCCCCTTTACCCAGCAGTAGTGAGATGATGTCCACAGTGTCCACTTTTGCCCCTCTTAAGTAAAAGAAAGAGGGTGATGAGTTGGGATGTGTTCAGCAGAAAGCCCTCAGGCTGGCCAGAGCTTGGAGCGCATCCCTGTGGGGACAGGCTGAGGAAACTGGGCATGTCCAGCCTGGAGAAGAGTTGGCTTTGGAGGTACCTGACAGTCCCCCTCCCCTCCCAGTACCTACGGGGAGGTCATTGAGGGTGCAGGTCTTCACTCACAGAGATGCATGGTAGGAGAATGAGTGACAACAGATGATGAAGCAAGAGAAGTTCAGACTGGATATATGGAAAAAGGCTTTCCCCAGGAGGACAGTAAGACAGTGGGACAGCTGGCCTGAGAGGCTGTGTAGTCTCCATCCCTGGGTGGTTTCAAGGAACAACTCTATCAAGCCCTGAGAAGCCTGGACAGACCTCAGAGCTGGCTCTGCTCTGAGCAGAGGTTGGATGAGCAACCTCCTGAGGTTTCTTCCAACTGGGATCATCCTGTAATCAGGCGAGTCTATGGTAATGGAGCTTTGTTTATAGAGTCCATAAACAAGGAGCCTGGTTGTAGGTGGTGAGAATGAGAAATGCAACTTCGATTTTTTGGTTTTGGTTTTGGTTTTGTTTTTTTTGCCTTCCCTATATTTAAATTCTCATTAAAAATGACGGATTATTTCAGGGTTGGGTTTTTTTTTAACACCAACCACTCAGATATATTCATATACACTCACCTCCCTATATATAGCAACAGAGAGTGCCTCTGCGTTTTCCCCTGTGTATTTATCCACCAAAGGCATGTTTTATAATCCTTGCTGTTTTGCAAGGCTCCAGGATAATCTGCTGCAGTGGGTCCTTACTCTTGCTCAGGAAATGCACAACAGTCACAAGCGCTCCACAGCTCGGTTGGGTTGCTGGGTAAACTGGAGCTCATTTGTATTCAGCACCCTGCCTAAAAGTGATAAGAAGCCAAATACTCCTAGGAAACAGCACAAATGAAATACAGCACGCAGGAGGCGAGGTATTTATAGAAACAAAATATCAGCATTTTCCACACATTTACACAAAGCAATTTCAGGCTTTTCATAGGGAAAAAAAAAAAAAAGAAAAAAAAAAAAAGAAAAAGAACATCTCTGGCACTCATTTACTTATTTCCCTGCAGTCATATATTTTGGCCAAAAAGCACTGACTACATAGAAAACCTCCAGGTCACAGCAAATTAAAGATCAATGACAACCTAAAATAGACGCCGTCATATTTTCACTCCTAGCATGTCTTTGTAATAGGAGCATTGTTTTAGTAAGTAAATAACATGACATTTCTGCTTGAATGGGATTTTAGCCTCCCAGCTGAACCCTGCCTGCAGATCCCCAGCCTGCTGCCAGAGAAAGAATGACTCCTGCCTTTAACTCCTTGGGTCCTCTGGGTTGATTAGTTGAAGTTTGTTAAGTGCAAGGAAGAGGCTTGATGAGCCGAGAAGCAGCTGACCCCATCTTCCTTCATGCAGGCATATCAGGACAGTGAAGACTTGCTGCCTTCAGGTGAGATGCCTACCTGCACCCCTAGGGACAAGTCCCCTGCCCCTCCAGCAGCCACCAGACCTGCCCAAGCCAAAGGTGCTCCAGGGCAATTTGGCCCAAATTATAGAACATAGATTGAGTTGGGTTGGAAGGGACCTTAAAGGTCATTGAGTTCCAATCCCCTTGCCATGGGCAGGGACACCTCCCACCAGAGCAGGTCCCTCAAAGCCTGGCCTTGAACCCCTCCAGGGATGGGGCAGCCACAGCTTCTCTGAGCAACCTCTTCCAGTGTCTCACCACCCTCACAGGAAAGAATTTCTTCCTGAGATCTCATCTAAATTTCCCCTCTTTCAGTTTAAAACCATTACCCCTTGTCCTGTGAGGACTAAGTCCCTCAACCTTGACTAAAGACTAAAGGTTTGCATCCTGCTTACATCAAACAGTGGCAGAGGGAGAAGAGGGTCAGGCCAAGCAAGCCCCATCATCTGCCCATCTCACACTCGCCCACTTGTCCCCTCCCCATGGGTGCCAGGGCCACCAAGGCGCAGCACCTGAGCCACTGCCTCAGTCACCCAGCCTGTCCTCTGACTTTGAAGGAATAGGCAGGAAGAGAGAACTGTTTTTAAAGTGTAGGTGGTTGATTCTTAGGTCTAAGAGTGGCATTTTTAGACTCTGATTTTGTTACGTGGACTCAGCCCTCCGTGGGAGTGTGGCTCATACAACCTTAGGAGTAGCGTTAAACCTCTGCAATGAACATTTATGGACTAGAGCAAAAATCCATCGTTCCACAGTAAAGCAACAGAATATTGAACAATTTTTGCAAGAAGCTCAGAAGATGAGCACCTGTTCAGCTAATTCCAAGTATTGTCCCTGTTTGGCTCCCGATGGGAGCGACGGTTGGGTGATCCCATCGGCTGTACCTTCTGCTACAATCCCTTGGCTTGAACAAGGGTTTCCTGTTTGTGGATTTGGGAAGGCGTGAAAAAGACATGCTAAAATCCCAGCTGAAGTTTGGATTTGTCTTTTGTTGCTGGAGTTTTTATTAGGAATATTGAGAAACAGGAAAAACAAGAGGCAATGTTGGAACTGACTAATACAAATTAAAGAAATTAGAGTGACTAAAAGAAAGCGCCTGAGCTGGGAAATGGCAGAAAGACATCAAAATGTCTTTTTTTTTTTGGCCAAAATTATTTTAGCCAGAAATTGTCTTATCTATGAGTAGAAAAGAAATTAAATTTAATGGTACTGTGTAATCTTTTGCACATCTCTGTTTTAACCTTCCGCCTCTTCAATCTCTGTCAAGGTCAAATAAGTGACTAAGCACGCAGTGGTCAGCACAAGGCAGTGACTTACAAAGAGGAAAAAGAAAGAATGCTGGGACAGCACTGGAGCACAGAGGGCCCTGCAGCGGGAGCCATGAGGTGCTGTTGGTTGCACATAGTCCCACCAGGTGGGTGCTTTCTTGACCCTGTTTCCTGTCTGTATCGACATACAGAGTGTGTGCAGGTAAAGCAGAGGCAGTTAAAAAAACCCAAACACCCTGTTTTCCTGCAGCACAGGTTTCTTGCTCAACGGGAGAGCAACCTGCAAAGTTTCAAATCTGTTCCTCTGGCAGAGGAGGGATGATATCTACCAGTCTTAGGCTGAGGGAAGTGTGGCTGGAGCTGCCTGGCAGAAAAGGACCTAGGGGAGATGGTCAACAAGCAGCTGAATATAAGCCAGCAGTGTGCCCAGGTGGCCAAGAAGGCCAGTGGCATCCTGGCTTGTATAAGAAATAGTGTGACCAGCAGCAATAGGGAGGGGATTATTCCCCTGGACTCAGCACTGGTGAGGCCGCACCTTGAGTCTGGTGTCCAGTTCTGGGCACCTCAACACAAGAGAGATATCGAGATGCTGGAGCAAGTGCAGAGGAGGGACATGAAGCTGGTGAAAGGCCTGGAGGATAAGGCTTATGAGGAACGATTGAGGGAGCTGGGACTGTTTAGTTTGAGGAAGAGGAGGCTGAGGGGAGACCTCATCCCTCTCTACAACTGCATGAAAGGGCATTATAGAGAGGTTGGTGCTGGTCTCTTCTCACAGGCAATTAGTGATAGAACAAGAGGGAATGGCTGCAAGCTGCAGCAGGCTAGACATGAGAAAAAAATTCTTCCCAGCAAGAGTGGTCAGTCAGTGGAATGGGCTGCCCAGGGAGGTGGTGGAGTCACCATCCCTGAATGTGTTGGAGAGTCGATGAGATAAGGTGTTGAGGGATCTGGTGTAGGGGAGAACTTTGTAGAGTAGGGCTGATGGTTGGACTTGATGATCCCAAGGGTCTCTTCCAACCTGAATCATTCTATGATTCTATGATTCTATCCTAAGCCTGATAAAAGGGAATAAACATTTGGGGGGGGACGGACGGACGGGACACACGACACAAGAATAGATGCAGCTGTAAAATGTTTCAAAACCTGATCCTAAAGCAGCTGCAAAACAGCAAATCCAAGACTCTTTCTGGCCAAAAACATGGCCTTGGAGGCCTTGCAAGTTACTCTGCTCAGGAGAAATTGATGCAATGCTGTTTCTTACAAAATATCTGAGCCCTGTTCCTTTGGGCAATGGAGGGATTAAGCAAACAAAGACAGTTTCTGTGCTTCCACCCAGTCTTTTCCAGCCAGCCTGTTCCAAGCCTACCTCGCTGGGCTTTTTCTTAGGGTCATGCTTATTTTGGGTAGATCTGACTTCCTGCTCAGTTCTGTGTTTTTCTCATCCTTTGCACATGTAGTCAAGGATCAGAGAAGTCCCTCTGCCCAGATGATTCTGGTTCTTCAGTGAATTTCCATGTACCTTTCACCATGTCTGGTGCTGATACTAAGGCAAAGAGGGTTGCTTCACCAGCTTCCGTAACGCTGCTGGGGAGGGGACAAGCCTCTTCCCTCCCACAGGCGGGAGGATGGCTCAGTAACAACAATTTGGGGGTAAAGAAAACCTGGTGTAGAGGAGCTTGATTAAATGATTGAGGCATCCCTTCTCCTGCTTTGACCTTTCAGAGGAGAATGACGATGCCTGAAGTCAAGCAGGCTGCACAGTTGGGGAATTTGAGCATCATCTACAGACCATGGGGTTTGATAGTGAGGTGGCCACCTCACAGACAGCTCGGTTGTTGCCTAACCCTCGTGGGTCCCAAATTCAAAAGGCATCCGTGTCCAAAACAGCCTAAGACTTAGGAGTCCAGATCAGGCATACTTAAATTCAAAGAAGATGCAGAAATGGGACATTTCTTTGCCTGTGTCCCCACAAATCAGGTGAGCCGCCATGTTTTCTTAAAATACCTTAACATGCTGTAAGATCAAGGCCTTCATGAAATGCAGTTCCAGCTGTCATTTTTAAAATATCATTATAGGCACCACCTTCAATCAACAGATTTCTGACCATCATTCATCAAGAAAATGACAAATCTATTCTCAGTCTTGGCCAGGGGATCCTCTAAGCCGAGAGGAAAGAGTCTTACCTTCCACCTCTAGAGGAGGTGGAAGGATGAACTTTATCCTTCCAGGTGTGCCAAGGAGGGGGAAAATAATCTAATCAACTTTCATTGCAATGAGCAGAGGGGATAAAAACCTGTGGCCTCTTGACCCAGGAAGGAAAGGGCAGTGCTCCAAGGATGCCACCACTCTTCAAGTGAGTGGTGTAGGTGCCCAGGCTGAGTCCCAGCTGGAGAGGTCCTGTGGCTGTCCACACCTCTGACTGAGGCCTTCAGACATGTCATAGGGTTCAGTGTCTATACTTTTTTAGGTCAAAAGGTGAAAGGCAGCTTCTTTATAATCACTCTGGAGTCTGTGGGTGCTATCACAAGTGGTTAGGAAGCACAGCATCACGTTTGAGGTGCCTATATCTTTGTTTCTGGCCATTAGGAAACGAGCCTCCAGGGAGGCAATCTCTTATCAAAAGCGTTCTGCCCAGGACATACCCTCTAGCAGGAATCAAGAGGGAGCTGAGGGATGTGGACTGTCCATACTGTAGTCCAGGGCCACTGGAGATGGCAGCTTTCCTCCTCTTACAGGTTGTGCCCCACTACAGAGCTGGGCTTGCAAACACAACCCCAAAGTCCTCAATGTCGAATCTATTGCTTTTTGTTGATATCACTGGAAGAAGAGAGGCTCAGCAAAGCCGTTACAAAGGCAAACAGGAACCCCGAGTACCAGTTACAGAAGGAGGTATGCTGGTGTCCAGCATGCAGGCTTGGCTCATGCAGTGCCTCTCTGGCCCAGTGGCCACTGGCACGTTTCCACTCCTGCGCAGGGCTCAGGACAACGTAACCCACAATGCTGATGGCTGAATAGCTCTCCCCATCAACACCAGTGTAAATGCCATGGCTGTGTCAGGAGAACCAGTGCTGCAATATCTGCCAAGTGGAGTCACCACCAGTCATTGAAAACATAAAACACCTACCAGTTTGAATCCTGAATTATGAGCTTAGACCAAAGTCACCAGAGCCACTCTATACCATCCGCCTGCTTTCACTTTATATTTATATGACCTTTCCCTTTCTTTACATTTTTCCCTTTTGCTTTCAAAAGCAGAACTATAAATGAGTTGTTTTAAAGACGAGTTTGAGTGAAAACGATTTATTTCTTTTGGAGCAATGTTAAGGCCCGTTTCAATAAAGAATGGAAAAATACCGTCAAGATGAAAAACCTATGAACAAAGGCAAAGGTAAGCTCTTTGGGAGAGCAGCCAAAGCTCTGGGTGAGAGCACCACGTTCCCAGAAGTTCCTGCTCGACAGTTGGCTGCACCGACTGGAGCGTGGGGAAAACCCAAAGACCAGCGTGTGAGAGCAACTAAAGGTCATAGCAGCAAAGAAGGAACACGAAAAGAGGAGGTTAATCTGCTGGGAATTGCATATTTATCAAGAATGGGTTCTGAGGAAGATCTGCCAGGAAGATGAGGCAAGGCAAGCAGGAGAACTTGCCTGAGGAATTCAGACAGGAAGAACCTTGTATTCAATGTGGCAATAGTCAGCACCACCTATCGGAGACCGGTCTAGATGGGAAAACGCTGGCATATTCCCAAGTGCCCTTATGCAGAGAAAAGTCACTGCTAACTATGATGTTTGTTTTTATAACAGGCACTTAAAATATTTATAAAGATGAGATTCTTAGTTGTGCTTCTTGTGACACACTTTAGGTTGATGCCCCATAACGCCCCAAGTGCTTGGAAAACTTATATGTTTGAGCTTAACGTGATATGATGAGGCCAGTGTTATACCTGACCTCATTTCAATTAAAATAAGAGAAAACCCACTGAAAAGCCTTCCCCATGTCTCTCACACTTATTAGTATTTAAAAATACATGCAAAAAAACCTCCACATGCACTAACAAGCAGCGGGGCGGAAAAGACCACGAGATAAATATCCGTAATAAAGAACTTGGTGCCTTCCCTCCAGAGCCCATCTAATCAATCAAAATGTATTCTGCTCTGCACGTTTGCCTCTTCTCTTTGCTGACCTGTGCGAGCAAAGCTTACAAATATTGGCAGCCTTGCGCTTTTCGGGAGAGGGGATTTCAAGTGAGGCGCCATCCATCATCACATCGGGGCTCTTAGGATTTGTTTAGAAATAAGCCAGGGCCTCTTGGGATGTTCTGGGGGCTTTTAGTCAGCGCTTGTCATTGTTAGAGGCATAGTTGCTGAGCGGTTACCAAGATGGAAGGAGTTTCTATAACGGCACGTGGAGCTTGGACGTGGAGCAATACAGATCGCAATGCAAATGAAAGCCTTTAAACCCTCGGCTTTCTAGGGCGATGCTGCTCTAGAAAGCCTAGAGTCTAAAGCCCTTCATTTGTCTATTCTCTTCACCCATCCTCTTTTAATTGCCTTTTTTTTAGTTGGTTGGTTTTTCCTTTTATTTACTTATTTTCTTGTTTGGTTTGGGTTGGTTTTTTTTGTGTGCTTTCTCTAGTCTGTTCATTAGAAACCTCCGCTCGGAAGGATCAGACCCGTCTACAGGTCAGGCAAGTTACACGTTAGTGGGAAAAGCTTAAGTGGAAAGAGACTTGATGGAGGTCCACCAGGAGCTGTGGTCGTTGCTCAGCGCCAGGGAGAGCCTCAGCTTCCCCTGAAAGTTCATCTGCTGGTTTGTCAACACTTGGCAGGATCAGGCCCCGCTGCTGCCAGCTCTATTAACATCTAATTGGGTTTGTTCAAAGCCTTTCCCAAACAGTGGTGTTTTATCTCCTGCCTTGGTTATCTTCCTCACTTTTAGCTGTCGGTTAAATAAAGGGCACGGGCAAGAGCGATCAATCCTGCTGGGACCTGCCCATGCTTGGCCCAACCCATGGTAGTGATCAATAACCCTCTGATGGTCCAGCCCCAGCCTCTTGGGACCGATCAATAGTGATCAATAACCCACTGATGGTCCAGCCCCAGCCTCTTGGGACCGATCAATAGTGATCAATAACCCACTGATGGTCCAGCCCTTGCACAAAGACAACCTGGCCTGAAACCCAGGCCCTACACAGTTTACGCCTCTCTCTGCTGCGTGTTCTTATCTCCTAATGCCTGGCAGGTCCGGATGCAGTTGCTATTTCCATTAACTATTAAAAATATCAGGATTTCACAAAAAAAAACCCAACCTCAGGAAGGTGTTTGGGTAGGGA
The DNA here is from genome assembly GCA_013400555.1 of Jacana jacana. Lineage (NCBI taxonomy): Eukaryota > Metazoa > Chordata > Aves > Charadriiformes > Jacanidae > Jacana > Jacana jacana. Next base: position 61,577 of record VZTM01039647.1, on the reverse strand, counting down.
AAGCACTGGTGTAAACTGTGAAATCAGGAGGGAAATTTTGTGTAGGTGTGGATTAAGTGTGGTTTAGGAGATCAGGATTTACAGCACCTATTTTTTTACTAAGAGAAGAGATTAAATTCAACCCAAACCATTCCATGATTCTCTGATAAATTAAACTATTAGGACTTATAAAAACTCCATCTCAGAAATGACTGGGTTTGTTAATTTGTGCCTTTAATTTTAGGTACTTTGGCATGCCTTGTATTTATTTTATTTTATTGTTGAGAATTTGCAGTAAAATTGAAACCCGAGCTCAGCAACGCCCTAAATTTGGAGGGAAATTATAAACCCCGTTGGAAAACAACTCAAATCTCCGTGCATAAATGTAGCATGTGCTGCTGCTTCTGGTCTGCTCTCTCTATCTGTTAAAATTCAAAGAAAGATCTCTCTGCTCTGAGAGAAAACCAGGAAAAAAACCCCAAAAGAATGTTTCTGACTTACTGATAGCGCTGAAATTTTTGCTGTCAAAATCTGACTTTAGACCCTTGGTTTTCCAGAAAGTTACAAGTAACAGCTTAAAAAATAATAATAATAATAAAAAAAAAGATATGTTTTTATGATATGCCCAGAATTCCACTGCATGTGGAGAAGTTATTGGCTTAACTTTAAGCAAGCTGTATTAAATGTTCCTAAACCCATCGACTTCAAAGGCAGGATTGGCTGTGCGAGTGGCTGTGTCAGGATTGTCGCTGAGGAACTTCAAATACTTAAGAAAAATATCTGTTGATGGGCCTGAAAATGGGCATTTTCTGGCAGTGAAGCGAGAGGGATAGAAACGGTGATGGCTCGGTGTCACTTCCCTGCTCCTCTGCTGCACCTCTGGAGGGAAATCAGAGCTCTGTGTATTTCCTAAGATCCTTTTATCTTAAGCCCTTTGAAATTATCAAAGGAGTCGGTGGGTCAGAGCCACCAGCCTGGAGAAGGGGAGCTGCTGATTTTATCCACACCACACGCACCCCCACCGGTATCTGCCATAACGTGGGATTTGGTCTTGTGAATCCTACAGCAAACAGGATTCAGGCAAAAAGGTATTTGGCCTTGTTTACGTAGAAAACAGTTAAAAATGGAAGAGTTGAAGCAATCTGCACCTTAAAGAGAGAGAAAGAGGGAAGGGGACAGCTTTCCAGTCCCTAAAGGGGGCTACAGGAGAGAACTCTTGATCCAGGAGTGGAGGGACAGCACAAGGGGGAATGGTTTTAAACCAAATGAGGGAAGATTTAGGTGAGATTTTTGGAAGAAATTCTTTGCTGTGAGGGTGGTGAGACACTGGAAGAGGTTGCCCAGAGAAGCTGTGGCTGCCCCATCCCTGGAGGGGTTCAAGTCAAGGCTGGATGGGGCGTTGGAACTGGATGATCTTGAAGGTCCCTTCCAACTCTAACCATTCTATGAATCTAATTCTCCTGAGATACCTTGGACATCAGGCTTTTACCTGCTACTGTGGGCTCTCTGAGGTGGAATCAAAGGGCCAGACCAGCACTGACTGGCACCACCAAGCACAGCTACACCAAAGGCAACTGGCACTGGGAGGGGATCCCTCTGTCTTTACTTTCTTACCAATAAAAAAGGAAGGGTGTTTACTGGGCTCTGTCTCACAGAATGATGGGGAAATCCCTGCTTTCCATTTCAGGCTTTGCAGACCTGAGGCAAAATCAAAAAAATATGCACACACGTGTTGTACAACCAATATCATAAAATAAAGAATGAAATTGATTTTTTTTTTTAAAATTGAAAGATTTAGGGGCTTTTTTTTTCTACATGTAAGGGTTTCTCTGAGATCAGCTTTTCCCCTTTTTATGCCAGCTGCTGATTTTGACCAGTCTTTTTGGAAGGCCTTGAAGCAAGTCCCTCATGACGTACATACTCTTAGTCGAGACCAGTGACACGATCCCTCCTCTAAGCCACCGTCATCCTCTGCATTTTCACAACATGATGCTGACACTGCTGTATTTTACTGGGGAAATGAGGTCACCCAAGGCTTGCAGGCTCCTAAACACAAATGCCTGTTACTGTAGAGCAAGGCAGAAAACCAGGAGCGGCCTCAACCCCATTGTGACTGGAGAGCAGAGCAGCCTCAACAGCCCTGTCATGCTGGACATATCACCAGGATGTATCTGTGCACAGGGCTCCAGAGCAAGTCACAGAATCATGGATTCATAGAATGGTTAGAGTTTGAAGGGACTTAAAGACCATCCAGTTTCAACCCCCCTGCCATGGGCAGGGACACCTCCCACCAGAACAGGTTGCTCCAAGCCCCATCCAGCCTGGCCTTGAACCCCTCCAGAGATGGGAAACCCACAGCTTCTCTAGGCAACCTGTTCCAGTGTCTCACCACCCTCACAGCAAAGAATATCCTTCCTAAGATCTCATCTTAATCTCCTCTCTTTCAGTTTACTAGTTACCCCTTGTCCTGTCACTACACTTCCTAACAAAGAGTCAGGAAGTCCCATAGCACAGGATTTCTGCCAAGGCTCTCTACATCCAACACAGGGGTGACGAAGGAAGAGACAGAAGAGCTTCAGGACCCCCCAGTAAACACAAATAATATCAGCAGTGCTGTGGTGGAGAAACAAAATGGGAGCAAAGAGTGGAAAGAGAGAAGCTGGAACCACCTTATCATCTTATAAATCCAAGCCTGATCAATAAAGACTCAAAAGCACAAATAAAACCCCCTGGAGTCCTGCCTGCACAAGAGACTGTGGTGAGGCTTGAATCAGGCCTAGCCCCCTTGGAGAAACTCGGGAGTTACAGCTCCATGCTTAATTTCAGACCCATTTAGACCTTTTGTGAGCAATTCCAATGAGCATGTAATGGACATCAGCTGCGGCACCACCCGAGAGACAGCAAGCCTGGCATCTCCTCCACAGACAGGCCCCACCTCGACTGAAGATGGGATGCAGCACTGGGTGGGATGCAGCAGAAGGCGGGATGCAGAAGGTTGCATGCAGCAGAGGGTGGGATGTAGTAGAGGGTGGGATGCAGCAGAGGATGGGATGCAGCAGGTGGGATGCAGAAGGTGGGATGCAGCAGAGGTTTGGATGGGATGCAGAAGGTGGGATGCAGCAGAGGGTGGGATGCAGCAGAGGATGGGGTGGGATGCAGAAGGTGGGATGCAACAGAAGGTGGGATACAGAAGAAGGTGGGATGCAGAAGAAGGTGGGATGCAGAAGGTGGGATGCAGCAGAGGGTGGGATGCAGCAGAGGTTGGGGTGGGATGCAGCAGGTGGGATGCAGCCACAGAAACACAAAGCAGCAGCACACAGAAAACCAGCCCCCCCTGAGGCAAAAGGCAGAGGGAGAACATCCAGCCACTGTAAGAAAAAATGGGCAGGGGGTGACAGCATCCTGGTAAACTACCAAAGGAGGAAGGAGGGATGGTGAACCACCCTGCTCGTCCCCACAACGTGTTTATTTGGGGCAGACGCTCGTTGTGCCCGTGCAGGTTATCTCTGTGGCTCAGGGAAGGGCACAGACCAGCTCTCCGCTGTCACCTCCACCCACAGACAGCCGCTGCTGCAGCAGAGGGACAGCTGAAGAGCTGCGCCATTGATTCCCGGCCCGTCTTGCTCCGCCGCAGCTAACGAGAGGCCCCTGTGTTCATTCCGCCTTCATGGAAGTGATCTCTCCTAATTGCCTGTTTAACACCTTAAAAAAACCCCACTAACACCGGGAGATGCAGGTCAGCTGAAGCCAGGGCAACCTTTCCCAGGGACAAATGAAGATTTGCTTACGTTCAACACAAAGGCGGCAGAGAAAAAGGAAAAGAAAAAAAAACCCCAAGAATTAATGATCTTATCAGGTAAAGCAGGTGTTGTGGTCACACCACCAAGGTCAACAGCATCAAGAAACCACTCTGCAAACAGAGCTGTGGCACGTTCCCAGCAAGGTGCCGGCGTGTTGGAGAGATAACGTGCTCAGCCTCCAGGGGAGGGGAAAAAAACATATGAAAAAGAATGTATAAATGTGATGTGCTAAACACTCACTGAACAGCTGTTAATGGCAGAGCCTTGTGGGGTGGGGGAGAAGGATGTTTGACCTGCTAGCCCTCTGGAGGAAGGTGCAAACAACTCGCTGGATTCGCTGCTGCCTTGCCCTGACGGCTGCCACATCCCAAGAGGCCGGGTTTCATCACCCACAGAATCACAGAATCTCAGGGGTTGGAAGGGACCTTGAAAGCTCATCCAGTCCAATCCCCCTGCTGGAGCAGGAACACCCAGAGCAGGTCACACAGGAACGGCTCCAGGCGGGTTTGGAATGTCTCCAGAGAAGGAGACTCCACAACCTGCCTGGGCAGCCCCTTCCAGTGTTCCCTCACCCTGAAGAAGTTTTTCCTCATGTTTAAGTGGAACCTTCCCTGTTGCAGCTTGCACCCATTGCCCCTTGTCCTATCGTTGGATGTCACTGAGAAACACCTCTCGCTCAGATGTGAAAACCTACGGGATAGAGAGTACAAGGCAAGGGCAAACCCGGGGCCTGGAAAGGCAGGAAGAGGGGCTCACACAAGAGTGAAGGATGCAGTTATACAGCCAGTAAATGAAAACAGCGCCTTTTAACGCCTCTAAATGGCACCCCAGGAGCCTTGTCAGTCACAGCCACTTGCTTCCATGACAAAAATACATGGTTATTGCCTCTTCTTCCCAATCCCACTGCAGAGCCAGCGACAGGACAAGATAAAATAGGCACAAACTTGAGGAGGAACTTCTTTGCCTTGAGGGTGGCAGAGCCCTGGCAGAGGCTGCCCAGAGAGGTGGTGGAGCCTCCATCTCTGGAGACATTCCAAACTCGCCTGGACACGTTCCTGTGTAACCTGCTGTAAGGAGGACCTGCTTTAGCAGGGGCTTGGACTAGATGATCTCCAGAGGTCCCTTCCAACCCCCTATCATGTGATTCTGTGACCCAGAGAAGAGAAAACACAACTCTCTTCTGGACCAGCAGACCAAAGAATGCCAGGTCAGGCGTACAGTTCGCTCCTGGCCAACTTACACCTTCCTGAGGGCCACCACCACCTCTGCCTTTCAGTGTGAAAAGAGAGCTGGAAAATTATTTACCTGTAACAGAGCACGCTGATCCAGAAGTTGCTGCATGAAGCGACCACAAGGCACCGTGACGACTACACATAACCTACAAAGACCTTGAGCAGCCACAACAGATCCTTTCTGAAGACAGAGGGTCATTGAGAAACACCTCACTTTTTCAAAAGGCCTCTGAGCCAGTGAGGCTGAGATGCCCCTTCAGAGAGGGAAGAGAAACTGTGTGGGGCCTGACCCAGCCACCTATGAAGATCAACACGGTGTGCAGCTTTTCTGCCTGCTGACATGCTGCTCTGACACACACTTAACATTATCACAGAATCACAGAATGGTTCGGGTTGGAAGGGACCTTAAAGACCATTGAGTTCCAACCTCCCTGCCATGGGCAGGGACACCTCCCACCAGACCAGGTTGCTCCAAGCCTCATCCAGCCTGGCCTTGAACCCCTCCAGGGATGGGGCAGCCACAGCTTCTCTGAGCAACCTCTTCCAGTGTCTCACCACCCTCACAGGAAAGAATATTCTTCCTAAGATCTCATCCAAATCTCTGCTCTTTCAGTTTAAAACCATTACCCCTTGTCCTACATTCCACTGAAGCTTTTTGAAACAAAAAATAAGCAAAGAGACAACCAGAGCGTGACGGCTTGTGCCAACTGCCTGGAATACGAGCTAGAGTTTGAACAGCCTCTATTACACCATTATTCAAAAAACAAGCCACGTTTTTATATTCAAATCCATTTACTGATTACAAACCCTTCGAAAGGCATTGGCATGTGCCCTGGCACCAGCTGCCTCTGCGTGGTCCAGCATCTTACACCCAGATTCTGCCTCGGTGGGGACGGCCACGTCTGGCAGGTGTCCTTCCCCCCTCCCTGTCCTCTGGCAGTTTGGCAGAGCCTGCTAAATAAATAAAAAAAAACCCAACCAAAAAAAAAGCCTACCCAAAATCCAATGATAGGACAAGGGGCAACGGGTGCAAGCTGGAACAGAGGAGGTTCCACTTCAATACGAGGAAAAAATTTCTTCACAGTGAGGGTGAGCTTCTTAACGAGCTGTGGTGGTGGCCAAGCTGGCACAGAGCACTTCGTCACTCCGGCTACAGGGCAGTCACCTCCAGCAGCAGAACTCCTGAACTTCTCCTTCTGCATCCTCTGCTCTTCTGGAATATTTCAGGTCCTTGCCTATCCCTATTTCATGGCTGGTACCCACATGCCCTGCCCTAGAAGACCATGGTGATAGGGAGCTCCATACGCGGTAGCTGTGAGAAAGCCTCACTAAATTGCCATCTCTTCTTGCTGTTTCTCCTAAGGTTTCTTGCTGTTTGAGTCCCAGGTGCATTCTGAAGCCCAGGCAGCCTTCCTATGTGCCTCACCAGTAATGTGGATGCTCTTCCAGGTTTCTGAGGTATGTGGAAGTCTTTAGTGCCATGTGCCTATGTAGAGGTTAGGAAAAGGGCTGCACAGTAAATTGAATTAAGAAGCTTCTTACTTAGAATCATCGGATTGCTCAGGTTGGAAGGGACCTTTTGCACCATCGAGTCCAACCACCCACCTAAGGCTGACAAAACCCATCACTTCTCCATGTACCATCCTAGAAGGACCTTCGTTAGAAGGCAAACACTGTTAACACATGTGCTTTTGATGAACCCACAGCCATGCAATCACCATCTTTCACAGCGTTTCTGCTAGCGGTGAGACCTGCCCAGCCATGAATCCTCCCCATGTCTGTCAGTCCAAGGAAATGAGAGCTCTGATCACGGGTGTCTGTTCCCATATCATTTCACTACTTTATTACAGGTATTAGTGAACAGAGAATAAATGATTTATACTCTTCCTTAAAAAAATATTTATCTACTGGATCTCCTAAATAACCAATTATTCTCCATTTACTTGGAATTGTATTGCCTTTTGAATTAGTTCAAATTTCACTTTATTTATAGCCACATGATATAATGGTGTCAGCTCTGAAAATTCCATATTAACTGAAGACCTTTAAGGGGACAAAGCACAGGAACAGAAGGGAGAGCTGGTACAGCAGCTTACCAAAGCCAGGGTACACCAGCATCTCCTTCAAGAGTTTATACACCCCGACACGTTTCTCAAAATACTTTTAATTTCCTGACTTCAGCTGGAGCCACAAAGACTTGTCAAGAGATTGATGTAATGCCACAGGAATTAAAAACTGTGGCTTTTCTTTTTTCTTCTTTTAAACCACCAGTTTAAAAGCTCAAAATCCAAACAAAGGGCTTAAATCGTTTACAGAGATTTGTTGGAATTTGCAGCTCTCACTTCAAACAGGAAACATTCTGAAGACAGCAAATGCACGACCTGAGAAAGCAGTTCCATCTGCAGTAGAAGTGAGTGAATTATTTGCAGCAGACAATTTATTAGGAGAACATAAAAAGGTAGAGGTTTCTTCCTCTCCGAGAATGCAACCGCTGTTTTCTTTATTCGGTTTCAGGATGTTATTCATCAACTGCTTATTTCAGCTGCCACCAGGCTCCTCCCTAAACTCTCGTGACAATAGTTCTAATGTTCCCATTCCGTGACTAGTCATCTAAATCAATAATTTATCCTCAGTCAGGCACAGCACAGCGGGACCAGAGCTGGGAAGAAAGGCAGCACTAAGGCACTGCGGTTTCCACTGGCTGCTCCAACGCACTGAGTTCTGGGGCAGAGTTTTGACCCCCAGCCTTGCAGGAGAGCTTCACTGACCGGAAAAACTGAGGCACAGCACGGTCTTAATTTAAAAATGGGGAGACAGAGGGGGAGATAAATTAAAAATGAGAAATTTCCACCTCCTTAGAGCCACAATGACTCAGTGGTCGAGTTGTATTACACTTCTCTGCGGGTGTGTTTGTACCGTGACCGTTTGGGGAGCTGTACCTTCACAAGCCTTGATCAATCTAGGGTATTCCCTGACATTTAGAACTCATCAACTGTGATTACAAACAAAGAAAAGGTCTTTGCACCTTAAGCAAACCGTGTGGTCACTGCACTTAACTACCTGGAGGCTTTGCAAACTACAGCACTGTCATTGTGCTCATAGGGACTCTCAGTTTACCTGTTGCTTCATGAATTCAAATTCATTAATGAATTCAAATTCAGCCACAGCAGCAACAGCACCAATGACAGATGTTTCAGTAAAGGAACCCTATGAATTTGAAAACATCTGAACAATGGGCTAAAAATGTCAAAATACCTTCAAGGTGTCACTGGCTCTTGAAATGGTTGCATTAACCCCACAAGGCATTCCTTTTTTTCAGGTCAGAGCCCCGATTGCTTCATCAAAGAGAAGATGAAACAGAAAAAAAGAAAGAAAGAAGGGGGGAAAAACAAGCAAAGAGAAAGGACTGCACCTCTCTGCTCCACAATGCCTTGCTCTCATTATTAAAATTCCTCTGGGTTGCTGAACTACACCAATGCTTGAAAGAGGTTACGAGGTATTGTAGGTTTTTCTTTGCCACCGATGGCTGCTTTGTTCTAGACGGACCTTGAGAGGTGAGAACACCTGAAAACACTACTATTCCAACTCCACCGTTTCCTCGTGCAGCTTTAACACTGTATTTAAGTAAGGCCTACCCCAACACTTACCTAAATCTTTGAAAATAAACGAAAATTGGCAAGTACGCTGATGAGAAGCAGATGTTTTCATACCCGTGAACCATTTCTTGCTGGATGGCCTATCGCTAGGAAGGAATTCAATCCCTGCCCCAGAAAATCCTGTTCATCAAGAACAGGTGAATAAGCATTCTGTGGTTTGCTGAACACCGGTTCCACACAGTCACCCACAAACCGGAAGGCCAGCTCAAGGCCTTCACGAACGCAGAGCTTTACTTTGGCAGACAGTAAGTGCATTTACGTGCTGCAAAACAATTGTGTCCGGCCTGGAGGGAGTATCACCTACTTTTCTTTAAAGCTGAATTTCACCCAAGTATTTTTTTCAGATCAGGAATAGATTTTCTCTGCTGTAGATTCACAGTGCTAAACCCAACACAAGCCTGACTCACGTCAAGCAAAAGCGTGTCTTCCCATCTTACTAAGTCTGTATCTTCTGGTCTTCCAGTTGTTCCGTGCCTGCACCAGAATGACTTATTTCATTTACCCCTTTTTCTTTCTTTGATTCTTTTCTAGAAGCCTTCAAACACTTGTCGAGTCTTTTTAGGAATACATCTACATCTTGCTTCTTAATTCCAATCGCTGAGGCAGCATTGAGGTAAGCGCAGGGGTAGTCGTTTGCGTGTGACATAAAGCCTTTAAAAGTGTAGTTATTCACTGTTTGCACAGCCCCACAGGGAACAACCCTGAAACAGACAAACAAGATCGTGCTTCAGTTAAAGATGCCTTGGATATTTGGTGTGTTACACTTGGATGAACACATTCCCACCCAGTGTAGTATCTGCTAACTCTACACAGCTGAGACTGAGCCGGCTGAGATCAGGTATTCTCCAAAGTAGCACCCGAGCATCACTACGAGTGCCAGAAGAAGCAGGTCCTCAATTAGCTCAGCTCTCTGTGCAGATGTCTATGGCCCTTCCCCTCTTCAGAGAAACGGTTCTGTTCTTCATCACAGGTATTGATGAGCTCCCCAGTGTGGGGGGAAAAAAGACATCTGCAGCAAACCTTCCTACTCTGTAATAAGCCCTAATTATCTGACCTGCTCCGTCTCTGACCTGGGTCTGTTCACTCCTCCTTGGGGGACGTGGCCACCCTGCACCCCTCCAGGATCCCCTTACTGAAGGCAGCCTTAGAGCAGACACGTGTGTGGCACAGCGTACTGTAGGCCAAAAACGTCTGGGTTGAAGTTATTCAGAGGGCTCAGGATGCCAACCTCCTCTCATCCACTCCTCTCTGCTGCACCTCCCTTTCCCCTCCCATCCTGTGATATTAACCCCTATTCATTCCCTCCTTGTAGTGGACACTTGGCTACTGCGTTTACCCTGTCCTAATATTAAGAACCTCTACCTATTTACACCCTCCTTCTCAGCACTTCCAGTAGATAACCACTCCCGATAAATCAAGACCCTAATCCACATCCTTACTTGTTAAAGAAACAACATGCCTTGTGGCTACAGTTAAAGCCTTCACAAGCAGTTAACACCAATCAATTGATAAGAATTTACTGCCTCTATAGAGATGTTCCCTGCAGTCTGGAAAAGAAACTGCATTCAGACAAATGCCACCAGGATTAGGAGATCCTTCCTTCCTTCCTTCCTCCCTCTCTCCCTCCCTTCCTTCCTCCCTTCCTTCCTTCTTCCCTTCCTCCCTCCCTCCCTCCCTTCCTCTCTCCCTTCCTCCCTCCCTCCTTCCTTAGGACATCCTTCCTCCCTTCCTCCCTTCCTCCCTCTCTTTTTCTTTCTTTCTNTTCCTTCCTTCCTTCCTTCCTTCCTTCCTTCCTTCCTTCCTTCCTTCCTTCCTTTCCTTCCTTTCCTTCCTTCCTTCCTCCCTCCCTGCCTCTGTGCAGACCACAGGTTATGTGAAAGCCTGAGTTCTGGTGGAGTAGGGAGTTGCTATTCCTACCGCTGACATTCAGCACAAGCATAACATTTCAAATCCGCTGAACTGCCAGGTCCAGCAGTGTGCACACTACAGAAGAATTACTCAATTAACGTAAAAACGGGAAAAAAAAAACCTGACAGCTTTGCATCAGGCAAAGAATTGGAGAGTTTAAACTTCAGAAATTGAACCTCTTGAATCATTCTCGGCCAAAGATGGCTGAAATTGCAGGACAAGCCAAGGTTAGGAGAGGCAAATTAAAAAGAGCATCTAACTATGCTACATATAGATTTACTGTCACTCATTTGTGCAGGAAGGGGAATAATCCAGGCTAATGAAGCGTTACCTTCTGATGTGGAAACATTCAGCCCTGCTACAAAAAAATGACATTAAGTCTGTGGCAGAAGTTAGCATGGCAGCAGTAATATTCAGATTAAGGAATCCTGCCAAAACAAATTTTAGATCATTCTCTTCTTCTAAAAGGTTTAAATCAAAATCATTAAAACATATTTGGTTTGCATTTCCCTTTACCAATGTCTGTAAGAATAAATTTAGCTCAGGCTGGCTCAGGTTGTAGATCCAAAAAAGAAATAATAAATATATATTCATTTTTTTTTAAGCACAATTAGTTCCAGAAAGTGGGATTTTTTTCCATATGACAAAAAGCTAGGTAGGGTATGAAAAGCTTATTCACCTGATATCCAGCACAACCGTATTTGTGCTGCCATAAACAAAACAAAGATCTTCCCTAAGTAGCTTAATACTTCACTGTAAGACCAGGCAACAGCTGGAAACTAAATGGAACCAAGGGGTACTAGGGAATAATGACACGAAATTAAATGGGCATAGATTCTCTATTTAGCCTCCCAAAGCTAACAAAGGGGGCCCAACTCAGGCAGGCAGACATTGTTAGCAGATAACAGTGATGCAGAAGGGTGTGCTACTCCCTGACTCATTCTTGTCAGACTGCAATCATGAGACAGCTGGTACAAATCATAAAATACATGCTAATAAAACACCCCCAAGTTTTTCCCAAACCACAGGGTCCTCACCGTGCTCCTGAAACTTGTCGTGTGAAAAGCATCGATCCAAGCTGGGTAACAGCAACATCGCTGTTCTCATCCAGGCTCTTCAGCGACATGGCTAAAGGAACACAAGGTCAGGTTAGAACTACTACAAAGCTGCTGCTTCTCCAAAGAACCACCACAGAGGACGAGCTGTTTCCCAACAATAACCATTTGGCCAAATACTCGTGTTCGGATATAAAGACAAAAATAAACAGGAATACTGCATTTTGTAATTTGTAATTTTCCCATGAGCTGTCATAGATTACTTCTTCGGCCAGACTGTCCTGGGTGCAAGGCAGATCTGAAGAGGTAGGCATTACTTTGGTGCTCAGCAGAATTCTTTGGTTAGAACAAATATCTTGAGTCAGAATTCCATAATCTCTTTTATAAAACTGTAAGATGATAGGTAAAATAATTACACTCTGATTAATTTTTAAATCTACCTATTTATTAAAGTATTACTACATACTGCCTTGATTATAATAAATGAATATGCTGGACAGGAGCAGTTTTGTAAAAAAAAATAAAGGGTTCAAGTCACTACTGTGCTTTTACTGTAGGTTACCTTACTGGGCTCGATAGTTTCAAATCAGCCTAAGAACTATTTAGTGGAGTGAACAATGTTTAATATACAGGAACTGTATGTGAAAATGCATTATGAATGCAGAGTATATTAGATATTTTTTTTTTAAAAGAATTTGCAGTTACCTAAGGAAATGGGATTATGTGGTGTGTCTAACAGTCTCTCGTTGTGGTTATCAGCCAGCTTCTTCAGCTCACTTGAAAGGTAGGAAAACATCTCCTGGAAGAAAAAGGATGCAATATTCTTGTTACTACCTATCAAACAGAGAAAATAGTACCCATTTCACAAAATTGTTAAGTCTCCATTATACCCCACAGGTGTCCAGCTGATCCTCTTTTCCTGTGTACCAACTAAGTGGACGAGACAATTCTCTGAAATCATTCTATAAAGGAAGAAACTGTTTCCTGAACACTCTGCTTCCCCCTCAAGCTGGTACAAGGCTCTCTGTCTCGTTTAATGCTTGGGATGTCAGTCCTTCTCTCTGAGGCCCTAAATCCAAGGGAGGTAAAAACCTTGATGAGATTCCCCCTGCCTGGGCAGGTCTTACCCCCCCTCACTCCTGCAAGAGCTTGCCAACACAGTAGCCAACCCCCCTGAGCCCCAGAGAACGAACGGCCACCACCACAGAGGGCCACGGTGTGGCACATCGCTCCTTACTGCGAAATGCATCAAGAGAGACACCAGACTAAGAGGAATGCACTTTGTTACCATGTTATCACACTCCCACAGTTACCACTGCTTCACTGGCGGCTTGTTTTCTGCACGAGAACAGCAAGAGAGTCTTGTAAATGGGCTACGAACACACACCTGAACACACCTTGTTTCACACAACATACCTTCTCCATAAACATCAGCTCTATCCTCTAGCCAGGCCTCTTCCTGGGACCAACCCCTCTTGCAGAATGGAGACACCTTGATTTCTCCACCTTTATTGTAAAGAGTCATAAACCCGAGTTTCAGAAACGTTTTGGCCCAGGCACAAGTCATGTTGCACAAAAAAGTGCACTTTTCTTTACTTCATCCCTCTTGTATTGCCTCAGTGGTGCTCAAAGGAGCTCAATCCAGCTGGTGGCTGGTCACTAGTGGTGTTCCTCAGAGCTCAGTGTTGGGGCCACTTCTGTTTAATGTCTTTACTGATGATCTCGACAATTATAGACAGCACCATCAGTGAGTTTGAAGATGACACCAAGTTGGGTGGGAGTGTTGATCTGCTTGAGGGCAGGGATGCTCTACAAAGGGACTTGGATAGACGGGATAGATGGGCCAATGTTAATGGCATGGCCTTCAACGAGGCCAACTGCCAGGTCCTGCACTTGGGCCACACCAATCCCGTGGATGGCTACAGGCTTGGGGCAGTGTGGCTGGAGCTGCCTGGCAGAAAAGGACCTGGGGGTGCTGGCTGACAAGCATCTGAACATGAGCCAGCAGTGTGCCCAGGTGGCCAAGAAGGCCAATGGCATCCTGGCTTGCATAAA